>BLBF01000022.1:56021419-56066404 GCA_015471245.1 Laticauda colubrina | reverse complement strand
TCCTTCCTTCCTTCCTTCCTTCCTTCCTTCCTTCCTTCCTTCCTTCCCTCTCTCTTTCTTTCTTTGAAAAATATCCACAAATGATGAACTCTCTGAAATTTAAGCAGATAATGAGGCATGCAATTCAAGGCATGAAAACTGATTCTTTTTTGATGGAGACTAATGCTTGGCAGATATTTTAATAGAACAGTTACTTTTTGCCACATCCAAAACTAAAGAGCTAAATATGGTTTCTATGAGAAATGGTCAATTTTAACATTAAAGACAAAGAGAGACTGGCTTGCTTCCAAGACAAAGAATTTTATTGCAATTGTCTTGCAATGTTTGCAAGGGGCTCAGTTGATAACCTCTCCCCATTTCATTGTTGTCCATCTTTTTCCAGTCAATTCTGATATCCAGATTAGGGCATGCAAACCCAATGCTTATCTCAGCCAAAAAACCCCAACCCTTGATAATTATTTATTAAACATCACCAAACATTAAAATCAATTAACTGGCAAAATAGGACAAAGATAGACCAAAGCAGGCAGAGGAAGATATGAACAATCAGGCAGGATATAAAAAGAGATTTAATAACCAAAATCTATATCACCATTGTTCCATTTGGACAATAAGGTACACGAGACCAGTATCTCAATAAACAACCCTTTATGAAACAGTATAGTGACTTGTAGCGGAACCTTTGCTGAAGCCGCGGTAGCTCTTCTTATAGCGGCTGCTCACGGCTTGCAGCCAATGACAGTTCTTTAGAATTCCCGCCATCCGCCGGGCCAATCAGATTGGTGCGTAATTGCCCAATCCGAGAGCGACCTTTTCAGCCAATCAGTTTTAGCTATTTGGAGTCTTCCAATTTCCAAACATAACACCCCTCCCCCCTTGGTTTCGTCCAACGTGCATAATGTAGTCACGCAGGTAGGTGGGGCTTTTGCGGGTCCTACTTGATCTGCGCAGCTCAGTCTCACTGTGGTCTTCCATCGGTTCAGACAGGATCGCTTTTTCTCTACGTCTTGTCCATGGAACCTCCTGGAAGGGTGAGTCAGCCTTGCCGCTCCCGCCTGGGTTTCTCGGGTTGGTTGAGGTGGCTCTGCCACTCCCTCCTGGTTTGTCCAGGTTGGTTAAGCTGGCCTGGCTGTCTCCTTCCAGGAAGGCCTTGCCTGCTACCGGTTCTCTTCTCCAAAGGTTGTCTATGGGTAGGTGCTCTTTTTGTTTTATCAGAGTTTCTGATTCGGGTTTGTGTTGTGTCTTTTGTCGTGTTATAAGTGGTTCATCTCTCCCTTTTTTATTATTTTGTGTTTCCCCCCCCTCGGTTGTTTTTGGAGTGTTTATTGGTGTTTGTTGCGGTGCTGTAGTATTGCATTCCAATGTCCTAGAGCGAAGCTGGTCGATGTGCTGCTTCCATGTTCTGCCGTCGTCTAGTGCAAGTTGGTATAACCGGGGTCCTGTGATTTGAGTAACTGTGGCTGGAAGCCATAATGGGTCCCCGGTAAGATTTTTTGCATAGACTAAGTCGCCAATAGCAAAGGAGAGATATTTACTTGAGGAGTCAGGGTTTTTTTCACAGATATAGGTGGGGTGTAGTCTGTCTAGGCAGGAACGCAATTTTCTACCCATGAGGAGTTCAGCTGGGCTTTTGTTAGTGGTTGTACTAGGGGTGATATGCTGAATTGTTACCAGTTTGTTAGGTCTATCTTGGACGTCCCTCGTGTCCAGTTTGTCTTGGGCCTCTTTAGTATAATGAACCATGCGTTCAGCTCATCCATTTGAAGCCGGATGAGCCGGCGCTGTCAGGGCATGTCAGATGCCCTGTGCAGCCAGGTATTGCTCGAAGGCTAAAGAAGTAAACTGGGGGCCATTGTCAGAGACTACTACATCTGGCTGTCCATGTGTAGCAAAAAGTCTATTCAACTGTTTTATGACTGCTTCAGTAGTAGTGGACGCCATAAGAATAACCTCTAACCAGTTTGAATAAGCATCAACAATTATAAAATATGTGTTCCCTTTCGTTGGCCCAGCAAAGTCAATATGCAGTCTTGACCATGGGCCTCTGGGAGTTTCCCATTCCAGGACTGGTGCAAGGGGGGGGGGTGTAGGCCTTGATTTTTGGCAGTCATGGCATGTTGTCACCCATTTTTCAATGTCTTTGTCCAGCCCTGGTCACGAGACGTAACTCCTGGCCAGGGCTTTCATTTTTACTATGCCCAGGTGTCCCTTGTGAAACATGCACAACATTTCCTCCTGCAACTTTTTTGGAATTACCACCCTGTCTCCCCACAATATACAGCCCTTTTCAATGGATAGTTTAGTCTGCGGGTGCAAAAATGTTTAAAAGTCTCACTTCTATCCTCATCCGGCCAGCCCTTACCTACCCAATGCAGGATTCGAGCTGTCAGCGGGTCTTTCGTGGTAGCTTTAGCAATGTCTGTTGCGGTTAGTGGCAGATTCGGCCATGTCTCGATCTGAAGAGTGGAGACGGTAGGAGTTGGGTTGCCTTCCTTGTCGGGCAGCGGGGAACGCTCATGGTATCCGCATGGGTGATGGTCTTTCCTGGCCGATGGATGAGTGTGTAATTGTATGCAGTGAGGAATTCTGACCACCTCGTCATTGTTGGTGATAGGATGTTCGGGGTTGGTTTGTTCCCTGCCAGGATCCCTAGCAGGGGTTTGTGGTCTGTGATAACAGAAAATGTCCTACCATATAGGTATTCGTGGAATCTCTTGAAACCTGCTATGATTGCGAGGGCTTCTTGGTCAAATTCGCTGTAGTTTCTTTCAGATTTTGACAGCATTTTGGAATAGAAGGTGATTGGTGCTTCTCTGCCATCTGGTAGCTTGTGGCTCAGTGGCTTGATGGCATCAATTCCAAAAGGCGATGCATCATAGGTGACTGTCATTGGCAGGATGTTGCTGTATTGTATTAAAATGGTATTGGATGTTAATAAGTCCTTTATGTTTTAGAATGCTGCTTGTTCTCGGTGGCCCCAATTCCAGACAGTCTTTTTTATCTAATAGTCGATTTTCCAATTGGTGTTTACTTTTTGCTGATGCTAATAGGTCATCAAATAGGGAACAACTCCTTTAATTGCATTTAGGAGGCGCTCCATGAGGCTTTGGAAAATGCCTGGGGCAACACTAACCCCAAATTGAAGTCTGTTACATTTGATTGCCCCTCTGTGCGTGACTATAGTCTGTGCCTCTGCAGTTTCGGGGTCAACCAGCAGCTGTTGATATGCTTGTGTGAGATCAAGCTTTGTGAAAAAAATTTCTCCCCCTAATGAATGCAACAGGTGTTGAACTACTGGAACAGGGTATGCGCTTTGCTGGAGTGTATGATTTAGGGTAGCCTTATAGTCACCACAGATGCGCACTGACCCATCTGGTTTGATAGGAGTCAAGATGGGAGTTTCCCACCTGGCATGGTCGATTGGCTCTAACACCCCTTGTGCAATGAGTTTGTTAAGCTGCTCATCTATTTTCGGTTTTAAGGCAAAGTGAACGCATCTGGCTTTGAGCCTGATGGGAGCTATCTTAGGGTCTATTGGGGCCCCCTTGTACTTGCTTGGGGTCCTGTCGAATACATCCCAGAACTCTTCCAGCAGGCTCTCCTCTCACTTGGTCTCAGTGATGCTGTTGATCCCGGTCACTCCAATTCCCACGGACTCGAACCATTTGATTCCTAGCAGGCTAGGATGATCATGGTCGACAATTGTCAGAGGAAGTACCTCAGCGTGGTTTTTGAACTCTATTAAGAAATGTCCAAAACCTACTACCGGGATTCGGTTTCCCTGGTAATCTTTAAGTATTAGCTTTTGCTGTTCCAGTTCCCTTTGCTTGATGTCTGGTATCAGGTTTCTGATAGTGTCCCAGGATACCATTGACAGGTATGATCCGGAGTCTACTTCCATCTCACAGGGCTTTCCTTCGATTTTCACATTTATTCAGACCTTTTTTGCGTTTGCTGCCCTGGCATTTCCGATTATTATTGTTTGATGTGTTTCTTCTCTGTCATTCATTCGCCGGTTCCTGTTCTCTCGGCTCCATCAGCTTCTGACTTGTCTTTCTCTGTTTCTGGAGGGGGGGTGCTGCCACGTCCCTTTGGACTACAGCTCTTTTTGTTTCGGCAGACCCTAGCAATGTGCCCCAGTTTCTCACAGAATCTGCAAAAGGCATCCAGGAATCTGTATTTGGAGCGTGGGTGATCGCCTCCACATCCAGCACACTGGAATTCTCACCTCCTTCCTCTTTTTTCCTGCCATTTTCTTTCCGACTGAAGCCTATGTATGTCTTCATTGTCATCATCAATGTCACTCGGGGAGTCGAGGTCTTCATGGTGGGCAGTTGTTGTGGAATGTTTTTGGTTTCCTTCTGCCTTCTTTTCTCGGGTTTGGTTTGGTGGTTCTGCATTAATTGAATTGATCTGGCGCATGGTGGCTGCGGATTTCTTGGCTGCTTCGGCGGCGGTGGCTTCTGGGATGGCCTCAGCCACTGTGATGTTCGGTCTGTTCAATAGCTTGCTTCAGAGCATAGCGTCCTTCAATCCCAGGTCTCTCATGGCTTCGTCCATGATCTGAAATTCGCAGGCTCCCCCGATATTTCTTAGGGCTGCTATGAAATCTCCGATGCTCTCGTCTTCCCGTTGGTCTCATTTATAAAATTTGTGCCTTTTTATCAGATTGGAGACCACAGGCGTGTTGTGGGCTTGTAGCATGCGGTTTAATTCTGGCCATGCCATCTGTTTCACGTCCCTCGGTTTGGCTAACACCTTTGCCATTTTGAAAACGGCAGGGCCATAGTGCGTGAGGAATACAGCTCTCTTCCTCTGGTTGGTTATTTCTTGTAGCTCGTTGCTTTCCAAGAACTTCAGAAAATGGTCAATGTATGACTCCCAATCTTCTTCGGCTGGGTTGAACGGTGCGGGTGGCACATTGTTACCAGCCATCTTGGTTGCTCAGTTCTGGTTGCCATGTGCTTCGGTCTCGCTCTTCTAGGATGATCTTACCTTCATTGCCAGTGTTCCTTTTGGACAATAAGGTACACGAGACCGGTATCTCAACAAACAACTCTTTATTAAACAGTATGGTGACTTGTAGTGGAACCTTTGCGGAAGCCGCGGAAGCCCTTCTTATAGCGGCTGCTCGAAGCTTGCGGCCAATGACAGTTCTTTAGAATTTCCGCCATCCGGTGGGCCAATCAGATTGGTGCGTAATTGCCCAATCTGAGAGCGGCCTTTTCAGCCAATCAGTTTTAGCTATTTGGAGTCTTCCAATTTCCATACATAACAACCATTATCTATCCACTGAAAAGGAACAGAACTTTCTAAAAGCATTGAAAACAATACTGTGATTAGCATAGAGTTCCAAAGGAAACAGTCTTTGCATATTCTAGACTTAATTTTTCAGTGTATATAACTACCAGAATAGAGATGGAAAATGGGACACCAGGTGATCCCACCTCTATTGTGCACCATAAAGGAAATAATATGATGGATGGAGATGATGGATTTGACAACCTGTAGTTCTTTCATCTTCTTCCATTACTGTTCTTCTCAGAGAAAAATAAAAAATGTGAAGAAGGTAAGAATTCAGAAAGCCTGCATTGTGCCTTTTGATTAGCTACACTGCAGTATTTCTGTCTAGAAGGATTGAGAATATGAACTTGGCTCACATTATGCGTAACAATGTCAAAAGGAAGTTTTGTCTTCCAATTTGGTTTCATCAGTGTCAGGCAGTGTTTGGAAAGGGAGCACACACAGCATTTAAGGGCTTAATCATCCTTCCCCAGCCCTGCTTCATCAAACATTTCTACACACTAGGGCAACTAGTCAAGCGCAGTCCCAGTTGTACAGATGTTCCGTTAGTGTTTCTAACAGAACAATAATCCTGACATGTGTGCTTCATGTCTGCATAAAAGTGTGGTGGGAAGGAAAGGGTAAATCACTCTTCTTCCTGCATTCTATCTCTCCCCTCCAAATCCAGTGGTGGGATTAAAATTTATTTTTACTACTGGTTCTATGGGCATGGCTTGGTGGGTGTACATGGCTTGGTGGGTATGGCAGAGGAAAGATACTGTAAAATCCTATCCCCTTCCCACCCCATTAACCTGCTTTCCAGCTCTGTTCTCCTATGCAGGGCAACAAAAGAAGACCCAGCAGATCAGCTGGGACTCGGGAGGCAGAGAATAGATGTCAGTTAGAGGTGGTATTTGATGGTTTTCTGAACTATTCAAAATTTCCGCTACCTCTCCAAAACTGGTCAGAACTTGCTGAATACTACCTATGTCCTCACCGTAACAACCTCTATACTTAAAGAGATAGGTAATTTAAATAATTTTACAAAATGATTAATTTTTGTAAGGCACTAAATGCTTTATTTTATACAGAGAGGCAAAGTTGAAGTCTGGAAGCAAATTAGGCTAAAGATGCCTCTTTGCATGTATCTGATGCTTGTTTCTTTCCTTCCTTTCCTTCCTTTTTTCCTCTTCTTATAGTTAAGATACAAGGCACACTCCCCCTAGAATTATTTCAGTGGAAGACTCATTTAGGCCACCAAACTCAATTCCACGGTCAGTTCAGGAATCCAAATTACAACATAGCTGACAAATGTTTGTTGAACTTCTGCATGAAGACATTCATCAAAAGTGTAAAGGGAGTATAAAGAAGAAGATACTGCTCCTAATCCAATATTACTGCTTTATCGGTTTTTAGACCAGCATGACATAAAACAACACACCATCAACAGATGCTGGAATGAAACAAAGCTCTTGTATCTTCAACCTTATTAAATAGTAAACCAATTTTAGTTTATATATATTTCCACCATGCAAGGTCCTCTAATATTGTTGCCAAGCAGCTTGACGATATTTTCATTCCCTACCGTAAAAATCCTAAGTGATCTTATAATTGTTCTATTTAAATTCTTGTTTGCTACATGTGGTTGAGTATTGCCTTTTTGTTCTCTCTTTAACCACAACCAAGGGAAGAAATGTTAATGGTTCATGTTCTTGAGTTACTAATGTAAGCACGCACAAATGGAAATTGTTCTGTATAAAAATAGTAGACTCCTAAAGACTGAATTCTGATTGGCTAAAGAACTTGAATGGGGATTGGTTCAATAGGAACCAATCCACATAGCTGCTAAAAAGGCGGCAAATATCAAATACCTGTCATTGGCTAAAGCCGGCAGAGAAAAACATATAAAAGGCTGCCGCAGCCTGAGCCAATGTTCCGTTTTCTCAACTGTGTTACTTAATAAAGACTTTGTTGTTGGAACCCGGTCTACCTCGCGTTTTTCCGGATGGAACGCTGGCGACAAGGGTGGGATCGTCCTAAACGCGAGACTGAGCACGCGGTGACAGATAAAAAAAAAACCCAGACAAAAAAACAATGGCTGGAAACAACGCACCGCCCGCACCCTTCAATCCCAGTGAAGAAGATTGGGAATCCTACGTAGACCGTTCCCAGATGTATCTGGAGAGCAATGAAATGGAGGAAATCTCAGACCAGCATAAGAGAGCTGTTTTCTTGACACACTGTGGGCCCTCCATCTTCAAAATGGCCAAGGCTTTGGTGAAGCCCCGAGATGTGAAACAATTGACTTGGACAGAGCTCCAAAGAACACTAAAGGCCCACTATGCACCGGTGGTGTCAAATCTAATCAAGCAGCACGAGTTTTATCTGAGAGACCAGAAAGAAGGCAAAACCATCACTGATTTTGTGGCAGCCCTCCGACAAATAGGGGGAGCGTGCGAGTTTCTGAACTTAGATGAAGCGATGCGGGATCGAGTAATATTGGGTTTAAGAGACTCTAACATACAGAGCAAACTGCTGAATAAACCCAATATAACAGTAGCCAAAGCTATCGCAGAAGCCACGGCCGCTGAAGCTGCGAAAAAATCAGCAGTCAAAATGAAGCAAATGAACGCGAACAATGACGAAACAAGCCCGGCTAGAGGGAAGAAACAATCTCCCATCACCACGCACTACGAAGAATTCAACGAGACGTCAGAATCTGGGGAGGAAGATGATGAAGTCCACCACCTATACGCCAACAAGAAAGGGCGTGAAAACAGAAATCGGAAGGAATGCGCTGGCTGCGGAGGAAACCATCCTTGAGCCGATTGCAGATTCCTCGATGCCATTTGCAGAGCGTGCAAGAAAAGGGGGCATATCGAGAAAGTCTGCAGGAACAAAAAAAATTACAGCCCAAAAAGACGCAGCAACTCCCCAGCAAAAGCTGAGCCAAGACAACCCGAGAGAAAGTGGCAGCGAAACAAGCAAGCCACTAACCGAGAGAAAGCATACCAGACTTTCACTATCGGAAGTGCTCAGACGGAAAGCGGGAAGAAGGTAAAAATAATTTTAAAAATTGAAGACAACCCCTGCGAGATGGAGGTTGACTCTGGATCTTTCCTATCAATGGTGTCATGGGACACCATCAAAAAACTGGTTCCAGACATCAAAATCAAGGAACTCCAGAGACAAAAATTAACCCTCAAGGACTACCAAGGAAACCGAATACCTGTAGTAGGCCTGGGACATTTCCAAGTTGCCTACAAGCAACATGTCGCTGTACTACCATTGACGATAGTCGACCGAGACCGACCAAGCCTCCTGGGCATCGAATGGTTCGCACCATTGGGCATCGGGATGACCGGAGTAGACTGGGTGGCCGCAACCGACTGGGAAGAAGACCTCATCCAAGAATTCCAGGACGTTTCAATGGCTCCCTAGGCAGGTATCGGGGGACCCCAATTTCTTTTAGTCTAGACCCCCAAGTAGCCCCTAGAAGACTAAAGGCCAGACGAGTTCCTTTTGCTCTAAAAGCAAAAATAGAGGAACAACTAGATAAATTGATAAATCAAGGGGTATTAGAGCCTGTAGACCATGCCAAATGGGAAACACCAATTGTAACGCCAATTAAACCAGACGGGTCGGTTCGAATCTGTGGCGACTACAAGGCTACCCTGAACCACGTGTTGCAACAAAGCGCATACCCGGTGCCAGTCGTACAACACTTATTACACTCCCTTGGGGGAGGAAAAGTTTTCGCTAAACTAGACCTAGCACAAGCGTACCAACAGCTCCCAGTAGACCCTTTAACGGCTGAAGCACAAACAATAGTGACTCACAAAGGGGCATTCAAATGCAACAGACTCTAATTTGGAGTGAGTGTAGCCCCAGGTGTTTTCCAGAGCCTCATGGAACGCCTATTAAATGGTATAAAAGGAGTCATACCATACTTCGACGACGTCCTAATTTCGGCCAAAGATGCGACCCAACTTAAAAAAAGACTTAAAGACGTACTAAATAAATTCAGAGAGTCTGGCCTTAAAGTAAAAAATGTTTAATGACTGATCGCGTCGAATTCTTGGGCTATTTGATAGACGGAGAATGTATACACCCGACCGAAAAAAAGGTCAGAGCTATTAAAGACGCACCAGAACCAAGGAACAAAACTGAAATGCAGGCATTCTTGGGACTAATAAATTTTTATAATGTGTTCCTACCCCACAAAGCAACAATAGCGGAACCATTGCACCGATTACTGGATAAGCAAACAATTTGGACTTGGGGTTATAGAGAAAAGAAAGCCTTCCCAAAAATAAAAAACTTATTAACATCAAACACCGTTCTTATCCAGTTTAGCAACACACTGCCATTGACGGTGACCTGCGACACCTCACCATTTGGAGTCGGTGCCATCCTGAGTCACAAATTGCCAGATGGAAGAGAGGCACCCGTCGCATACTATTCAAAGACTTTCTAAAACCGAGCGAAATTACAGTCAATTAGACAGGGAAGCCCTGGCAATCGTCGCCAGAGTAAAACGCTTCCATGAGTACCTATATGGAAGGACATTTGTAATAGTAACGGACCACAAACTGCTACTGGGAATTTTGGCGGGAAACAAGCCAACACTGAACATTTTGTCCCCGCGAATGACTAGATGGTCAGAATTCCTAGCAGCCTACTCTTTCACCCTAATACATCACCCTGGGAAACAAATCTCCCATGCAGATGCGTTAAGCAGAACACCGCTACCAACTCTAGAGGAAGACCCGGCACCGACGACGACCACCCTGCAGATAGAGACATGCCCAAATCTGCCCATATCTGCATATGATGTCGCCAGAGCCACCGCAAAGGACCCATTGACTGCCCGTATACTGAACTGGGTAGGTAAAGGCTGGCCGGAAAACCAAAAAACTGAGAACTTTAAACCTTTCCGGACCAGACAAACTGAACTCTCAATTCAAAAAGGTTGTTTGTTGTGGGGTGATCGGGTAGTTATCCCCTCCAAATTACAAACGAGGGTTCTCAATGTGCTTCACGAAGGCCACCCTGGAATTGTTAAAATGAAAAGCCTTGCTAGAAGCTATGTCTGGTGGCCGGGTATAGATAGAGACATCGAATACTGGGTAAACTCTTGTAACAAATGCCAAAGAAATAGGCCTTCCCCGCCACAAGCACCCATAAGGGACTGGGAAACCCCACGAGGCCCCTGGTCACGAATCCACATAGACTTTGCAGGTCCAACTAAGGGACATACCTTCCTAATTGTCGTAGATGCATACTCAAACTGGCTAGAGGTTAAAATCATGCCATCTACGACAACTGAAACCATTATTAAACAACTTGACAAACTCTTTGCAACCCATGGCCTGCCGGAAGTCCTAGTGTCCGACAACGGGCCACAATTAATAAGCATCCAATTCGAACAATACCTAGCCTCCCTAGGTATCAGACATGCCCTAACCGCGCCGGCCCACCCGGCTGCAAACGGTAGGGCAGAGAGAATGGTTAGATTTACCAAAGAAGGGTTAGAAAGGATGGACATTGGGGATGTCCAAGATAAAATAAATCGCCTACTCACCCTCCAGCATATCACACCCAGTACCATAACAAACAAAAGTCCGGCGGAATTACTAATGGGGAGAAAACTTAGATCGCAACTAGACAGATTGCACCCAAACTATACACCAGAAAACACCCCCGACTCCTCCACCCGTTTCAGGACATTTGAAATAGGCGACCTAGTCTATGCAAAAAACTTTACCAGGGACCCATTATGGCTTCCAGGAAAAATTACACAAATTACAGGCCCCCGGTCCTACCGACTAACCATAGACGACGGCAGGGAATGGAAGCGGCACATAGACCAGCTTCGCTCCCAAAACATTGAAAGAAATACAAACACACAACCACAAATATTAAAAAATGACGAAAATCAAACCAAAGAGGGGGGGGAAATACGAGAAAATAATAAAGAACCGTTTAAATTAAACACAGAATACAATAACTACCAAAAAGAGCAAAAAAGAGACTTACAGTTAGAAGAAACTTGCGAGAGGAGTGCAATCGAAGGGGCCAGCCGGGCCAGCTCGACCTGCCCGGAGAAACCAGGAGGGAGCAGCAAAACCACCGGCCTAAGAAAATCAGGCAGCAGTAAAATGGCTGACTCACCCTTCCAGGCGGTTCCATGGAGAAAGACCGGAGAGACAACAACCCCATCTGAACCAGTCGAAGTCTCCAACAGAAATGAACCGCGCAAGTCCAGTCGAGTCAAAAGAAGCCCCACCTACCTACGCGACTACATCACCACGTAGGACTAAACCAAGAGGGGAGGGGTGTTCTGTATAAAAATAGTAGACTCCTAAAGACTGAATTCTGATTGGCTAAAGAACTCGAATGGGGATTGGTTCAATAGGAACCAATCCACATAGCTGCTAAAAAGGCGGCAAATATCAAATACCTGTCATTGGCTAAAGCCGGCAGAGAAAAACATATAAAAGGCTGCCGCAGCCTGAGCCAATGTTCCGTTTTCCCAACTGTGTTACTTAATAAAGACTTTGTTGTTGGAACCCGGTCTACCTTGAGTTTTTCCAGACGGAACAGAAATATTATATCAAGAACTGATTATCCAAATTTTTTTGTGGGGGGGAGACAGATTAAAAGCACAGATTCTTGTTAGATTCCTTATCTACTGTGCTATTAATGGCAGAACCATGACCATTTAGCCATGCTTCTTCATAGCAGAACAGGAGAAATGTACAAGTGAATGATTTATAGCCACTGCTGTGTGTATCTCAAGGGCTAGAATAAGGACATAGCGATGATATATGTGTTATGGTTTTGCACTCTCTCACTGTTTACATATCATCGTAGCTATAAAGATGCTTGCTCAACTGGGGTTGATAATCAACTGGAAGAATAATAACCTTCTTTGAGTCCTTGAGAGACAACAGATTATCTCTTAGATTGGCCCATGGCAATTTCTTCAACAATATAAGCAAACCACAGAATTACAACATGATGCATTTCAAGTCATTTTTCCAAACTTTATAATATTTTTCTACTGGGCAAATCTCCAATGTCCTTGAGCAGTTTCAGTAGATGTAGGTACCATCACTGCTGTATATTTACCTCCAGAGGCTAATGTTAACATGGCACTCAGTCGCCTCCAAGACATAATTACCACGCAGCAGAGAGCTCATCCTGAGGGCGTTCACATTACTGCTGAGGATTTCAACAGAGCATGCCTAAACTGTGCTCCCCAAACTTTACCAACATGTTAAATGTCCAACCAGGGGAAAAAATACACTTGATCATGTGCATTCAAATGTTAAGCATGCTTATAGAGCAAAACTTCTTCCCCACTTAGGACAATCAGACCATCTCACCCTGCTTTTACTATCAGCCTACACTCCCCTTTGGAAGAGAACAAAACCTAGCAGTCAAACTATTAGATGCTTGCCTGAAAATGCCCTCTCCCAGCTTCAGGACTGTTTTACTCACACAGATTGCAGCATCTTCAAACAACAGGACTTCGAGTTATACACAGAGACTGTGCTTTTCTACATGAAGACCTGTGTAGAAAATGTCACTGTGGACAAATGCATATGGGCTTTCCCAAACAGGAAACCCTGGATAACCAGCAAAATCCAGACTCTGATCAGGGCCCGTGACCAGGCTTTTAGAGCAGATGACACCTCACAGTAGAGCACTGCCAGAGCTGAGCTGAGAAGGGGCATCAAACATGCTAAGGAGATGTATAGGAGGAAGGTTGAGGGCCACTTTACTGACAGTGACCCATGGCAGATGTGGAGGGGGATACAGGCCCTGACCAACTATAAAGGCCAGGGCCCAACAAACAGCGAAAGCAGTAGCACTCTGGCAGAGGAGCTAAACAGCTTTTTTTGCATGCTTTGAGACCACCAAGAACCTGGACATACTGCCTCATGAGAACCACAATGCTGCACCTCTTTCTCTTCAGGTGCATGAGATGAGAAAAACACTGAGAGCAGTAAATCCCAGGAAAGCTGCTGGGCCTGATGGCATTCCATCAGTAGTTAAAGCGTGTACTGACCAGTTGTCAGAAATACTTACAGAGCTGTTCAATCTATCTTTAACACATGCCATCATCCCACAGTGCCTGAAGGCCACAACCATCATCCCCGTTCCCAAAAAAACAAATATAAACACTCTCAATAACTATAGGCCCATAGCATTAAAAAGTTCCATCATGAAGGTTTTTGAGTGACTAGTTTCACAGCACATCAGAGACTGCCTCCCACCCTCCTTTGATCAACATCAGTTTGCTTATAGATCAAACTGATCTACAGAGGATGCTGTGGCCATCACACTTCTTAGAGCGCTGAGTCATCAGGAGAACAAACAGAGCTATGTGAGGATGCTTTTTGTGGACTACAGCTCTGCGTTTAACACTATCATCCCAAATATACTAGTAACCAAACTGTACAATCTGTAGGTCCCCACCCCCACGTGCTCCTGGAATAAGAACTTTTTGACAAACAGACCACAGTCTGTTAGACTTGGCTCCCACGAGTGGAAGAATGAGTGGAAACTGTCCCTACAATCAGATTCTTTGGCATCCATATTTCAGCTGATATCTCCTGGTCCCCTAACTCCAAGGCCATAGTGAAGAAGGCTCAGCAGCGGCTGCACTTCCTGCGGGTTCTCAGGAAGAACAATCTGGATAAGAAGCTGTTGCTGGCTTTCTATAAAGCCTCTGTGGAGAGCACTTTGACATATTGTCTGGGTGTGTGATATGCAGGCTCCACAGTTGAGGACAGGAAAACTGTACAGAGGGTGATAAACACAGCTCAAAAGATCATTGGTTGCCCTCTGCCCTCCCTGGAAGACTTAACCAGGTCCCGCTGCCAAAGCAGAATCAAGGCCATTATAGAAAACCCCATACCCTGGCAATTATCTTTTTGACCTGTTGCCATCTGGACGGGCGTTTTAGGTCAATAAAATCCCACACCACTAGACTAACAAATAGTTTCTTTCCCTGGGCCATTCGAACTGCAAAAAAACACAAAGTCACTACCTCATTAAGATGTGAAAAGATGTGAAATCTCAAAACCCCATTCAGATGTATAAAAACATGTTACAGTACAATCCATCTCTTGTGTATTATACTCAGCTAAGCATTACAGTCAGTGCTGGATGTATATTTTGTGTATATTCGTAGGTATTGTACTCTCTAATTGCAAATGGAGATGTGGGTACTCTATTTTTCTTATCTTCATTTTTAAGTGCTTTGGTTTTATTGTATTGCGAACAGTTGCTGGGGTTCATCCACAGATTTGTTGTACTTGTACAATGACAATAAAGTTCTTCTAATTCTAATTCTAATAATATGCTTCTAGTTGGGCTATCTCTGGAAAGAGAAGATTAAATAAGGATCCAGAGATCTATATGATGTTATAAGAATAGTAATCAGAAACTGGACCCCTCCTATTGTGTGCACTGAAATTCCCAAAATGCCTCACCATGTAATGTTGGCTGAGGCACACTTGGAACTGAAATTCAAAATACTGTAGTTATCATATAACAAGTATGAACACAGAGAAGCTCTAATGTTCACTCAGCTAGTTGTAAGAGTACTGGGTGACTGTGAGTCAACAATCTATATTACAGGACTATTATTAGGATAAAGCTAGATTTATACAATACAGGAGTATTTAATTTTTAAGCAAGTGCTACCTAACAGAAAAATAATTCCACAATCTGTTCTATTCCATTCCCACTAAGTGGAAGATTTTCATTATGAAAGATGGGATAAGTTAAAGAATAGATTTTCCAGATAAAGTATAAATTTCACCTCTTAAAAGTAACCCCATTTAAAATGAATCCTAGCCCTTTCCCATTTGAGGAGAGTCCTCAACATATTCCACACAACCTGAAATAGCACTTAAGCAGATAGACATTGTGCATACCTTCTCTAAATTGACAAAAATAATCTGATATTAATTTAATTCTTGACTTAGCTATTTGGTATTTAACCAAAATTGCTGAAAAAGAAGACTTTGGAATTGACCAGAGAGTAGAAAGGGACAGACAGGAAACAGAAACTGATGTTCTTGACAGTGAAAATTTGATTACATTTCTTTTGTATATGTGAAAAGCTATCATCCGTACATAGCATATATCATTTTGTTCCTTTTTGGGCCACAGTAATTGTTAGCCAAGATAAGAAGAATTTTTTCCAGTTAAAGTGATGTGATGGGCACTTTAAAATTAAACCTTTGTTCACAGCAGATAGTATTTCATGATTCAGACAAGAAATAACTTTACACTGCAAAATTAAGAGCCTGTCTCTGAATAACAGTGGTGACTCCCTACAGAGTATGTAACACCACACACCATACCAGGAGAGGTTTTGACTTTTCTATTGAGAAGGCCTCAATAAAACTATTAACTCAATAAACAATAAAGAATACTCTGTACAAGAGTAAAGAAAAGAAGGACAAAGAATATTGCCTTAAATAATTGAATCAGTTCAATTGAAACTATCCTAGGAGCTACCTCATTGCAGGCCTACCTGTCAGATGTTAACCTTGATGTGCTTGTGGGCTTGTGTGCTCTGAGGAAGCTGACAGGCTATGCCAGTGGTTCAACCATACTGGACATACTCCTCCTCATCAGAGGAATCAGGCAAAGAGTATTTCTTCCATAAAAAACATGTTGAGATGTAAATTGTAGCTCCTGCTAGGTGTTGGAGTTCCTGGACATCTGGTGAAAAATGAGCTACATAACTCAGGGCTGTTGACTGAACAACTGGGGCCAGCAGATGCAAAACTACTAGAAGGAAAGATGTTTACTTGTCACAAACATACAGAGACAGGAAACAAAGAAGTAATTAATTGTTATTACAGATCATGTCCAACAAGAAGATGATATTTGAAATGAATGCACAGTGGAAAAGACAACATCCAGAATCAAATATAACAGAACTGAGCTAGCAGATCAACATCAATTTATAATATGAAATTAAGTATTCAACAGAAGCAGAATTGGAAGAAATGCAAAGGTCTAGCAGGGCAAACAAATCAAAGCTTTGCCAGAAGTAACTCAGACTATAGAGGCAAACCAGGGAGAGTTGGCAATAGAGGAAGGCAGCACAGTTATAGAATTGAAAGAATAGAAGCTGAAGAACAAGAAGACCAAAAATACCTAATCAAGAAATACCACTTAGAAGAAACAAGGAAGGTCAAGGAAGCACTGGAAATAACAAAACAGCAATTAACATTTATAACTAAGAAGATCAGCAGATACAAAACTTGATTTACAAATTATATGCAGAATGTCCAATTTTAATCCAATCAGAAACATTTCTATCAATTCACCAATAGACAAAGTATAGTGAATCAGTCAACACCTGACAAGGAAGAAACAGTGCAGTTTTGGGATAACCCAAAGAAATACAACAAGAACGCAGCTTGGTTAAAGGAAGTGGTCAAAAATGAAAAAAAGAAGCTGCAGAGCAAATGAAAGAGCAGAAATAGAGGCAAAAAGGCCCAAGAAAGATCAATAATTGGTCAACACTAGATGAAGATGAACAATATGACTTTCTGCTGAAACATCTGACTGGTCCACACCCACTTGTTGTCAAATAGTTTAGCAACATACTGCAAGGAGGTGAAATTGAAGAGTGGCTAACATCTGGTAAAAACTAATAATAATGAAAAGTCCAGGAAAAGGGGTAGAACCAGATAACTACAGGCCAATACCTGCTTACCAACAACTTCCAAATTACAAACTGGTGTGGTAGCTGATGCAATCCAACAGCATCTAGTTGAAAACAAACCCTTTCTTCCAAGCAGAAAGGAAACTGTCCAAATAGCAGAGGAACAAAAAATCAACTCCTAACTGACAATATGATTCTGGAAAACTGCAAGATAAGAGAGATCAACTTGAATGTAACATGGATTGATTATAAGAAAGCATTAAATTCCTTGCCACATGATTGAATAAACAAGTGCCTAGAAATAACAGGAGTCAGTAGAACTATCTGAAGCTTTGTGAAAAGATTGATGGCACAATGGAAGATAGAGTTGCTGGTCGATGATGATAGAATGGGAAAGGTTAATATCAAGAGAGGAATCTTCCAAGGAGACTCACTTTGCCACTACTCTTTCTCATTACACTGATATGTCTTATAACAATACCGAATAACTTAGGCTATGGCTAACAAACATCAAAAACATCTGCCAACTATCCCACCTCATTTAGGGGACGATTGGAAGCTATATGGCAAAGTATTGTCTGAAATAGAATTGCTGCTCTCAACATTGTCCATATGTATAGATAAGATATTGCCATGGAGTTTCAACTGGACAAATGTACCACACTCACCATCAAATGTGGAAAATGGTGAAAATTGAAGGAATCAAGTTTTCCTATGGAAATAACACCAAGAGCCTGGATGAAGATGATAATTACAAATACCTGGGGATCTTTCAAGCTGCCAACAAGCAAACTGACATCAAGAAAAAGATTAGAAGTGAATATATCAAGAGAGAGAAGAAGATGTTAAAGTTCAAACACAGTGGAGGAAATACCATCAAGGCAATTAATACCTGAGCACTTCCAGTCATTAGATACACAGCTGAAATAGTGGATTTGAGTCAAGCAGAACTGAAGGCCCTTGGTAAGAAAACAAGACAAATAATAACATTAAAATTGGAAAAATATCTGAAGAATAGTGAAGCTAGTATACAAGAAAGGCCTACATTGGGGAGACTAAATTGGCCTACAATAATGAGAATAGAAAGAATAGAAAAGACAAAACATTACATGGCCAGTGTATGAAAAAAAAGCATGGAAAACAGATTATAACAAGACTTGGCAATGAAGACCATACTTTTAAGAACAAATGCATACAAAGCCAGAATTGAGAAGACAGCAACAGATAGCAAGTACCATCTCTTCAATGAAGCTGAAGAAACAATGGATCACCTGGTTAGCTGCTGCAAGAAGATTGCACAGACTGACTACAAACAGCATGACAAAGTAGCAACAATCATACATTGGAAGATTCACGGGAAATATCAATGCTTGCCAGCAAGAGCTGATGGGACCATATAATAGAAAAAGTAACAGAAAATAAAGCTAAAGTACTCTGAGACTTTAGAATTCAAACAGATATGCAGCTGTCACATAACACTCCAGACTTAACAATTGGCAACGAGAAAAGCAAAGAATCTGGATAATAGATGTGGCAGTACCTGGAGATAGCAGAATAAAAAGAAAGAACTGGAGAAGATAACAAAATACAAAATACAAAGAACTGCAAATAGAAATAGAATAACAGTGTCAAATGAAAGTAAAGGTAATACTAATAAAAACAGGCACCTTGGGTTCACTCTCAAAATAACTGGAGCATCCTCTGAACATCACTGGCATTGACAAAATCACCGTCAGTCAATTGCAAAATGCAGCTTTGCTCAGAACAGCTTACATGTATGATACCTTTAAGACCATATCTGCCTATCACAGGTCCTTAGGAAGAACTTGATACATGGACAAAAATGCCAAGTGTAGTCTGAACATCTAACTGACTGTGTGATGAATGATAAGAATATTAAACTACAGCCCTTCCCCATAAGGACCATATGGACATACCATCAAAAATCCCAAAGGAATATGGTATTTGTAAAATTATATAGAGGCAGCATTCTGTACCATAGTGCACTATTTCCTAGAAGCATGCCTTATGGCCATTAAGCAAGAAGCTAAGATTTACTTCTTTATTTTGCAACTATGAAACTGAAGAAATTTTGTTCCCATTTTTTAAAGAAAGAATTAAATCCCCATTTTCCAAAGACTGCTATTCACTACACAAAAAACAATGCATGGAAATTGTCAGTTATGTGATTATTTTCATGTTTAATTGAGCTCTCGGTCTTTTCATAAGAACAGTGTTTATGCTGGCATTTTCTAGGTCCCAAAGTCTACCTCCCTCTCTCTCTCCCACTCTCTCTGTCTCTCTGTCTCTCTCTCTCTCTGAAAGTATCTACATCTTTCTTTTAATCTTCATCAGAGCTGGTATTCAGCAGGTTCTGACCAGTTCTGGAGAACCGGTAGCATAAATTTTGAGTAGTTCAAAGAACTGGCAAATACTACCTCTGACTGGCCCCACCCTCATCTTTTCTCTACCTCCCAAGTCCCAGATGATTGGCTGGGTCTTCTTTTGTTGCCCTGCACAGGAGAACAGAGCTGGAAAGCAGGTTAGTGGGGTGGGGAGGGAATAGGGGTTTTGCAGTATCCTTCCCCTGCCATGCCCACCAAGCCATGCCCACCAAGCCATGCCCACAGAACCGGTAGTAAAAAAATTTGAATCCCACTACTGATCTAAGACTGGCTTGCCCAAACCTATTTCCATCATCACTCTTAGTATCACTGGCTTTAGTTAGTGGATTATCATCAAGGAAAGCATTCTTGTTGTGGGGATAATTTGCCAATCACATTTATGTTGTATCCATTTTCAGGAGACCTAAGCTGATACATGTCTCTTTGCACAATAGGAAAAGAAAAGAAAGAAGCATTAACTTTAAAGCCATAAAACAAATTACAAACAACGGATACATTCCTGCTCAAAGTCTCAAAATTTGATTTTCAGATCCTAGATGACCTGAAGCAAAGTTTCTCTGCTGCCAAGGGAAACCTCTGACTTAAGCTGCCTTTGCTCACCATATGGTTTCCTACTTTTATTTTTGAAAATCAAGGACTGTGACATTCAATCAAATGTCATAGTTGTTAAGTAGAAATTAACATCTGGCTATCTCTTTCATCTTCTAAGCATTCCTTTCCTCTCAAATTAAGAGCAGGAGATACTGCTTTTCTCCTTGCAAAATTGCAGCTTGTAATTTTTCACTTATGATTTCAAGGTTTTGGCAGCAGTGCTGGCTATTTATATTAGTGATACATTTGTCCATCACTTTCACCAGCTATGACTCAACAGCCTTGCTGTTACTGCCAATAGCAAAGCCTTCCAAAAATGAATTGCTAAGTAATATTTTCTACAATGTCCAGTATCAGCCTGACAGCTGCTTGAGAAATGAGTGTGTGAGCTTAGTGGTATGTGATCAATATTTTTCCGATGCTGTGCACAATTGCAAATGAACACTCCATAAGACCTTTCCTTAACAGCCTGTTTGCTGCCTTGAATAAACATATATTTATCCAAGTTTATTCTAAATTCCAAATCCCAATCTCAAATAACAACTTGGTAGTTTGCCATAAATCAATAAGTTCTCTTTAGGAGTTTTACCTTCCAAAAATATTTACTGTACATAATTTAATGTGTCATACTCTCCTGAATAAAGAGCTGACCTATTTAATTACCTGGCTCAAGTGCCCTATTTCAACAAAAATATGGGGCATATATTGCCAAGAATGCCACCAATGTACTAAAGGTCATTATAATAAATTCCTGAAGTGCTGGAAACAGCTGATTGGAATTTTGTAGAGCAGGTGAGAAGAGAAACTTGTTCTATAAATGGAAAGAAACAGCTTATGTTCGGTCACCAAACTATTATGAATTCTTTACCTGCTAGTGCCTTATTCCTTGTTTTTGTTACCTCTGTGTCATTGAAGGTAGTCCTTGAGCTGAAGCCAAAGCTCTCAGGTCAAGACTTCAAAAAAAAACATTGTTACAATCCACAAATTTTTGAATGTGGTAAATGTAATTCATATATACTTAATTGATAAATTAGTAATATTGTAGTTTATATTTGGTTATAACACATATAAAAAAGGGAAGTGATGATTAATTAATTAGGTATAGATATTTGATTATAGGCATTGATTAGATTGATTTAAATAATTAATTGTGATTAATTGTGATTATCATTGATTAACTAATTAATTATTGTATCATAAGTTTGATATATCTATATTTAGATTTGTAAGTAATTGAAATATTAATTTACAATATTATTTTGAGATTTGGGATTTTATAGCATTTATAGATATACAGGTTAATATTGCTTAAATTTAACAAGAGGAATTTGATAAATTATTAAGAATTACAAATCCAGATATTTGATTTAGAAATTAGCTATAAAGTGTTCTGGAATATATATATATATATATTGATAAGAGAGGTCAATCTTGCAATAGATCATATTATTTAGCGTAGTGACCATTTATAGTTGATATTTCTTAATAGTGAATGTTAATTTGGGACAATATATCTAATATAATACAAAAACAAAAACAAATTTTACAAGAAATGACCTCCATTACTAATACAACATTGAAAACTGGAAAGAAGCCTTCTTCAATATAAACAACTCCAATGTCATCTACCTCAATGATGGCACAAAAGACAATTGAAGAAACTTTATCTGGAGAAAAACAACCTATCATCACGAATGCCAATATTCAATTGACCCTTCTTACTTTACAAGAGTCCATGCTGAAGCTTCAGGAAATAGTGGTTGAAAATCATATCGAATCAAGAGCTGACACAAATGAACTAAAAGAAGAGATGGGAAACTTAAAGGCAGAAATGAAACTAGACATCCTAAAGCTGGATCAAAAAATTGAAACAATACAGCAAGCACTAGAAAGGAATGAATCAACAATAAAGGAGATTGAAAAAAGAACAGAAAAAATGGAAAAGAAGCTGGAAATGGTTGGTCAGCAATTAAGAAATGTGAGTAAAGAAATGGATGACTCCTTGGTATATTTGGAAATGGATAAGGCCGCAGCATATCTAAGATTTCAAAATATAATGGAATCTAAAGAAGAGGACTTAGAACAAGTGATGGCAGAAATATTAGCAGACCTATTGGAAAAAGATAAGGATGATATTTTGAAAGAGTTAGACGAAGTATACAGAGTGAGTAGAAATTATGCAAGACAACATAAACATCCAAAAGAGGTCCATGTGAGATTTGCCAGAAGGTAAGTTTGAGATATTATACACAAAATTTCTAGAGAAGAAACAATTACATACAAAGGGAAAGAAATCTTGGTGCTTAAACAAATCCCAAGAAGAGTGAGAAAGCAGAGGTGAGATTATAAATTCCTGGTGAACCAGTTAAACCAAAAAGGTATCATATTTAGATGACTAATTCCAGAGGGAATGCTAATCACTTGGGAAGAAAGAAAAATTAAAGTAGATTCCATGGAAAAAGCTCAAGAATTCTACAAATGATTGATAGGCCATGAAGAATAGAGAAGGCTTGGAAATGAATTCGCAAGACGACCAAGATTATCAAAAAAAATTGAAATGGGAATTGTAGAAATTCAAAAAATAAACAACATCAAGAGAGAGAAAAACCGAAGATGCACAATCAACCACAAAGAGAGACAGGCATAACTCCAAGACAAAGAGCAAAAGTCAATTAGGTGATGGAGGAAGAAAAAAAAATACTATCAATTAACATAAATGGCCTAAATTCTAGGATAAAAAGGAAAAGAATATTAACCAAATTAATTAAACAAAATGCAGATATAATATGTTTACAGGAAACTCATATAAGGAAGGAAGAAGAAAAATATTTAGAATGCCCCAAGCTAGGGAATTTGTATACGTCACCAGCAGATTTTAAGAAAAAGAAAGGGATAACAGTATATGTGAAAGACGATATGAAAGCAGAGCCAATTTGGATAGACCCCAATGGAAGAATTCTGATGCTACAAATCCCAATTCTACTAGTGGTAATCTATGCCCTAATGATAACCAAAAGGAATTTTTTAAACAACTACATGAGAAACTAGTGGAATTAGATAAAAGGAATATTTGTATTTTGGGAGATTTCAATGCTATTGTGGACCACCAGAAAGATCATAGTAGTGAGGGGGAAAAGAAGAAAAAAGAGAACTACTGAAACATGTGAAGAAATGATGATTGAACTAAATTTGATCGACATGTGGAGGAAATTAAACCCTGAGAAAAAGCAATTTACATTTTATTCCAACCCTCACCAATCATGGACACAAATTTATATGGTGTGGATGAATGGTGAATTAGTAAATGAATTAAAAGAGATTGAAATCTTACCAAACGAATGGGCAAATCACAACCCAATTCAGATAGTGTGGAAAACAGGAAGAAACCAAGGAAAAAGTGGACATTAAATACACAGTTCATGAAAGAGAAAGAATTTATGAATAAACCTGACGAGGAATTAGATTTTTTAAAAGAAAATAATAATGAGGCAACTACGAAACAGAATATTTGGGATACAATGAAGGCAATAATAAGAGGCATAACGATATCATATACTGCTAAAAGAAACAAAGAAAAATATGCTCAACAAAATAAATTAGAATAAAGAATCAAAGAATTAGAATTTCAGCTGCAAAACACCCCAAAAGATAGCAAATTGAAAAAATGGGATGATAATAATTAAACATGAATTAAATTTAATCGAACAAGAAGGAATGGACTCAAAGTTAAATGCAGCCAGACAGATATTTTTTGAACAGGCCAATAAACTAGGAAGGTGGTTGGCCTATAAACGTAAAAAAGAAAAACAAAAAAGATTGATCTACCAATTAATCGATGAGAATGGGGATGCCCAACAAGGGATAGAACAGAAAAAAGAAATTGCATGTAAATTTTTTGAAGATCTTTACAAAAAGAAGGAGGCAAATGATTTGATAAGAAACTATTTGGGTATTACTAAAGATAAAATAATTAAGGAGGAGATGAAAGAAATGATAATTAGAGATATTATGTGGCCTGAGTTAAAAATAGCAATAGAAAACCAAAAGAACAATAAAACCCCAGGACCTGACGGGATACCAGGGGAACTTTATAAAAAAAATAGGGGAACAAATAAGACATCTTATGATGGAAGTATATAATGAGGTCCTTCTAGCAGCAAGAATGCTGGATTCATGGAAGGAGACATTGATATCGCTAATTCCGAAAGAAGATGCAGATTTACGACATATACAAAATTACAGACCAATTTCCCTGTTAAATACTGATTATAAAATATTTACTACAATTATAGCAAATAGATTGAAAAAAATATTGAATGAATATATACATAAAGATCAAAATGGATTTCTTCCTAATAGACAAATCTGTAATAATTTAAGGATAGTATTAAATGTTTTGGAATATTACAAAGCCCACCCGGAAAAACAAATAGCCCTTGTATTCTTGGATGCACAGAAGGCCTTGGACAATTTAAATTGGCAATTCCTCATTCAACAAATTTACAATATGAATCTAGGCACTAAGTTTGAAAACATCGTGATCACAATTTATGATTCA
Organism: Laticauda colubrina; assembly: GCA_015471245.1. Lineage (NCBI taxonomy): Eukaryota > Metazoa > Chordata > Lepidosauria > Squamata > Elapidae > Laticauda > Laticauda colubrina. The sequence goes on along the minus strand of BLBF01000022.1, from coordinate 56,041,863 downwards.
CAAAAGGCGAATATTATAATTAATGGAGAGTACACACGTTCAATAAAAATAGAGAAAGGAGTCAGGCAGGGATGTCCACTATCCCCCCTGCTCTTCATATTATCTTTGAAAACATTGCTTTCACGAATTAGACAGAACCCAGGAATAAAAGGACTAAAAATTAAAAAAGAAGAATATAAACTCCAGTCATTTGCGGATGACATGGTATTTTTCATAGAGGAACCAATTGAAACAGGTTAAGAATTACTGAAAGAGTTAGATCAATTTGGGGAAGTTGCAGGACTTAAAATTAATAGGGAAAAAATGAAATTAATAACTAAAAATTTAACAGAAAAACAAAAACTAAAATTGGAGAGGATAATGGGATTACATATAGTAAACAAAAAGTTAAATACCTAGGAATTTGGTTAATGGCTCAATGCAAAACTCTAATGGAAAATAATTACAATAAATTGTTACAAGTTAAAAAAGATTTAGAGATATGGGTTAAATTGCAAATCTCCTTATTAGGGAGGATTGCCATTATAAAAATGAATATTCTGCCCAACTTTATTTACTTATTCCAAACAATACCAATAAAAATACATAAAAACTACTTCATGGAACTCAACAAGATAATCACCAAGTTTATCTGGCAAGGGAAAAAACCAAGGATAAATCTAAAGGTAATGCAACCTATGAAGAGCAGGGGAGGTATAGCACTCCCAAATTGGGAACTATACTATAGTGCAGCCTCCTTACTCTGGCTGAAAGAGTAAGTAAATCTGTCGAATAAAAGGATCTAATTTTTGGAAGGCCATGATTTATAGAGGGGATGGCATGCATTTTTATGGAACATTGGGAAAATCAAGCAGACGTATTTCCACAGACATATAATTAGAGATTCCTTATTGGCGAATTGGAACAATTTTTTTAAAAAAAATTACTTTAAAATCCCAATTTGGATCTCAGCAATGGAGGCAATGATACATCCAAATAATCTAGATCTTAATAAAATGATAAAATACAAAGACCTTCTTGATGTGCAAGGAACTTTAAAATCATGGCAAGATCTCCAAGATCAGGGGCTACAAGTAGACTGGTGGGCTTACTTGCAAATTCAAAATAGATATAGCCAGGACAAGAAAAACTTTGGAATTTATACTAAGGCACAACAAATAGATAAAATTTTATTAGGTCCAGATAAAAAAATTATAACTAAATTTTACAATTATTTATTAAAGATGGAATTAGAAGAGGAAGTAGTCAAAGGCAACATGATTGCTTGGAGCAGAAACATAGGATGTAGTATAACATCATTCGAATGGGAAAAGGTTTGGACAAGGAATAATAAAATTACAGGATCAGCAGCATATAAAGAAAATACCTATAAAATGTTTTATAGATGGCATCTCTCACCTTCAAGAATAGCGAAAATGTCTCCTAATATGAATCCGAATTGCTGGAAATGTAAAAAGAAACAAGGAATATTTTTTCATATGTGGTGGTCCTGCACTGAAGCCCAAAGGGTAAAAAAATGGTTAGAGGAAATAACGGCAGAGCAAACTGAATTAAAATCGGAATTCTTCCTATTGGGGATATTTAATAGACAAATTTCTAAAAAAGTCAAATATATAATACTGCATATTCTTACTGCAGCTAGAATAACCTTTACACAGTGTTGGAAACAAGCAGATATTCCAACAGAGGAGATGGTTATACAGAAGAGAACAACCTGTGCAGAGATGGATAAGTTAACCTTAGTACTTAAGGAAAAAGAAACATCAGAATATTATAAAAGCTGGGAATGCTGGTATGATTGGATAAAACAAAAATAGAAAATACATTAGTAAATAATGTAAAATGTAAATCATAATTATATATTCACTATAAGATGTATCTGTAATGTATCACTAATATTGACAACAAATAAGGAACCATAGACTGTCGATAGTAATAGTAATAGAATTGTTAGGGTTTTTTTTAATCATTTTTCTTTTTCTTTTTTTTCTATTTCCTTCTTGCTTCTTTTGTGTGTTCTGTTTGTTCGACATTTTGGTTTTGTAATTAATAAAGTTTGTTTTTTAAAAAAAACAAAAAAAACATTGGTCTGCTCAAGATTTTGATGGTACAAATTAATTACTGGTCATTTCCTGGGTGCAGAAATCATCACTAAGGCAGTTCACTTCACAGTGGTCACAGATTATTAGAACAGTTTATGTTGCATGGGTGTCACATGCCACAATGAAATATATATATATATATATATGTTTTCTTAGGTTTTCGCGGGTACTTACATGTGTGCTGTTTAGCTTCCTTTGGGTATTATCCCACGTCATTGTAGTTCTGTTAAAGTTGTAGCAACGTTTCAGCAGAATCTCATCTGCCATCCTCAGGCTTCTGTATGGATATGGGTCTTACAGCTCCTGGTTTTAAATTTGAGGCTGGTCCATTCTGATTGGTTGGGAGCCTGGACCTGTGTTCATTGGACTTGGAGTTTGATTGATTGGTGTTCCTGGTTTCTTCTGTCTGTTTTGTGGCTTTGATTGGCTGGCAACACTCTGTTCTTGTGTTGGAGGCTTTTAGTGCAGCTTGGCTCCATGTGAAGGGACGGCTGCTCTTCATTAGCAAGCTGCTATTCATTAGCAAGCTGGGTTTCACCTGGGTGCCTGGTTTTAAATTTGAGGCTGGTCCATTCTGATTGGTTGGGAGCCTGGACCTGTGTTCATTGGACTTGGAGTTTGATTGATTGGTGTTCCTGGTTTCTTCTGTCTGTTTTGTGGCTTTGATTGGCTGGCAACACTCTGTTCTTGTGTTGGAGGCTTTTAGTGCAGCTTGGCTCCGTGTGAAGGGACGGCTGCTCTTCATTAGCAAGCTGCTATTCATTAGCAAGCTGGGTTTCACCTGGGTGCCTGGTGGGGGGGTTAGGTTGGAGGCTTTCAGTGCAGCATGAAAGCCACAGGTCATAGCAAAAAAGCATGGCACCAAAACCCTAGCCACTATAGAAAACCCCAGCCACAGAATCATCAGAGAAGCCATAGAGATTGAAAAGCATGAATAGAAGAGATGATTTCAGCAGACTGTCAATCATTTGGAAGCCTGCACTCTCAAATAGAAAGATCTCCATGCCACAAGCCAGGCAAACATTGGGCACAAACAGACTCCCTCTGATACCTCAGCTCAAACACCCCCCCACCAGGCACCCAGATGAAACCTAGTTTCCTAATAGATAATTGCCATCCTTTCACACGAAGCCAAGCTGCACTGAAAGCCTCCAATACAGGAACGCAGTGTTGCCAGCCAATCAAAGCCACAAAACAGACAGAAGAAACCAGAAACACCAATCAAACAAACTCCAAGTCCAATAAACACAGACCAAGACTCCCAACCAATCAGGATAGGCTAGCCTCAAATTTAAAACCAACGGCTGTGAGACCCTGACCCACATACAAACTTAATACAGAAGCCTGATGATGGCAGATGAGATTCTGCTGAAGTGACATCACCCAAATCAATCTACATGTTCAAATGTTAATAAATTCATGTTATTAGAAAGACCAGATTTAAATTTTCTTGCACAGCAAGCAATGCATTCTTAGTAGCAAATCCAAATGCCACTTTTCCATAGCAAAATTTCATAAACATAACTAACAATTTTTGAATGATTAAAACCACACATTATTCCTTGGCTTGGTGACTTTAAGTTTTGAATTTAGTCTCTTTCATTCAAAAAGCTGCTACAAGGATGCATTTTCATTGTTTCACTCTTTTTCCATCTGCCAGCTCTTTGCTGAAATATCTATCAGCATTCCTCCAGCAAGTCTTAATTCATATCCAAGGAACAAGAAAAGTGGGCAGTGAAATGATTAACTATTCTTCCTTCACCCAAAATACTCTAATATGAAAGAATCCCTCTGTGCATATATTCATGTAAATAATATTGAAAAATTACCTTATAAAAAAGACTTTAGATGGTGATGCAACTGATCTACATTAGGATTATTGTGCTGAAAAAATTATAATTTTCTATTGCAAATAGGGAAAAGTAAAAAGATAACGCAAATTAGGCAGACTTATCCATCCTTGCAAGAGTCATCTTGGTTCTTAAACAACCTTCAAGAACAACAGCAGGAGGAGAAGAAGAAAAAACCCCAGTCACATCACATAGCTCAGGTTCAAATCAACAGGTTCCTGCATTTTTGTACCTGCCTAGATGAACACAAAAATGACGTGGGAAAATACCCAAACAAAGCTGAATAACATACATATAAATACCTGTGAAAACTTAAGAAAACAAATATCAGACCTCTACGGGGAGGAAATAAACAGCCAGACCAAAATTTGCAAGAAGCTGGAAGTTAGAAGAGCAGGAATACTATGTGACCTCAAATTTCTACACAGCTGCAGAGACAACAATGCAACACTGACCTACTTCAAATTAACATTTCATCACAGCACAGCAGCGACTAAATGTATCCTGAAAAGAACTGAAATGGCCCTACTCAGGAATGAGCTCCACAGAAAGAGATTCCAATTAGATCAGTTAAACAAAGATTTCCTAATTCTATACCTGGAATTGATCAACAAAATCCACCCTCTACTTTGGGATAAGATAAAACAACTTACAACTTGGAGACCTGAAATTGAAACCACTTACAAAAATGACAAACTCCTGAAGAAACTAAAGAAATTAGAACATGACAAGAAAGCCCCCAACAACTCCCAACAACACCTGAAACAATTAGTATATAACATTTCCAACAAAGAACTCACCAAAAAAGAAATAGATGTCCTAACCAAAGGATTCAATTATGCTATAGATCCCAAAAAAATCCCCACAGGATCCATCATATGTCGAGTGGAATCCAGCCTAACTAAATTAAATAAAGATGAAGCTGATAGAATAAGACACCAAATTACTGACATCCTATGCAAAAGCAAACCACCCAAAAGCAACTTGCACAAAGAACTAAAAGCCCTGCAAGCCCTAAAAAAGGATAGCAGCATAATCATACTTCCAGCAGACAAAGGGAATGCCACAGTAGTAATGGGTAGAAAAGACTATGAAACAAAATTGACAGACCTACTCCAAGACTCCACATACAAACCCATAAACACCGAGCCAACCACATATCTGGAAAAAATAACCAAGAAGAAAATTATAATCAGCCACATGAGCAAAGAGATCCAACAGATGATCATCCCAAGAGAAAAATCTTCCAGATGCCCCAAACTATTCGGCCTCCCAAAAATACACAAAGAAGGCATACCTCTCAGACCCATAGTCAGCTCCAGAAGAGCACCACTACAAAACCTAGCCAAATACCTAGCAGCAGCTTCACATGTACAAAACTCATATCACCTCTTGGAAATGATCAAAGATCTACATGTGGAACAAAAAGATCTGCTTGTAAGTTTTGATGTGGTTTCACTATTCACTCAAGTCCTGCTAAAAGAAACTCTTGAAATCATCAAAAATAAACACCAACCAACTAAACACCTCATGGAACTAACGGAACACTGCTTAACCAACACATATTTCATATAAAAGGACAAAGATACAAGCAAATTGAAGGAGCCACTATGGGATCACCACTGTCACCCGTCATTGCAAACCTGTTCATGGAAGAATTTGAATCCAGAGCCCTAGCCAATGCCACCCACAAACCCAAACTATGGCTAAGATACATCAATGACACATTTGTTATTTGGCCCCATGGAAAAGAAAACCAAAACAATTTCCTTACACATCTAAACAGCACAAACCCCAAAATCAAGTTCATCATGGAAACAGAATCAAACAAACAACTACCATTCCTAGATGTACTAATCTACAAAAAAACCAGATGGCACACTAGGACACACCACATATCAAAAGAAAACACACACCAACCGCTACCTCAACATCCAATCCCTCCACCACCCAGTACAGATAAACTCCATGGCCAAAACACTAATGGCTAGAACCAAACACCTGGCAGACAAGATAAGACACATAAGGACTGAACTATGCATCCTGACTAAAGTACTCACGGCCAACAGCTTCCACAAAAGCAAAATCACCGGCTTGATCCACAAAAACACATTGAGACATAATGGAGACCTAGAAGATGAACAGACCTATGGAACAGCTGTCCTGCCCTACATAAGAGGTACTACAGACAAAAACAGTAAGATACTACACAGGCATCACATCAAGACTGCCTTCAAAACAGACAGAAAAATTGCAGCCATCCTAAGAAACCCCAAAGATAAAACTGACCTGGAAAACCAAGGCATATACAAAGTCCCCTGTGCATAATGCCCGGCCACATACATTGGACAGACCAATAGAAGAATAAGTACCCGCCTGGATGAACACAAAAATGCAGTAAAAAAGCTGGAACACACTTCCTCACTGGAACACATGAAAGCCACAGGTCATAGCATCAAATTCAATGGCCCAAAATCCTAGCCACTATAGAAAACCCCAGCCACAGAATAATCAGAGAAGTCATAGAGATTGAAAAAAGACCTGAAAGCATGAATGGAAGAGATGACTCCACCAGACTGTCAAATATCTGGAAGCCTGCACTCTCAAACAAAAAAATATCTATACCACAAGCCAGGCAAACACCTGGGCACAAACAGACTCCCCCGATACCTCCAGCTCAAACACACCCCAACCAGGCACCCAGATGAAACCTAGCTTCCTAATAAATGATAGCCGTCTGTGAGCCAAGCTGCACAAAAAGCCTCCAATACAGGAAACACAATGTCACTCAATGCCAGCCAATCAAGACAAAAAAAGCTACAAAACAGACAGAAGATATTAGAAACACCAGTCAAGCAGAACACAGCAAACTCTAAGACCAAGAAACATAGACCAAGACTCCCAACCAATCAGGATGAAGAAAAAACCATTCTGGCACAGCATAGGCTAGCACAAAATTTAAAACAGAAATGGCTGTGAAAGTCTGACTCACAGACGAACAGTATACAGAAGCCTGATGATGGCAGATGAGATTCTGATGAAACATTGCTACAACTTTAAAATCTCAACCATAATGACGTGGGAAAATACCCGAACAAAGCTGAATACCATACATGTAAATACCCGTGAAAATTTAAGAAAACATATATATACTCTCTCTCTCTCTCTCTCTCTCTCTCTCTCTCTCTCTCTCTCTGTATATATATATATATATATACATACATATATATATATTTATATTTATACATATATATATATATATATATTTGTTTTTTTAGGCTTTCGCGGGTACTTACATGTGTGCTGTTTAGCTTCCTTCGGGTATTATCCCACGTCATTGTAGTTCTGTTAAAGTTGTAGCAACATTTCAGCAGAATCTCATCTGCCATCCTCAGGCTTCTGTGTAGAGTTAGTTCCTGGTTTCAAATTTGAGGCTGGTCCATTTTGATTGGCTAGGAGCCTGGGTCTGTGTTCATTGGACTTGGGGTTTGATTGATTGGTGTTTCTGGTTTCTTCTGTCTGTTTTGTGGCTTTGATTGGCTGGCAACACTCTGTTCTTGTGTTGGAGGCTTTCAGTGCAGCTTGGCTCCGTGTGAAGGGACGGCTGCTCTTCATTAGCAAGCTGCTATTCATGAGCAAGCTGGGTTTCACCTGGGTGCCTGGTGGGGGGGTGTTTGGGTTGGAGCTATCAGAGGGAATCTGTTTTTGCCCAGGTGTTTGCCTGGCTTGTGGCATGGAGATCTTTCTATTTGAGAGTGCAGGCTTCCAAATATTGACAGTCTGGTGGAATCATCTCTTCTATTCATGCTGTCAGGTCTTTTTTCAATCTCTATGGCTTCTCTGATGATTCTGTGGTTGGGGTTTTCTATAGTGGCTAGGGTTTTAGTGCCATTGAAGTTGATGTTGTGACCTGTGGTTTTCATGTGTTGGACTAGTGAGGAGGTGTGTTCCAGTAAAAAAGTAAAAAAGTTGGAACACACCTATTATCTTGTAAGCAATTGACAAATCAAATCAAATAAAAATCACTGAAGACATGACTGGAATAACAAAGAAAAATGCATATGGTGCAAAGTCCTCCATTCAAATATCTAAGGAGATTCTCAGTCATCCAGGTCATGATTGTCCCAAAGGTGCTTTTTCAGAAACTAAGTGGACTTCCTTTGTTTTCCCTTGAAGACACTTTTTGAATTCTGGATAAGCCTCTTAGATGAGAAACAGAATGTCTTCCAGGAAAAACAATGTCCAATTGCCTTGGACAGTTGGGTCCAAATGTCCAATTGCCTTGGGTCCTCCATTCAAAATTTCATCCACCCCATTCCATATCCTACACTAATATTTCAAATGTCTTATCCAACGATCAGTCATTATTCTACACTAGGGTGTCAAACTCGATTTCATTGAGGGCTGCATCAGGGTTGTGTTTGACCTTGGGAGGCTGGGGTAGGTGTGGCCCGGGTGGGTATACATCACTTGTATTGGGGGCACCTATGGAGAACCGAGCGCTCTTTCAGCGAAAATAGGCTCCAGATCTCTGTTTTTGGCTGCAACGGCCCCCTGCAACCCTCCACCAACCAAAACAGAGCTCTGTTTTTGCTGGCAGAGGCACCACGGGCTAGTCCTTCACTGTTTCCAAGGCAGACCCAGGAGCCAGATCTAAGCACACCGAAGGCTGGATCCAGTCCTCGATGAAATCAAGTTTGGCTCCCCTGTTCTACACCCTTGAACAAGTTCACTAGCTGTAAGACTATTCTGACAGTCTTACTAGAGTGTGTGGAGAAAGTGGATTTCTGTAGGCATATATTCTGAGCAAAAGAAAAATAAGAAGGTGTTTGGGGCTTTTTAATTTTATCATCACATAAGCTTTCATGGATCAGGTCCATTATATCAATTTGGGTGAGAGATTTTGACAAATATACAAAAGTAGAGTAAGGTAGGCAAAAGAAAAAGGGGAAAGGTAAAAGTAGACAGTCTTTTAAGTTTTGTTGGGAAATTTCTCAGCAAACATTCTTTTTCTTTTGACAGTAAAAAATGAATTCAAGAATTATATAATCTGATTCCACCCTTCTGAAAGTATTTACTTGTCAGTTAGAAAAATGGGTTCTATATTACTGTTGTATTGTCTGCCAGTGGAAGCTGATTTGCATATCCCATGAAAGTTGGTGGGGGTGGAACCCCATAGGAATCAAACTAAAGGCTCAACAATTTTTAGCATTCTGCTTCTACAGTTGTTATGAGAATCGTGCAAACAGAACATAAACATACATCTTTACATCTGTGCTTCCCATTCACAAAGTGCTTACCATCATTAATACCAAAGATAATACAGAATGATCATTAATGACAACTGAACTATTAAAATCCTCTGTTCATTCTTCTAACGCTCAAAACTATTGAAGCCTTTGTACCCCTAGGCTGTGATTGACTTCTTCATGAACAACTGAAGTTAATTATTAAACTTATAGGCTTTTGTGGTGTACATGCTACCATTTTTAGTTATGTTTAACTGTTTTAATAATTCATTGTTTTTATGGCATCCTAAAACCCAGCTTCAGGCCTTGATTTTGTCTATGTGTTGTCTTTATCAACACATATATATTCAACCACAATTTCAGCTTGTTTCAACTTTCAAATTTCAACTATTGAAATTTTAAACTCAACTGAAAACTAAAAATGCTAGGGAATTCCCGCAAACTTGGCATTCTGACAAATCAGCTATCAATAGAACATAGATATAAACACCATCTATACTATATAAGAATGAAAAAAGTCCTGTTAAGCACACAAGCAGAAAACCATATCAGATAACCCATCAGGGAAAAAATAACTCTAATAAAAAATATTAAGAAAGAAACCACACTCTGGAGACTCTATATAAATAACCAACAAGTTCCTCTCTCCCATGCACCAATGATGCTATCTAGTCTAGAAAGGAAACATCTACAGAAGAACAACCAAATTAGAGACAAACAAGAACCTAACAGTTTGATCTCAGGACATATAATATCTATTATTATGCTATCATTTTGTGGCATTAGTGTACAGTGCAGTCCCTGCCAAAAAATTAAATTTGATGACCATTCATAAAAACTTGCTTACCCCAGTACCATAAACATATTTAAAAAAAGAAAAAACTAAAATTTTATAAGTTTTCTCTGTTCTATGTATGAACAATTATTATCACAAATAGGATGATGGCAACATAAGAGAACTTCATACCTTGTGACACCTATATAGAAACTAACTTAAACTAAAGTGATCCTTCTCTAAGCATGATTCTCTAAGAGTTCTCTTTAATATAATTTACTGAGATGAAGGGGATGGTACAAGAATTCTAGCAACTGAAATATCTTCAGCTGAAAACAAATACATATTCATGCATATTAGTGTACAAACTTTGTGATTTTCTTTCCAACAGCTTTCCTATGATGCAGCAAGGGAGTAAGTTGCAGGAATTGGGTAGGTCTAGTTTAATGAAAAGAAGGGTTCCGATATCTAAGGGACTACCACAAAGACGAGGGAGCACCTGAAGGCAGGACAAGAAGCAATGGATGGAAACTAATTAAGAAGAGAAGCAACCTAGAACTAAGGAGGAATCTCCTGACAGTTAGAACAAATAATTGGTGGAACAGCTTGACTCCAGAAGTGGTGGGTGCTCCAACACTGGAAATTTTAAAGAAGCAATTGAACAACCACTTGTCTGAAATGGTATAGGGTTTCCTGCCTGAGCAGGGGATTGGACTAGAAGACCTCTAAGGTCCCTTTCAACTCTGTTATTTTGTTAGGTCTCCTTGCTGATATTGGAGAAGCTTGCAAATGATTGTTTACTTAACTGTTTCCTAAAACTTTATCTGTCGTTTATATCATGTGTGAAAAGGTGAGGCGAAAGTCTACAAAATATTCCAACATAGGAATACATGACGTATAAGGCAGAATCTATTTTTTATTAGACCATTAAAATAAAACAAGAATGTCAGAACAGTGTCAAGAATGCATTCACTCATAGGGAAAGAAAGCCAAGTATGAATATATCTTTGCTGCTAATTGTTATTAATGCAAAGTTCAAGAGAAGTGTAGTTTTTAATCTTTCTTCAGAGAAAGAGAAACAGCAAGTTAATTGTTCAGCTTATCTGGGATGTTGGGATTTCAAAATTTAAGTCAAACAAAGATTGTCAATATAGCCACAGCACCATGACTGCAATTTGAAATGTACTGACATTGGCATAAAAAAGGCCAGTTCATATTCAAGCTGAATTCAAATTCAGATTCAGAGGCTAATTCAATGTTTTCTTCTGGAAATTCCATTCTAGACCCATTCAAAGACTGAGCAGCATTTTGTGCTAAAAATATACAAGCAGACAAGGCTTCTTGTTCTGCTGGCTGAGGTAGAAAAGCTCTTTTCACTAAAAAAAAAAAAAAATGCCCAAAGCAGAATTATAAGCAAAAGGCAATGAGTAGGGAGGAGGAGTTCAGAAATGAAAGATTAGATGGTTCAAAGTACACCTTCTATTTCACACTAAGCAAAGACCTCCTTGTGGATGCAACATTTCTGCAAAACCAGACTTTCAATTTATTATGCATTGCTTCCTGTGTACAAAGAGCTTTTGAAAATATTTGAGTCTCTGGCAGTATGTTTTAGACTGATAAGAGCAGTGCAAACAGAAGATTTGGTTCCCCCTCCTCTCCTCTTTTTTTTCTGTATTACTTTGAAAGAGAACACTTTCACCCAAAACATTTAAACCACTGATTGAATTTGAACTCATAGGAAAGCAGATACTTTATAGTTTGATGAGCCAATCAGGCTGGTTTAGGAGCAATGGGCGCTTGAAAGAATAAAGAAATAAAACACTCTGATGATTATTTCTCCCATCATTCCCTATCCCTTTCAGAGTTGCTAAACAAACCATCACACTGAAGTTAAATAGTGACTATTCAAATTACTGCATTTTGGCATGCATTCCTGCAATGCAATTGGTTCTGGTGAATACTGATAAAAATGTTTGATTAGCATAGAGTCTTTGTGGAAGTGAGAAATGGCACTTGGGGTTTTTTTCCTCATTCATTTTGCATGTCTTAGTCCTGAAGATGTTCAAGGTCTAGTCAGCTATGACTTCAAAGTGCCACCACTATATATATATATATATATTTGCATGGTACAAGAAGGGAAGGTTTGTATGAAATAGTTACAGCAACAGTCAAATGTTTTGTGAATATAATCACAGAAAGATCTTTTGGACAATTTCCCACAGTCTATAGTGCCTCCAAAATGTGCTGAACTTCCAAAATTAAATGCGTGAAAATCCCAGAGCTGTGGAAAGCCCTGTGGAATAATAACATTCTCTCTATTCTTGTCTTGATGAATGTGGATCTGCAGGGCATTTAAGATATTGTCAGATACAAACAACCAGATCCACACATGTAAAGTACAAACTAACTACTTTATTGCTCTGTACCTATTTTACAGGAATCTCCCCAGACTGGCACCTTTTGCTGGGAAAGATTAGATCAGTTCAAAAACAGTCTGAGGGAGGAAATGGTCAGACCTTGCCTGTTTAGGTAGAGTCCAGAATAGATCCCCACTTAAGTCCTCCTCCTGACTGGAATGGTTGTTCTCCAACAGATAGAGTGCTTTGTGAAGTGGTTGGAAGTTCAATCCTCTGGCCTTGCTCACATGGATAGTGCGATTCATTTGTCTGGCCACTAGACAGTATTAAATTTAGTGATTACAGCTCTGCAGCACTTGAATTCCATCTACAAAAATACTTTAGAGGACAAACACCTGTCTCCAACATCTTAGACAGATGCTTCTTTTCCCAAGATCATACAGCTGCCAAGGTTATTGTGCAATGTAACCAGATTGTGGAAGTGAACCGTGGAAGGAAGCAGCAACAATTCTATTTGAGGTCGACTATAAATGAGAAACCAATTCATTTAATGTAACTAATTAAATTAAAAAAAAAAATATTTAGCCATTACTATACTCCAAACAGCACTGGGAGACTCACAATATAACAAAAAAATAAAAAATAAAATGCAATTATTGAACAAATCAGCAAAATAAAATAAGAAATCAGATAAAGAACAAGATGGTTGCTGAAACTACCATGAGGGCAGCAAGATGGCTCCTTTCAGTTCATGTCCACATTTTCCTTTAAAGAGGTATAAGTCAAGAGGTTGAGAACTAAGTTTTGATTGATGAGATTACCAGGATGAGCAACTATTCAGATTCAAGGAAAGCATAGCACACACTGGGTTTCCATCTGCAGTTTCCATTTGAACAACCCATCATATAGCTACACTACATTCCCATGCTCCAAGCTGACCTTGGATAATATCAAAACATTAAGCAAAACCAGACATGGTAAGTACTTGATTGGGAAACCAACCATCAATAACAAAAGCTAGATTGTTTTTCCAGCTTCATGAACCTCAGGTCAGGTTTTTTTTCCCCATAATAAATCTACAAACTAAACTTTTGGTCATAAATTCAACTTCAGCCCACACAAATAAATTCACAGGAAGTATAATTCTAGGAGCAACAAATGAAATGCAGAAAATGAGCTAAATTGATTACAGGCTAAACATTTGATGAACGACCACTCTAGATGTACTATATCTGGGACTGCAAAAAAAAAAAAAAATATCAATGAACCCTAGATGGCCACAAAGAATAAGAGCTTGTTGTATCACTTTCCTGACATATATTGACTATCCAGATTTTTGCAACTCCTATGGGAGCTGCAAAGGCCTCTATATTGTCTACTGAGGTCCAGGTCAGTATGGTGACATGATTGCTGGCTCATCACTATCGGAAATACAAGGTTTGATGACTGCTTGTGATCTTCTTCCATGCCTAAGGAAGCTCTTGAGACAGGACCATGACATACCAGGAAGTCAACTGAAAAACAAAAATCAGTGGCAGACTAATTGATCCCATTTCATGAACAGCAAATTGCTCTTTCAACTGATGAAACAAAGCAAATCCAAACCTACCCGGTATTTAACAATTTTAGCCTTTTATTTTTATTTTATTATTACCTTATTTTTGTAATTTCTGAATTACAATGTCAGACAGAGGTCTTTCAATTTAATATCTTTTATACTGTTTTTATCAATACTCCAATTAATCATAACATTAGGAACATTAAAGTATATGGATTACAAATGGAAGAAAATAATTAGCAAAATTAAACTGTTTCAAAAGAATAGTCCACCAGCTTCTGATCCAGTTACACAGTAGTGCCCCTAGATTCTCAGAAAACAGGCATATGTAAAATCTAATAGTGAAGATACCGAAGAACCCACAGTAGGATAGTGAGTGGCAGACCTTCCCTGTTCTCACCTCCAGTAATCCATGTGATATGAAAACACAAGAAGATGAAGGAAGAAATGACAGGTTTCTGAAAGCCCTAAATGTTAATTAAATCCAACATGAGTCACCTACAGAAATGGAGGAAGAGAATGAAGCATGAATGTTCCTCGCTTTGTCTTTTCAAAAAAGAATAGTTAAAAAAAAAAAGAATACCAATACATTAACCATTTCAAGACTAATTATGTAATAATCCCTACAATCATTTATGTGCATTCTTTTAGCCCTGCTTTATTGAATTGAACTGAATTCTTGATTGTCATTGTACATATATACACAGTATACATACAACGAAATTCACATAATACCCAGAGACCAGACTCAACATGCACATACATACACATGACAATTCCCAAACACCTCTCCATCCACCAAAATTCCCTACCTCCTAAAAACACACAAGCATCCACACAACAAACCAAGTAATACTGTCCAACAGCTCACTGATGGTGCTCCTTAAGTTCATTGTTAAGTGCAATTATAGTTCTGGGATAAAAACTATTCCGAAAATGTGTGGTCTGAGTTTTAATTGTTCTGTATCTTCTGCCACACAGCAACAGTTCATAAAGATTGTAAGCAGGATGGGAAGAGTCTCTGAGAATGTTGTACAACTTCCTCAAACAACGAGATGCAAAGATGTTATCCAGGGCTGGTAGCCCAATGATATTCTGGGCAGTTTTAATGATTCTCTGTAGAGCTTTTTGGTCCGCTACAAGCTGCTCCCATACCATACAAGAATGCAGTATGTCAGGACACTCTCAGTGGTGCTGTGGTAGTAGGACTGAAGTAAGTACTGAGATAGATTTATCTTCCTGAGCATTCTCAGGAAGAACAGCCTCTTCTGTGCCTTCTTTACAAGCATGTTAGCATTCATAGTCCATGAGAGGTCCTCCAAGATATAAGTGCTCAGAAATTTAAAACTACCAACCCTCTCCACCTCCTCCCCATTTATGTACAATGGTAAATGTACATCTCTCTTCCTCCTGAAGTCAGTTATAAATTCTTTAGGTTTTTTTGGTGTTTCGTGTAAGATTATTTTCTTTAGTCAAGTTACCTTGGAATTCTGTGAGAGTTCAGAGCTTCAAAAGCCTGCAGTTTTGGCCCAACATGGGGTTTACAAAAAGTATAGGAAAATGCCATGTTCTTAGTCCTCATATAAGAACCTTCAAAATTTTGCTTCTGGATTTTTTTTTCTTCCTCTCTCACATGGTAATATTCAGAGGTGGTATTCAGCAGGTTCTGACCAGTTCTGAAGAACTGGTAGTAGAAATTTTGAGTAGTTTGGAGAACCGGCAAATACCACCTCCAACTGGCCCTGCCCCTGTCTATACTCTGCCTCCCGAGTCCCAGTTGATTGGCTGGGTCTTCTTTTGTTGCCCTGCACAGGAGAATTGAACTGGAAAGCAAGTTAGTGGGGTGGGGAGGGAATGGAAATTTTGCAGAAATTTTGAAGTTCCCCTGCCACGCCCACTAAGCCATGCCCACAGAACCTGTAGTAAAAAAATGTTGAATCCTACCACTGGGAAAGTGGCATGTTCCTAGTCCTCATATAAGAACTTTGAGAATTGTGCTTCTGGATTATTTTTTTTCTTCCTCTCTCACATGATAGTATTTCTTCTGGTTGTTTTTTGGTTATACACTTCTAAACCCAAACATATAAGATTCTCCCTAGAAAATGAATAGGAAGAAAATTTGGTCAATTGACTTCTCTATGGATGACTGTGAACGGCAACTAAAAAAAAAAATCAAGGCTGGATCTGGGATGTTCTGTATAAAAAGAATATGTTCTGTCTCCTAAATCATGGCCTTTTTCTTTATTTCTGCAAGGCATCTCAAAGATCATCCCCAAACAACTTTGATAAGGTCAACACATTTCTGCTCTAAAATGTGTCTTAGTTTCATCATGGGAGATCAATTGTAAAATTTTTGATAGAGAAAAATTGATTCCTAGTATAATGATGCTATGTGCCTATTCCTTCCTCCTAAAGGTAAGGAGAGTAGAAAATAATCTTAGAAAAAAAATGCAAAACTGTCCCATTTTAGGGAGCTTTTTTGGAAGAATAGGTATTTGTAAGCATCATGCTAGCCCTAATAATGGCCCATATGCAGTCTCCAGGGTGGGATTATTACCTTTGTATCACTGCATCTATCACAGCATTTCTGCATTATGTCTTCTTATCTCCTGTTCGACACTACTCCTTAAAACCAAATTCCCAAGTATTGATTTTGGTCCTTCTTATCTCTGACAGTATTTTGAGTTGAGTGAGCAAAGAATACTAGTTGGATGACATTTAGAGGCAGGCTAGGTCTCCTTGAACAATGTGGAAAACTTTTCCTCACAAGAAATTCTCATTTGAAACAAAATTCAGTGACAAAATCCCAGGCTTTGTTTTGATACCATAAATGAAGAGTTTCATTCTTCAGCAGTTTAAGGTTACCAGATGGACATTTGGTCTTGTTGAGGGAGATGATTCTCAAAACATAGCTTGACTAATAATTAATGTTTGTGTATGAAGCTGCTAACACTCTGAATCAACCATAGTGGACTGGAGAAACAAATAATCACAGCTCAGGTATATTAGCTGTCTATGTTCCTAATGATACCATAATTCTTGATAGCAAAGAATACGAAGCAAAAAAATTGTCCTGCACAAACCTGACTGATTTTGACTCATTCTGCTGTATTTCTGTAGAATTCTTTCTTAGTACAATTCTAGGCAAGAAGCCAATTATCACAATATCTATGTTGCTGTGCTCATTTTGTTAGGCACAAATGTGTCCATCATATGAGAATTTATCATTTAATAGAGATTGTTACATCTATTGGATTATGGAAACATAAAAGAAGGCTATTTATAGAATGGACCATATCACAAGAAAACAGATGCAGAGAAAAGATTTCCTGACAGGAAAGATAAATAACAGCTCCAGGTGTCTATGAAACAATAATAATAACTCTGATATGCCAGAAAGAACCTGCCAATGATCAGGTCAAGAAATGATGTCTATGTAGGAACAAATTGTGAAAGAGCTAAGAATATTATGTTACGGGTAATCTATTATTACCTGGGGTGACAAGATAGCAGTGTTCCAATATCTCAGGTGCTGCCACAAAGAAGAGGGGGTCAAGCTATTCTCCAAAGCACTTGAAGTCAGGATAAGAAGCAATGGGTGGAAACTAATCAAGGAGAGAAACAACCTAGAACTAAGGAGAAATTTCCTGACAATTAGAACAATTAATCAGTGGAACAACTTGTCTCCAGAAGTTGTGAATGTGCCAATACTTCTTTTTAAGAAGAGATTGGACATTTGTCTGAAAGGGTATAGGGTTTCCTGTCTGAGCAGGCGGTTCTAATAGACCTCTAAAGTCCTTCCCAAACTGTTACTCTGTTATTAACACTTTCTTATTGAAATCCAGAACTATTATTAGTTAAAGTTATTTGCTATTGTGAGCCATAACCAATCTGTTAATTCTCAAAAGGCTTCTTTGACAGTGGATTATTGGAGCTTTCTCATTGTTCTCAGTTAATTTATGATCAACTTTTATTGCCAATAATTGGCATTTTATTTTGGACTTTGAGTGAAAAGTATTCTCAAAACTGGAACACTTTATGGAAAAGAAGAAATCCTAGCAGTGGTGGGATTCAAAAAATTTTACCACCGGTTCTGTGGGCGTAGCTTATTTGGTGGCCATGGCTTAGTGGTCATGTGACTGGGGTGATCATGTGACTGGGTGATCATGTGACTGGGTGGGCCTGGCTTAGTGGTCACATGAATGGCTACAGGGTTTGGTCATGTGACTGGGTGGGTGTGGCCAACTCAATGTCATTCATGTCAAGGGATGCCTCACCTGACCCCTCCCCTCCCAGCCATTCTTTGTCACACCCAGCCTCAACATATTTATAGTTCTGTAAAAATGTTGTTCACCTTTTTTTAACTTTATTATCTATGTACTATAGATGTACATTCATGGACCACTGAAAGGAGGAAATGGCTGACATGCTTTGCCCAAGAGGGTGATAGGCAACAGGCTTTTAGGGGGCTGCCAAAAACTGGGGGGGGCAATGTATTTTCCAAAGCACCAGAAGGATGGAAACTGAACAAAGAGAGAAGCAACCTAAAAATAAGGAGAAACTTCCTGACAGTGAGAACAATTAACCAGTGGAATTGCTTGCCACCAGATGTTTTGGGTGCTCCAACACTGGAAGTTTTTAACAAAAGATTGGACAGCCATTTCTCTGAAATGGTATAGAGTCCCTTCTAAGTGTTATTCTGTTATTCTGACACCTTTCTCAGGACCTCTATTCAGATTTTGGGATCCTCAGAGTTTTCCTGTCTGAGCAGGGGGTTGAACTAGAAGACCTCCATAGTCCCTTTCAACTCTGTTAAACGCACCTGTATTTATGCTCTGGATTATTGACATGTAAACCTGAAAAATAATACCTGAGCAAAAGAAAGGCAGTAAAATCACTCTAGGTATAGGGACAGTGCAAAATATTAATATATGATAAATTATGGAACAATTAAAAATAATAGCACAGAGTTTTCTCTTTCCTCCTTCCTTCTTCTCTCTTTCTTTCTCCCCTTCCTCTTTCTTTCTTTCTCTCTTTCTCTCCCTTCCTCTTTCTTTTCTGCTCTTTCATTCTTTCTCTCTTTCCCTTCCTCTTTCCTGCTCTTTCTTTCTTTCTTCCTATTTTTCTTTCTTTCTCTTTCTTTTTTCCTCTTTATTTCTTTCTCTCCCTTCCTCTTTCTTTCTTGCTGTTTCTTCCTTTCTTGCTCTTTCTTTCTTGCCCTCCCTCCCTCCCTTTCCTTCCTTCCTTCTCTCTCTCTCTCTCTCTCTCTCTCTCTCTCTCTCTCTCTCTCACACGCACACCTTTTCTGGGAAGAACTTATTGGGCGATCTCCAGAGCAGCAAGCAGCAGAACAAAGAACAAAGCAGCAGCTCCAGAGCACTCATCTGCCCTCCCTTTCAAAGCACATGGGTGGCAGCAGGGGCGGGCGGGGACAGCGTGGCGATGGGAAACTTCGGGTGTTCCTGATCTTCCTTTTGGGGCACAACAGCTGTGGGGGGGGCAGCGGCGACTGCAATATGGCTATTGGATGGAAAGCAGCCCTGGGAGTTCCCAGCCGGGAGGGAACCCTCCACCAACCATCTCAGCCCCAGTACAGCAAAGAAAGTGAACGGAAAGCCATTTGCTTTCTCTGCTGTGCTGGGGCCAAGAAGGGCGGTGGAGGCACCCTGAAAGGGAGGGAGAAAGCAAACAGCTTTCTGTTAGTTTTCTCTGCTGTTCTGGGCCTGAGAGGGGTGTCAGAGATGTCCCAAAAGGGAGGCTGGGAACTCCTGGGGCTGCTTCCCATAGCCGCACTGCCATTACCACTGCCCCCCCATCCTCTGGACTGGCTCGAAAATGGCGCCCCACCTTGGCCTCTCCCACCTGGAAAGGTCCCGAGTGGTGGGGAAGAGGCATCAAAAAGTCCCAGAGGCATGGTGGTGGTAGGCCTGGAAAGGCCCCAGGTGGTGAGTGAGGGCCGAGCACTACTCGCAGGGTTACCTGTGAACAGGGCAGGCAAATCAGGGCTGCTCAGTTGGGGCACAGGCACCATGTGGGAAAGTCAGTTTAGGCAAGCCAGGAGGGCCCACTATGCCACATAGGAAGGGAGGAGTGATTGGGCAGGGTGAGTGGTAGGCAGGCCAGCTGCACAAGTGAGCATAAGGTTAGTAGGGCAACTGAGTGACCGGCAACTGGGGAACCAGTTCGGGGGTGTGGCCAGCCAGAAGTTACTACCAGTTTGATGACCCATGCCTAATCACCACTACCGGTTCTCTGGAAACAGTATGAACCGGTTGAATACCATCTCTGAATCCCAGTCATTTAGTGTCATATTTCAGACATATTTAAAGAGAAAGAACTGAATACAAGTCCAGTAAAGACTGAATCTATGTTTTAAATGTAAATTGTGATTAAAAATAAATAAAGCTTAATAACATACAATATCAATGTTTGGGGAAAAAAATAGAAGCTTTCTATTTTGAAAGAATATGTGCAGATAGCTACCCCATTAAATAATCTGTAAATTATATATATATATGTATATATATGTATATATATGTATATATATGTGCTG
>BLBF01000022.1:55990675-56017547 GCA_015471245.1 Laticauda colubrina | reverse complement strand
CATATGCATATGCATATGCATATGCATATACATATAATATCCCGTGTTCCTCCAACAATACGCTCCCCCAATAGGAAGACCCAGCATGTTTTTTAGGCATAAAATGAAAATAAGCCCCTCCCCCAAAATTTAGGCCTATTTTAAAACATGTGAAATTGGGGGGGGGGGAAATGCGGGGGGGACTTGCCATCAGGAGCGCCCTGTAGGCAGCCACTCCTCACCACCAGCCACTCCTAATGGCCAATCATGGCGGAGCACAGAGGGCTCCCTATCACCACCAAGTGCCTTTGCTGCAGACCCAGGTCAGTGGGCGGGCAGCGGTGGTGTGGATATCTGCTGGCAGCATTCTCAGGCTTCTGTAGCTTCCATGGTTCCCACCAGAGCTGGCACTTCTTGTGCCAGCGCTGTCTCCAAGAACAGCATCTGAGTCACTCCTGCTTTTCCCCCTGTCCCCACAACAACAGGGAAAAAAAACATTTTGAGGTACCTGGGAGCACAGTGCGCTGCATTTTTGTTTAATCCCGAGCAGCTGGTTGGGCATGAGAAGAGCTGAGCGAGTGTCTCTGCCACTGCTACCCTTGGTGCTCCAGACTTGGGCTCTGCAAGTTTCCTAAAGTCCTGGTGCACAGCCTGTTCCTGCATTCCAAGTGCACCCAGGCTGAGCTGCAGCTCTCCCTCTCTCACCAGTGCCACCTCCAACAACAGCGGCGGGAACCATGGAAGCGTTTCAGCTGCTTCTCAGGCAGGGGAGCCACCTCTATAACTTCCACTTGCTTGGCTCTTCTCACACCTAACCAGCCACTTGGGATTATATACCCAATAGTAGTTGAGGGACCATGATGGTTATATTGTTATAAATTTTTATAACGGGTTATAGGGAGTAAATAGGGGAAATGTATAAGTAAAGAGGTGGCTAGCTCAAATTGGTAATAAAAGGGGAAAACCTTTGAATGGAATAATTGCATATTGAAAAAAATTGCAAATGTGACAGATATAAGAATATATCTATAATTATTATAGAAATTGAATAAGAATATAAATAATATTGTTGAACATGACAGGAGAATATTTATAGAAAAATGAAATAAGCTACAATATGAAATGAGATTGTATAAAATAGGAGCTATGAATTTAGAAACTGAATAAGAATATGGAAAATATTGTTAAATAATGTATGAGATTATTTAAAGAAAAAAGGTAACAAGTAATATTATGATTTTAATTTGGATATAAAAGTTGGTATGTAATTATGGTCATGTTTGTATGGAAATGTAAAACCTGGAAACACATTGTTCACCTAATGAGATGTTTTATCAAAGATGAAAAATAAAAAATATTTTAAAAAAGCTTTACAAAATTGAACATGTTAACTAAGCCAATAATGTATGTATATGTTGTTATATGTTGCATGGAAAAACATGGACACTGGAGATTCATCCATTCGCAGCTACAGGTTTTCCAACCTAACTGCTTATCCCCATTATAAAACATATAATTTCTCCATAGTGTATTTTTTATTTATAAGACGCAACAATTCCCACTTCAGAGCAAGACCTTAACCTATAACCATACCATCCTTAAGATTATTTTGCTATGAGGCAAGTCTCACCCTGTCCTAATTAGAATCATAATCAGTACATTTTGTAGAGTTGCTGACTTTCGCAGATGTGAGAATGCAGCTGTTGTGTGTATGAAGCTAAATAATTGCTAGTTTCAAACTACAAAGCCATTTATGATTTGGCATCTAGGTATTTGATTAATGGAGAAGAAGCCCACCCAGTCCAGTTGGCAAAGCAATGTATTTTAAATAATCTGCCTTATAATAAGTATAGAGAGGAGAGCACTTTGTTCTTCATGTTATGTTCCCTGTGATGACCCAGGATGGGATACAAAACAAACACAGTCACAGAAAACAGGTGAAGCCCCTTTTATTCCTTCACTTTGCTTCCAAGCTCCAAATATTCTTGATGGAAGACAAAAAACTCCCACAAAGTTAAAAGAAGAAGGAAAAAGGCAACACAAACCAGGATGTCCACAGATAACACATACTGGGAAGGACACCAAACGCAGAGAGGAACCATAAACTAGAGATATTTCCATGCTTTGTTTCCAGCGCTCGCCCATAAGCATGTCCGTCCTCTTATTAAATTGTCACAGCTGCAGCCCATGAAGAGGATCAAGGCCCTCTCCTCCTGATTAGACCACATCTCTCCCTTATCCTCTCCTCCCTGCATATCCTAGGACAGATAGGGGATGGGCCTGGATCCTCCTCTGGCTGCTCAGCCGGCCTCTGCCCTTCCCCAGCCTCCTCCACAACCTCCGGGGCCACACTTCCACTCCCTGTTGGCTGTTCCTCCTCTCCCTCAGAGTCAGTCTCCACTAGGGGCATCCCTTTCTATGAACAGTTTCCCTCCAGAGATCTGGATGGTGCCCTGCCCTCCCTTACATACTTGGGAAGTCAAGCCAAAGGTCTTACTTTACATGTGGCATTTGATGTTTGAGCTATGAAAATAGCTCAAAAGTTCCATAGATAAAAGATGGGGTAGATGGATAATAGGATTTATCTTTTCAGTAACATTTTAATGTTTCATCAGTTTTATATAGTCTGGGGCTTGGATATCTCTGAAATATCTTCTACCTAATCTCAGAGGACTTTCTGTGGGTATCAAATTTGAGGGAATGCCACCTACATGGTCCCTATGTTTGAGTTTTCTCATGTATGGAATGCCCTCTGAGATACCCTACCTATTGAGTGTGTGTGTATGTGTGTGTACTATTTTTTTAATAAACTTTAAAAAAATATATAAAACATGAAATACATATAAAAAGAATAAAAGGATAAATTACAATGGCAAAATACAGATAAATAAGGATAGGATTCCAATGTCATGGAGGTTATATTTTTTCAATATATCCTTAGTTGTTCATAAATTTATAGTGTAGGTTATATCAGAGTGTCAGGAAATGGGAAAATCATATAAGCCAAATAAATAAATAAGTTTGTAAACGGCTTAAGTCTATTGGAATTGGCAAGCCATAAATACTGCAAATAACTAAGCCAAATAAATAAATAAATAAACAGAGTGCATAGTCAGCAAATAGTGGATGTTGGCCTAAGCAACAGGAAATATCCTTTGTTTGCACAGCCTATGCCCTGTGCATGATTTTCCAGGGTATGTGAGTGGTCTTGAATAGTGAAGGTTGGAATAGATACACTTTTCTTGAATAGTGAAGGTTGGAATAGATACACTTTTCTTGAATAGTGAAGGTTGGAATAGATACATTTTGGTCTAAACTGGTAAAGTGTCTTAAATTTTGTTGTAGGTTTCCATCATCAGATTCTTAATCTATACAAATAATCAAACATACAAATGGAGCTGAAATTGAGAAGATGAACAACCAGGAAAAGATAGTCATGCGGGGTACCCAAAATGTTACTGTTTCATGAGATCTTTGCAGCATAGACACATATCTTGATTGCAATATATGGGATTAACTCTCTGTAGTAGTGTAGGGATGTATCATTATTATGGAGGATTAAATGTTGTGGCATCTCCCCCCTCCCCCCAAAAAACCCTAGAGATTCTCTGGGGGATAAGAATTCTGTCCGAAATTGAATACAGGGATAGTCTGAGAGAAAGAGAAAAATTATTGAATTCCCCTGAAAGAAGACACAGTTATTAAAAATGAAGTAATTATATTCAGCAGGTGACAGCAGTGAATATATTGCTTCTCAGTCACACATAGGGAACAGGAAAAAGAATAATATGCCTTGTCTAGAGAGGAACAGAACCATAGGATTTTGAAAATGATTGTAGATCAGATACCGGTGTAGATGTAGATGAAGATATTTTGTTGCACAGATTTGCTGGGAAAATAATGTAGGACAATGTTTCTCAATCTTGACAATTTTCAGATACATGGACTTCAATTCCCAGAATTCTCCAGGCAACTTGATGGCTGCTGACTGGAAAAATGCTGGTCTGTATGCTGGCTGGGGAATTCTAGGTGTTGAAGTCCACATATCTTTAAGTTGTTAAGCCTGAGAAACACTGATTTAGGACATACCAGTTTCCCCTACTTTGTCCTAATGTCATCCTCACTAGTATGAGTCGACAGTAGCATTCAGTTCTTGGTTTCAAAGCTCAGTCTTTAATGGATATGCATCAGAGCTTCATTTTCCCTTCCTCCATAGAAAGGCACCATAAACCACACTTAGCATTTGCTATTTAATGTATACATCAATTAACTTTGCACTGTTGCGCTCATTAAATCAGCTGCTAAATTTTTGCTGGCAGAGCAGAAATTTCCTTTTATAATTTCTTGTAAAAAAAAGCCTTTAGTGGACAGAACAACCTTGTGTCTGCTGGAAATGAATCCTAACCTCTAGTTAAATATTGATGATTACAATAATTATATTATGTTGCTGCTTCTTAAGTTGCACCTGCTCTTTGATTTTTTTTTCAAGCAGTAAAAATGCCCTTCCCTCTACCTGGTTTCTAATTTCATTTGCACAGTGCAGAAATGTGACTAATGGTGGTGTATAATTTTATTAACACTAAACAAAGAAAATTTATTGGGTATGCACAAGTGATTTAGGAGAAGAGAAAAGATTGTCTTCCCCCCTCCTAAATAGAAAGAGAATTTTTAAAATTACTTTATGTAGATGTGATCAAATACCTTAAACCTAGGCAATTTACTAGATGCACAAAGGACAGCGTGGACATTTGCTCTCTTCAAATAATTAATGACTAAACTTTGCAACTCCTCAGTTCTCAAAGCCTGAGAAGTGGAACTAAGGCAAATATGCCTGTCCTTACGGATCCTAATTCAAATCCTAAGAGCATGGGGGCTCCGGTGATTGGAACACTGGACAGGAAGTTAGCAAGCCCATGTTTGAGACCCAAGAGCTGTCATGGGGTTAGGTTGAGCTCTCATCCTTCACTCCAGCTCCTGGTAGAGAGACATGAAAGCTGGGCATTCCCGGAACAACCCTGATGTTACCAGCAAATCCTTTCAACCTGGAAGTGCCTCAATGTTTCTGATCTGAGTGCAATTCAAATCCTGGGATAACTGATTCCTCTCCTTTCAGTTAGAAATATATAAATTCATACATTCAGTTAGAAATATAAATTCATAAATTCAATTTGTAACAGATTTAAAACAGCGTGGCCCCAAGATGAATTACATGATTACAACCACCAGTTTCAAATGTTATATGAATAATCATCAAGAATAACATATTTTGCGTAAGGCATACTAGCAAAGATAGGCAAAGGGAGATATCCTATCCAAGTGCAGTCCCAAAATTGAGGGGTTAAGTCAGCCTCTGTTGTATATGGCTCATGTGTAGAGTGAGAGTTGGGAGTTAGCATCTGACAGCTTACTTTTTCCATTCCATTGGTTCAGAATGCCTTTATCGTGTCTTGGAAGTTAAGTCAACATTTTTATCGTGTTTTATCGTTATCCATGTTTTTATCGTGTTTCCTATTTGATTTTGTTTTTATCATAACACCTTGCAAGATGCTTCTGTTCCCAGATCCTGTGAAAATGAAGGTGGCAACAAGATAAAAGAAGTTATAGCTGCTGTCCCCAATCACAGAATGCTGGAGCCATGTCAACTGTCCAAAAATATTAGGCAGTTAATGTTACTGGATTCTTATGTTATAAATGCTTCCTGCATCACCTAGCAATCTACTCTTATTCTAGTAATATTTACAGCCTAGGGCACTACTGCTTGCTATATTTCCTATGGAATGGTTTGACTCAATCTGCTTTGAAAACGTCATGGTGTGACCAGAACAATCTGGAACTGAACACACTCAAAACTTTAAGAGAAACTCTCCCACACTACCACCTCTTACAATACTAGGCAACACAGTATCAACAGTAAAAACCTTCAAATTTCTAGGTTCTATCATATCACAAGACTAAAATGCACACCTAACATCAAAAACATCATAAAAAAGCACAACGAAGAATATTATTTCTGCATCAACTCAGAAAGCTCAAACTGCCCAAGGAGCTGCTGATACAGTTCTACAGAGGAATTATTGAGTCTGTCATCTGCACCTCAAAACTGTCTGATTTGGCTCTGCAACCCAACAAGACAGACACAGACTTCAGAGAGTAATTAGGACTGCAGAAAAAACAATTAAAATAAAAAAAAACCTGCCTTCCATTGAGGACTTGTATACTGCATGAGTCAAAAAGAGGGCTGCAAAAATATTTACAGACTCCTCGCATCCTGGACATAAACTGTTTCAACTCCTATCCTCAAAATGATGCTATAGAGCACTGCACAACAGAACAACTAGACACAAGGACAGATTTTTCTTGAATGCCATCACTCTGCTCAACAAATAATTCCCTCAACACTGTCAAACTATTTACTATTACTATTAATCCTTCCTTTCACCCATCTTCTCCCACTTATCACTGTATGACTGTAACCTTTTTGCTTGTATCTTAACAATTTTTATTGACTGTTTTCTTGTATGATTTGATTGCTTATTGTACCCTATGACTATTATTAAGTGTTGTACCTTCTTGACTCTTGATGAATGTATCTTTTCTTTTATGTACACTAAGAGCATTTGCACCAAGACAAATTCCTTGAGTGTCCAATCACACTTGGCCAATAAAGTATTCTATTCTATTCTATTCTGTTCTGTTCTGTTCTGTTCTGTTCTGTTCTGTTCTGTTCTGTTCTGTCCTGTCCTGTCCTGTCCTGTCCTATCCTATCCTATTTTTATTCTATTCCATTCCATTCTACATTTCTAACCTTCCACTCCCTTAAAATGCGATGAGAATGGCCATGTCAAGTTTATTTGGGAAATGTTCTACCCTTGTCAAATACCATGAACAGACACTGAAAGATGTGCATGACAAGGGTTATCAAGAGAATGCCCATGTCTCTATGGATTAATTAGGTAGGACCTTGTAGCAGTCAGCTCAGTAGAATTTTTTACCTTGGTCCCATTGCAGTGCTGCTGGCGTTGCCCACTTTCCTGTCTTCTCTTCCAATGCACAAAAGGAGAACAAGAAGGTAATACTGCATTGCAAAGGTCTTGGCAAGTTTAAGACTTGTAGACTTCAACTCCCGGAATTCCTGAGCTAACATGGAGGAGGAATTCTAGGAGTTGAAGTCCACAAGTCTTAAAGCTGTCAAGTTTGAAGACCCCTGATATATTGCATTGTTGGCTCCTGCTTTACCAAGGAACAGCAAGCTGAAGCCATATTACATCAGCCTACCCATACAAGGAGTTTCAACAATCAAGATACTTCCTCCAAACCAAGTGGTTTAAAACTGGAGCAGAGAATATCACTGGGGTTAGAATATGAAGCAATGAGGTAGCTTCAGGGATTAAAGAAAAAAATATGTTGCCTCTTATATGATTTGTGAAGACACCATCTTCCTCTCTTGTCAGTGACACTGAGCATGACACTTTGTGCAGATAGTTTCATTGAACTTAGAACAACATCATGTTCTGCAAAACCATGTTTACCTCATATGACAGGCATTTGACAGCAGGAGAGGCAAACTGTAATCAAGCCATGTTTGTTTTGTAAAAATCTAGACCAAAAACAAGGAAGAAAAAGGAACTTTGCCTCCTAATCATAGGATATTGTACCAACCACCACTAAACTCTAACTCTTTTTAGATTATCATTAGCAAAGACCTTACATTCTCTTCCAGTCACCATTTCAAATGGTAGTGTCCTGTTCTCAGAGATCTTTGCCTGGCATTGTGGCTGAAGTTGCTGGGAAAATGTAAGTAATAAACAAACAAATAAATCAAATTGTCAAGACAGTTTTCATCCCTCCGTGTTTTTATATTGAGGTGATTTAAAATTGCTTGCAGTATTTACTGCATTTTTTAATATTAATAATGTACATTTATATAACTCGAGTTTTAATTGACATTTCCAAAGACATCCACTGTCAAGGGATTATACATACAGTACCTACATACAGATATAAACATGCAAGGGAACATGGTAAGTGAATTATAGGGCAAAGTTTCTCAGAAGATTTGGCTTGGATCTATAACAGAGGTGGCATTCAGCAGGTTCTGACCAGTTGTGAAAAACCGGTAGCAGAATTTTTGAGCAGTTCAGAGAACCAGAAAATGCCACCTCTGACTGGTCCCATCCCCATCTATTCTCTGCCTCTCAAGTCCCAGCTAATCGCTGGGTCTCCTTTTGTTGCTCTGCACAGGAGAACGGAGCTGGAAAGCAGATTAGTGGGGTGCAGAGGGAATGGGGAGTTTGCAGTATATTCTTCCCCTGGAGTGGGATGTAAATGGGGATTTTACAGTATCCTCCCCCCTGCCACACCCAAGGCATGCCCACCAAACCATGCCACGTCCACCAAGCCACACCCATAGAACGGGTAGTACAAATTTTTGAATCCCACCACTGATCTACAACTTACTTTGAGTGCTGGGACTAGTACTTCTGAGATTACACAGAGTGTATGCAAATATGATGGGAATGATTCACCCTAAATGTGTTCAATATGCTACCAAGTGACAACATTCATGGATAAATTAAAAATTGGCACCATTATGAGAATTCTCATATCATTTTATCAATCCTTTCTTTTACATACTTGGCTCACATCATTAATCATCCATCAGCACAGAGAGAAACCAGTGATATATACTCTATATCTCACCTCTGAGTTGCCATAATCAACTATCATAATTCTAGTTTCAAGTTGACTTGCCTTCATTTGGGAAATCACAGTTCGTTTTAGCACTGATAGCTTACCGCACACTAAATTTGAACTTTTCCAAAAAAAAGAGACAGAAACAAAAAGAAGGGAGAGAAGGAATGAATGTCATGCAAATAGATTTGGCCGTGAACTGTTTGGAGTTCTATGAGTGTAAAATTATTTGGAGTTCTAAGCACACAACTTAAAAAGTAATAGGACTCCATGGGTCTTATAGCAGAACCTTTGCCACTTGGTATTGATTTAGCAATATTTTAGAGATTTATTCCTTTATATTTTCACCAGGGAAATTATACTGCCTAGATCTATTAAGCTAAGAGAAGCCATTATCCCCTCATTATTACCAGCTGTCCAGTTGTTGAATATAGTCTCCTGAGCTTTGGACAAAATCTATTGGATTTCCTTCCTTGATGCTATGCAGTATTTTCTAAAAATCCTGATGCTGAACTATTATAGGGAGGGAGGGAGAAATTCAAGGAGGGAGAAATGCAAGGAATTACTTTCCTAAAGTCTAGCCTTGATTTTCTACCCTGTACAGCTGGCATGGCTACAGCTACAGTTAGACCAAAGAACAAAACCTAATATCAGATTTTTTTTACCAAATATTCAATGCAAGTTTCTCTTTAAACTATAACGCTTCAGGTTGTATAAGTTAACCTATATACACAAGCATACAAGCATGCAAATAATATGGATGCAGGCCAACTCACAAAGTCAGAATATCCACTGGGTTTAACATCTGTAGCACTGTTATAAAAATGAAACAAGGAGGTTGAAATTGCTTTAAAGCAATTGTTTAACAGTGCAAATCTTCACATTTAATTTAGAAATAGAATAAATCAAAACAAAAGAGATCACCCTCAGTTATCTCTACATGGAATTTCTATATTTGTCCATACTACTTTGTCACAATTTTTCAATTTGCTACTCAAATCTTAGGAAAGTAATTTGAAGCACTCGAAAAAAAACTATATGAAGATTAAAGAGTAGCAATTCCAGGGGGATTTTAAACTGTAAGGTATATTTAACTACCATGTGCAGAAGTAGTCAGCTTGCCAATTTATAGTCACAGTTGCTAATTAATGGGACAGCCACAAGGTCCAAGTGTAGACATTTAAAATTACTTGCATGAAAAGATAACTTTGCTTCTCCAGACTTCAGCCAATGACTGTTCCACAGTCAGAATTACTTTTATTTAGAATTGGATCATTCAAATTCCGCTGGTTCAGCATAAAGCCAGGCATGCTAAGGGCTGTGAAACATGGAAAATTATGAAGGCCATGCTATGGAATGAAAAGACATAAATTTCAACATCCTTTGAATTGCAAAACAGAATGTTCCTTGTTGATTGATTTTTATATGCAAAGTGGAAGGCCCTTCATTCTCAAGCTAATTTTATATATTGCAAACCTTGGTCTGCAGCTGGATCAGGTCAAAACAAAACATATACATGAATACATATTGATCATGTGAGGAATACTGAACAGTATAAAACAGAATTTGAAATTGAATTATGTGCATAGAATTATGTGCTAATTCATGACGTCTTGCGGAAATTTGAAATGGAAGAATAACAAGTTAAATAGTATAAGATGAAATGGCCCAAGAACGTAATCTTCAAGTAGAACAATAGGAAATATGTGGTTGAAAGGACTGAAATTCACATTTTGTTACAACTTAAAAGAGATCTTTTATGAAATGATGTACCATTGATATATGACAAATTACCTAGAATGTAAAAGGGCACTTCAATTCTATGCTGGAAATGTGAAAAACAAGGTCATTTCATCATGCTTGGTGGACTTGTAAAAAAGCTGGAAAACGTTAAATTCAACTACACAAAGAATTTTAATGATTAATAATCAACTGAAACTAAAACATTTTTTGTTGGGACTCATGGACAGACAACCAGAAAAGACCTATAGAAGATCGATGTGTATCTGGTACTTGTACATGGAAAGACTCTGAAATAACTGCAGAGGAGGAATGGTTGGTGAAAAATGACTTGCTTGATTCGGAAAGACAATAATTCCACTTGCCAGCCAAGAAGTCTTTCAAAAATCACCCCAATTTATCCAAGTTTTCTGAAATATTTCTTAATTTTAACAATTTTTAAAAACTCTTAAGTTTTTTATCTCCCAAGATACTGTGCACTCTTTTGTAAGCATTTTTGCCTGTCATTTTCATTAACATGTGTTTATTATTTTTATTCCTTATCATCCATTCCCTTTTTTTCTGGGATGCAGTCATTTTTTTAAGAAGGATGATGGGGACTATGTGAAGCTAAGAAGTGTTCATAGAAACAAAGAAGATGCTCGAACTTTACTTTGTACAGTGTCACCTTCAAACGTATTTGTTTTTCAGTTGTATGTATGTGTGAGTAGTTCTTGACTTAACAGCAGAGGTGGTATTCAGCAGGTTCTGACCAGTTCTGGAGAACCGGTAGCAGAGATTTTGAGTAGTTCAGAGAACCGGCAAATACCACCTCTGACTGCCCCCGCCCCCATCTATTCTCTGCCTCCCAAGTCCCACCTGATCAGCTGGGTCTTCTTTGGTTGCCCTGCAGAGGAGAACGGAGCTGGAAAGCAGGTTAGTGGGGAGGGAATGGAGATTTTGCAGTAACTTTCCCCTGCCAGATCCACCAAGCCACGGCCACAGAACCGGTAGTCAATAATTTTGAATCCCACCACTGCTTAACAGCCATAATAGAACCCACTTATTACGGTCATAAGTTATGTTCTTATGGTCGTAAGTAATGTTCTTAAAGTGGGTCACCCATAGAACCAACCTGATTTGTTTTCTACACGTTTTCTATTTGAGACAATCATTGTAATATTCTAAAAAAGATTTTGGTTTACAAATGCTTTCCAATTTGCCCTTATAGTCAAGAGATGGGCAAAGAAAGATTGACATGAGTCCAGGAGCTAAAAGAAGGGAATGAGATAAGAATTATCATGAGTTGGAAAACAGTGTCCTTCAAGTGCCATGCAACACTATAAAAACAATCAATTAAACTGATCCTGATTTGATTTCACATAAACCAGAATGGAGCCAGAAAGCAATAGATACATTCTAAATGAGTTGAGGTCATGAAATCAAGCAGGTGCAGAAATGATTTATGACCAATGAAAAACCTTGTGTGAACTTTGATTGGACTGTCTGAAACTATTACTTCTTTTTCTAACCTCACTGAAAAGATTAAAGCATTATTACTGTATTTCTTGGAGAAGCATGGATAATTTGAAAAAAAAGCTTTGAAGAAGATAATGGCAATGACTCATAACTAAACCTAAGTAAGAAAAAAAAATCAGAGAAGATTTGCTGCGAAATACGTTAGACTTCTTTTCTTTTAGACTGCCTCTGATTGCCACTTTCACATTATATGAAAAGCTGTAATTTTTACCTATGTTTCTTAGGAAACCACTCACTTAGTTAATATGAGAAGGAGGGGGGGAGTACCTAAATCCTATTTTCTGCTCACATTTTCTGGGAGAGAAACCAGAAGTGGTTTTACAACTACTGAGAAAACTGAGGTTCACAACCCTCTTATGACACCAGAAAAGCAACTAAGAAGCTGAAGCATAGAAGGTATGTATGTGTGAAATCTATTCAAAATAGTACAGATAAATTTGTTACAAGAGCTCGAACTGAGATCCAACCTATCAGTTTCTTCTCATTTGCTGATGATGATTATGGGAGGAATTGAATAGTCTGGAGAATCAGGTGATCCTGAGGTCAGTCTCAAATTGTTCTGCTATAAAACTAAGAGATTAGGGTTAACAAATTAACACTGAAAAAGGTAAACAGTCTCCTGGATTGGTAGACTTCCTGACTTCCATCCACCTTGTTTCTGAACTACATGCCTAACCACTTGGGACAAGGGTCTTGACTGGAACAACCCTACAGGATGACCCCGAGTCCTGCTTACCTTTCTGATGATGGATTACTCCTCACTAGGCAAAGTCTTATTAGCAGCATATTAAAACTCATTCTTGTCTCATCATCCCTCTGTTGATTGTTCCCTGGAGACAGGATTTCACCCTTTTGCTGATTAGATTTACAATTAAAATGTATTCAGGGCTAGTCAGTAATCCAATTGTTCTCACACTCCCCTTCTCCCTTGATCCCACATTCTGTTCCAGATTAATCCTTCTACAGACTAGTTTTTTTCAAACTTATTTGATAAGATAGCTTCATTCCCTTGACTCTTACGTGTATTTGTCCATGTTTACTTATGTCCTTGGTGCTCTCTGAGCTTGGTTTCATTCAACCCTGAGCTACAAATATTCTACTTTATTAGAATGTCCTTAGAGAGTGTACACTGCATTCAGATGTTGGCTTCCACTTCTTCCTATAGCATGAATATGAATTTAACCAACAGCAATTGCCTGGAAACACTAGCCATTTTAATAGACCCCAAATACCTGGGAACTGGGAGCTGTTGATGAAATAAGTGAAGAACTGTGAGGCACAAAAGATCAGAACCACACATGAAGTTCCAATTAAACTGATTTATTACTAATTATGCCTATACAGAAGGATCTACTCAATTAACAGTACTACCTTGGTATTAGATCCCAGCAATAGAATTCCAGAGAGTTGGACTTGTTTATGATGATAGAATACTGTTTGTTATGATTTATTCTAGTTCAAAAGGTCATTGATTTTTAGGTTTTTATCTGTATCAAAGAAAGTTGCAAGTCACTATTTTCTATAGCTTCTTTCCCCTTTTGTTTGTACATCCCAATACTGCTTTTTTACTTACCCCCTCATCTTTCTTTATAATTCTTTTTTTCTTAGCCTTTTTTTTTTGTATTTTACATTAAAGAAGAGGAAGAAGAAAAGAAGGAAAGCAGAGATTAAAAATATTAAAAGACCATTTTTAAAAACAGATATGCTCAACTGTTTATACACCCAATAAATCTAGTTCTTTTCTAAATAAATTAAAAAGCTTCAACAGCGTGGACATGGATAACACTATTTTAAAGGAATGGGTGAATCAATAGCTGTCCAATCCACTTTTATGTTAGTAGAATGGATATTTTTATACATGCCAAATCTTTGTGTTACTGTTATCTGGTTTTAAAAAATAACGTTAGGAGAGTCTGACCAGTTTAAGGTATTGCTGAGACATACTATGAAATCTCAGGGCAGTAGGTTAAACTTGGAAGTTAAAAAGAATTCTAGAACAGGATCACAGCAAATCACTGATATATTCTTGTCACGTATGTCACCACTATTTGAGCTCAGTCTCAGGAGTTTTTACATTTCCAGTTTAATTGCTGAAAATGAATGCAAATTATCTACTGAAGAGCAGTGCTGTCAAACTCAATTTCATTGAGGGCCGCATCAAGGTTGTGTTTGACCTCAGAAGGCCAGGTGGGCATGGTCAGGGTGGGAGTAGTCAGCTTGATGTCACTCATGTCAGGGGCACCTGTGGTGGCTCAAGCGCTCTGCCAGCAAAAATGGAGCTCAGGAGTCCCGCACTTGCCCCTCCTGAGCTTTGTTTCTATTGGCAGAGATACCGCAGGCCGGTCTTTCACTGTTTCCAGGGCCCAATCAAAGCACCCTGTGGGCTGGATCCCATCCTCAGGCCTGGAGTTTGATACCCCTGCTATAGAATTTGATTTTTGAGATATGAATTCCCTGTCTACAGAATGACTTACCTTTAATTTCTTTTTAAATATACTGAAATCATTGCTGCTTCAATGCAGTTTTTGCCATTGTACCGTCTAATTTAATGCAGGTTTTTTTTGAGAAAAAAAATACTGGATAGAATTCATTTGAGAGAGAAGTTCCTTGAGGATTAGCTCCAGCATGAAAGGCTAAATTCAGATTGGATCCTACAATATTATCCTGGGAACATATATTCACCTTCATTTATGATAATTCATTTGAAACTAAATTTATAGGAAGAAACATTCAAATCCTACCCAATAGAATCCATGTTGATTTTTTCACATCCTTAACATTAATCCATATGAAATGTAAAAAAAATCATTTACTGCAATTAAATGCTCTAAAGCATTAGGTAAATGCCTACTGAGACAAATTCTCAAATATACATTTTGGAACCTGTCTATCCCTTTTGTAATCAGACAAACATCTCTTACACAGGTGTAACACATTTCTTTATCTCTTATGCAAACACAGACAGACATAAAACAATTTTCATGCTGACAATTTTCATAAGTTAAAGACTCAAATTGTTTCTACAAATGCAACAGTTTATCCTCCACAAAAACAATAAGAAATAAATTATATCTCCAGTGGCTGATTTTTTTGTAGGAAAGAGAGATTAGAAGCAACTTAATTTTGAATCCAGGATACATCTCAATCAATACCTTGTGAAAACCTATGATCCATAGGCCTCCTGTCCAGGGGGGGGATTCAAAATGTTTTACTACCAGTTCTGTGGGCATGGCTTGGTGCGTGTGGCATGGCTTGATGAGCATGACAGGGGAAGGATACTGTAGAAACTCCATTCCCATCCCATTCTAGGGGAAGGATACTGCAAAATCCCCATTCCCTTCCCACCCCACTAACCTGCTTTCCAGCTCCGTACTCCTGTGCAGGGCAACCAAAGGAAACCCAGCCGATCAACTGGGACTCAGGAAGCAGAGAATAGATGGAGGCGGGGCCAGTCAGAGGTGATATTTGCTGTTTCTCTGAACTACTCAAAATTTCCGCTACAAGTTCTCCAGAACTGGTCAGAACCTGCTGGATACCATCTCTGTTCCTGTCTTTCCATATTTTGAAACTCTTCTGACATCTGAATGAGTAGTACAAGTAGTCCTCAACTTACAACAGTTCACTTAGTGATCGTTCAAAGTTATAACAGCACTGAAAAAAGTGACTTATGACTATTTTTCACACTTATGACTGTTGCAGTATCTCCAGTGAATAAAATTCAGACGCGTGGCAACTGACTCATATTTATGACTGTTGCAATGCCTCAAGGTCATGTCATTCCCTTTTGCATCTTTCTGTCAAGCAAAGTCAATGCAAAACCGGCTTCGCTTAATGACCATGTTACTAACTTAACATCTGCAGTGATTCACTGAACAACTGTGGCAAGAAAGGTAATAAAAGGAGCAAAATTCACTTCACAAATGTTTTGCTTAGCAACAGAAATTTTGGGCTCTCGATTATGATCATAAGTTGAGGACTACCTATACTACATAAACAAGGGGGAGGAGGCAATAATATAATACGTTTCAGAAAATGTGCCCTGATATGCTTTCACTATCGGACAAGTCAGTTTCAGTGCAGCCCCAGCAAACTAACTCTATGTCAGACCATCAACACTTCTCACTCATAGTTAGTTTCTCGCTCTCCTTACAGTCATTCCAAAATAAAAATATAAAATTGCCTGTCAATCTATCCCATTATTTTTGGTAGCAACTTGCTATTTATAGATTTTGTATACGTGCTGCAAAATGATCCTAGAATGAACAGCTTCTCCAAATCTCTGACACTCTAAACATTATCTAGAATGATTAGGAGTGATAGTTTCCAATTTTATTTTTACCAACTTACTAATTTAAATATGCCTATAACTTTTACCATTTTCCCCTCATGCATCATTCATTAATTTTTCTGTTTCAAAATAACCCATCCTTTAAGTCAACATAAGGTGACTATCAGGAACATTGTATAGCAAAGTCTCCTGAATGAAAGGCAAAAATAAACCATTATGGAGCCCCACTGTTCATAGAAAGCTCCTTTTGCCTAATCAAGCCTAATCAAGCCTAAAAGCCTAATTTATGTGATGATTTCCCAGTACAATTTTTAGAATGAATTCTATCTCTAATCTTGCCTGTCCTGAATTTATTGCAGAAAAATGATAGTTTATGCCACTAATAAATACAAACCTGACTGTGGGAGTTTTCCCTAAATTTCATAGGAATAAATTTATTTAGAATGCCAAATTAATATCAAGAAAAAAAAATTTCCAATCAAATGAATGGGTCAAGGCTATAAAACCCCAAATAAGAAGAATTATCCTTCTTTATAGTTATTGAAGCAGAAGATTGATAAAAGTCAGGCAAGGAGAAAGGGAATAATAATCTAGTATATATCTAGGGCTAAATCCTTCATCGGTAAATTCATACTTTGGCCATTTGTCTGGGTAAATGAAAATTTTGCATTATCTATCATAATATTTGGTGTCTTTGCCACCCATCTTGTGAAAATTGCTAAGTTAGTGATATAAGACATTGATGATAGTTTCCACTGAATACACTGGATAGCAAAGATTTTGCTTCCTGAACACTTTTGGGTATAACTTATGGATTTTTGACTGCTGATCATGAAAATAACCTGTAATTTAATCTATCATGTACCATTTTATAGAAATATTGTTTTCACACAATGTACACCCTTCAGTAATGTACACCCTTCAGTAATGTACACCCTTCAGTATCTGATCGATATGCTGCACACATGAAAGAAATTTATGAAAAAAACTGTTGTTTGAAGCACATCCAGCAAGCAATTGGGATGCTGGCTGATATTGTTGAATACTGTATGAAATACATCTGACACTGAGTATAAGTGAAAATCAAAAACAAAACATTTTTGACCATGTTGAACACATGTAATGTGTCAGAAACATTATCTAATACTAGTAATTAAAAGTTAATTTTATATTTTCAAGATTATTTCAGTCATTCTGAAATTATGTTTGTGTTCAGTTTGAAGGGACCTATTATAACCACCAAAAGTTTTTCAGGAATCCAAGCTTTTGAAAAAAAAAGTGTCCAGTGTTATTGGTTTAACTAAAATGTATGAAGCCAATCTTCTCGCATACTATTCTACTTTACATTGTAAGAAGGGAATTAAACTTAAGCCCATGTCACACTGCCCAACGGATGCAAAAAGGACACAGCGGACGAGCAAAATGTTCCATCCATTGTTATCCGCTCTCAAAAGGGGCAAAAATTTGCATAACCGGAGCGGATAACACAGACGTGGGGAGGACGCAGGGCGGATGCAAAGTGGATGCGGAATGGAAGCCCAGCGGATGGAAGTGGATGGGAGTGGATGGCACGTCCGCTAGGCTTCCGGGGGACCTCAGCAAAGCAGACGCAGAACGGATACAGCGGATGCACAGCGGACACCGAACGGATGAAGCGGATGCATAGCGGATGCACAGCGGAAGCCTAATGGATGCCTGGCGTTAATTGCGCATGCGGGGAGGATGCATTGCGTCAGCCCCATGGATATAACGGAAGCAGCTCGGAAGCAGGTCGCCATTCAGAGGAAAGATCTGCTGCCGGATGGATTGGCTGCCTTGCCTGGCCTGCCTGCATGTCTGCCTGCAAGCCTTGCTACCAGCCTTGCTGCAAACCTTGCTGCCAGCCTCCCTGCCAGCCTTGCTGCCAGCCTCCCTGCCAGCCTTGCTGTCAGCCTGCCTGCCAGCCTTGCTACAAGCCTTGCTGCCAGCCTCCCTGCCAGCCTTGCTGCCAGCCTGCCTGCAAGCCTTGCTGCCAGCCAGTCTGCCTGCCAGCCTTGCTGCCTGCCTTCCTGCCAGCCTTGGTTCATGTCTGCCTGCCAGCCTTGGTGCCTGCCTGCCTGCCAGCCTTCCTGCCAGCCTTGGTGCCTGCCTCCCTGCCAGCCTTCCTGCCAGCCCTGGTGCCTGCCTGCCTGCCAGCATTCCTGCCTGCCTTGGTGCCAGCCTCCCTGCCAGCCTTCCTGCCAGCCTTGGTTCCTGCCAGCCTCCCTGCCAGCCAGCAACCCCACAACCATGCAGAAGCACAGCAAGCCTCAGCCATCTGCTGCCAGCCCTGGCAAGAGGGACAGGGCTACCATCCTGCCCCCTGGCCCTCACTCTGGTTCTGCTGGGGCTTCTACAGCACGGGCTTGCTCTTCTGGGGCTGGGGCTTCTGCTGCTTCTCCTTCTGGAGGAGCTGATGACAAGCACTCCAGCACCAGCCACCTCCACAGCACCTGGACCCTTCACCCCTGAGACTGAGTGACCAAGAGGAGTGCCAGAGACTCATTTTTGTCTTATAGCTTGTTGTTAATAAAGTCTATTTTTGATTCACACACTTGCTTCATTTCTTTTTTTTAATAAAGTCTTGCTGGAAACTTTTAGAAATGGTTTAAGCCTTTGCATGCTTGTGGGATGGTTAAGATAGCTGTGGCATGGGTTGAGATAGCTGTGGGATGGGCAGGGATACCTGTGGGATGGGTAATAGCTGTGGGATAGATAAACCTCCAGTGCAAGCATAGTGGGAGTATATGGTCCACCCTCCCAGGTGCCACACCTACGGCCCTTTATTATCAATAATAATGTAATAATTATCCACACATGTCAACACAAACACAACTCTTTATTAAACGCCCTGTTCATTGTAGGCCAACCAAACATACATGGCCCAATCTCATCCGTGTGATGAGACAGGCTGAAGGGAGCATCCATTAAGCATCTACCATCCTGACTTGCCACTCCACTGCTCCAGCTGGGGAGTTGCACCATTGTCTCAGGAGGTTGCGCTGCTTCTTCGCTTCAGGTGAGGCTCTGTTGGGGCCTTGCACATCCTCAGTGTCGATCAGGTTTCACCCTTGCCTCCATTCCCCAGGCTCCATGTCCCCATTGCCTTGCTGGAGGTCCATGAGCCTGTTCTGCAAGACTGGGTAGCGGGTGCGCATGAGATTGTGCATGATGCAGCAAGCTTCCATGATCCTCCTCACGGTCTCTGGGCAATGCTGCATGGTGGTGAGAAGTACCTGGAACCTGTTGGCCAGGATGCCAAAGGCGTTCTTCACCACCCACCTTGCCCTGGACAGCTTGTAGTTGAAGATCCTCTCTTCAAGGGTGAGGAGTCTGGAGGTGTAGGGCTTCATGAGGTAGGTTGTGAGGGAGAAGGCGTCATCCCCCACGATGAAGTAGGGCACATCTTGTGTGTTGTTGGGCAGGGGTTCTGGATCTGGGAAGCCCACGATGAGGTTGCCTTCCAGCTCCTCCTTGAGGTGACTGGCGTTGTATACCTGGGCATCTGAAGATGAGCCATTGCCTGAAGCATCGATGTACATGAACTTGTAGTCAACATCAACCATGGCGAAGAGGATGATGCGAAAGAAGCCCTTGGAGTTGAAATAAGTAGACCCCGACTTGGCTGGAGCTTTGCAGGCCACGTGCTTGCCATCTATGGCTCCAACGGTGTGTGGTAAGTTCCACTTCTGATACCACTGCTCTGCAACTTTCTTCCATCCTTCTTCAGTGGAGGGGTACTGAAGGAGCTCCTCCTTGTATTCTTCGATGATGGCCTGCACCACTTCTCTGACCACAATGCTGATGGTGTTGGATGGCACCCTCCAGCCGTACTGCATGCTCCTGTAGGAGGTCCCTGAGGCCAGGTGGCGCAGAGTGAGTGCCACCTTGAGCCCAGGTTCCAGGATGGGCCAGAAGCTGGTGTTTGCCTTGATCAACCTGGGTGTCAGCCGCTGCACAACTTCGTCAAACATGGCTGGAGGCATCCTCATGAAGTTCTGGAACGCCCGAGTGTCTTCGTTCCTGAGCTCCACCATCAGCTTGTTGTACAGTCCGTCCTCTGCTCTTCTGGTGAACCATCTTTGGATCCAGACTCTTTTTGGATGGCTCCTTTTCTTCTCGCAGTGGAGTTCACAGAGCCTGCAGATGGCTTCGCACTGTTGCAGAACGATGGTGGCTGCCGAAAGGACTTTGTTACAATCCACGGTGGACATGACTGGATGCTGTGGAAGAGGAAGAGCCAGATGAAGGCTGCAGAGGTCTGCACCGCTGGGCTGCTGTTCTGAAAGTGCGATGCAGGTGAGTTGCTCCCCCTTTTTATAGGCAGTATAGGTTTTCCGCTAGGCATCCTCTAGGCATCCTCTAGGCATCCTCTAGACATCCTTAATATCCGAGATAGGTCCCCTCTGTGAACGTTTTTCCATTTTAAACGCTTCGTTTCCGTGCTGCATCCACTAGGCATCTGTTCTGCATCCATTCTGCATCCGTTCCGCTTCCTCCCTGCGTTCGGGCGGATGCAAGTTGCGCAGATGCGTAGCGGATGCCTAGCGGATATAGCGGATGCGTAACGGATGCATAACGGATGCCTAGCGGATGCGTAGCAGATGCAGAATGGATGAACTGGATACATTTTCCGCGCAAAAGTTTTGGGCAGTCCAATACTTTTGAAGCGGATGAAACGTCCATAAACGGATGCTGGACGGATAGAGAGGAAGCCAAACGGAGGCAGTGAGTACATCACGTTTTCGAATGGATGGCAAGGTTTTTTGTCCGTTTTACATCCTCTTTGCATCTGTTGGTTCAGTGTGACGTGGGCTTTACTGATTTAAAATATGATGCCATCAGAGCATCATAGAAGACTGAGAAAACATGTAACCTCAACCTTACTTTTGAAACTTGGGTTGGTCTTATGTTCATCTGCTCTCAAACTGCCAAGATTAAAAAATTATTTCCATCGTCATTTTCTAGAAAATCTCATGTCACCTTACACTGCTATAACATTAGAAAAGCAGAATGTTGTTGACTGAAGAATAAACCATATTACTGAGCTTCCTGGCCACACAATTGTACTTTTTGTAGAGCCGACACACATGGTTGAAATAGAAGTTGGTGAAGGGATAGGCTCCTTAGAACTACTAAGGTACCACTGAAGTTTTAGTACAGAATCTCCCTGTGAAGAGATCATAAAACAGTGGGTCTAAGAGATCAGGGGGGCAAGGAAATATTCATCTTGCCTAAGCCATGCTTGGTACCTTTCAAAGAGACACTGAGTTCAGCCAGGGATGGGATTCAATTTTTTTTAACAACCAGTTCTATGGGCATGGCTTAGTTGGTGGGCATGGCTTGGTGGTCATGTTATTAGCTGGGCATGGCCAACTCAATATCACTCACCTCAAGGGACACATCTCCTCACCTGGCTTCTCATGACTGTGG
The DNA here is from genome assembly GCA_015471245.1 of Laticauda colubrina. Classification (NCBI taxonomy): domain Eukaryota; kingdom Metazoa; phylum Chordata; class Lepidosauria; order Squamata; family Elapidae; genus Laticauda; species Laticauda colubrina. The sequence continues at coordinate 55,995,880 of BLBF01000022.1, read as the reverse complement.
AGATGTTGCAACAGTCCTAAGTGTGAAAATGGTCATAAGCCACTTTTTTCAGTGCCATTGTAACTTTGAATGGTCACTCCACACAAGCAAAGTACCAGCAAAGGAGGGAAAAAACTCCAGAGAGATTCCTGAGACAGGAAGTCTAGTCCTGCCAAAAATGTAATAAGGGTTAATGGAGAGGCAGTTTCTGTAAGCAACGCCAGAATGTTTCCTTCCTGCATTCCTTACAGGGTTAGGCCAGTAATTTCTTCTAACAACCAGTTCTCTGAACTGCTTAGAATGTTAACAACCAGTTCTAGCAAATAGCTGCGAACTGGTACAATCCCACCCCTGGGTTCACCTGAGTTTGCCTAAGCCATGCTTGGTACCTTTCAAAGAGACACTGAGTTCATCAAAGAGTTCCCGTTTTAATTATTTTAGGAAGTTGCTTGTTACTGATTTCTTGGAGTTAAGAACTTTCAGAAAGAAAAGCTATACTACACAGGAGGTTTTTCCTTCTAACCTGGGCAAAACAAGCTTTGATTAAGTTTGAGGATTAACAAGAGAAGCTTCAATTTTTTGAAAAACAACAAAAGGGTACTAAAACGTTGATTTTGGAAGGTTAAGTAACTAGATGGCCTTGAAAGAATATTTCCTGTGGGGTGGTTAAAAATTTATAAAACAAGTATATGAAGTCTTTGAAATTAATTGTAAGAAATCCTCCCATGGGAAAGCTTTGTTGATTGCAAAATAAGGAGATTATAAAATGGGACTTGAAGGCTGGCTGCAGGGAGCCAGGAAAATCAAAGGGTTACTCATAAAGTAATGGACTATTAATACAAAGGAGTGACACAATTTGACTCTGGAAGAAATTAAGGCTGTTTGGGAATAATTTACTCAGAAGTTACATTCAAGATTGGGTGAACATAAAAGTGATATGGAAAATTATGCCAGAATGGATTTACAAATAAAACCAGCTGTAGTCTTAATAATCAAAGTGGATATACAAATAATAAATCCAAAGAATGACTTGGAAAATCTTTTTATTTTGGATTTAGAAAAGAAATGTGTAGAACTTGCAGAGAAGAGACAAAGAGGAAATGTTTAAGCTGATCCTGGAAGGAATCAAAGAGAAAGTGATAAGAACTCAACCTGATAAGACTAAAGATTAATTTTAAAATAAATGAAAAGAAGATTTATAAAATGAATCTGTGTATGTTATGGTTTCTGGTATATGAATAGAGATTTCTGCTGCTTTAAATTCTTAGAGAAAAGGATAAACTTGGATTATAAAATTGACATTTTTATTACAAATTAAAATATATACTGTAACATTTCTGTTAGGTCTTAACAGTCTTTTGCAGACTAGGATTGAATGGTGAGTTTTTGTAATTTGATATTGATCAGGAATAAGATACGGTAATTTTTTTTAAATTAAATACTACAGAAGGTGTTAAGTTAGCCAAATTGTTTATATTTGTCTGTAGGAAGCCATATTTTATATATCTTTTCCTTTGATACTGTTTTCTTTTTTTTTTTCTATTTCTTTACATTTTTCATTATTTTTTCTATTTTTCTTTGTTTGTTTATTGTCAAAGGAAAATATTTGTAGCTCATGCTTGAAATTAAGGGTCCAGAGTGCTCTCTGAATTTGCTTGTTTTCTTGAAGACATTTCTTTATCCAAACTAGGTAACATCATCAATGCATTAGGTAGCACTTATGATGCTACCTAATTTGAGTAATGAAGTGTCTGCAAGAAAACAAGCAAGCTCAGAGAGCACCAAGGACCCTTTATTATTTTTATCTTTGTAAATACTTTGTATCTGTAAACTTTAATAAAAATTTAAAAAAAAAGATTGAGCCACACTTTTAAACAAAATTCAGTTTTTCAAAGATCATGCCTAGACTGGAAAATCAATAATGATGGTTACGTTAATTATAGATAATATGCCATGCAAACTCAACCCCCATCTGTTGACAACATTGTAACTTTAAGTGGTTTTTTGTTTTTTTTTTTCAATTTAAATACAGGACTTTCTCTCCCAAATCTCAACTATCCAAAGGTCAGTATTCCCATGTAACCTTTTAGCAAGAAATATTGGCTGGATACACACATTATATCAAGCCATAATTTACATAAGCTTTGGCATGCCATTTTGTGCAAACTACATAGACATTATAAACCATGGCTTATGGCTTACCATGTTTATAAATTTAATCACTTGAAATGTATTTAGTAAACTGTGGTTAAACAAATGATGTCTTAAACCAGTGGTCACCAACCAGTGGGCCAGGGAGCGCTGGTGATCCACAAGAAAATGTTGGTGATCCGCAGAAAAATGTCACCCCCCAAAGCACCCCCCAAAACAATTAATCCAGGCTGCACAGGAACACAAGACTGCTCTGCCCACATAGCCTGCAGGAAAACAAGGCTCAAGTCATTTGATTTGCAAACAACATGAGGTAGTGAGGGGAGGAGGGAAAGGGCAGAGGGGGGAACTTGTCCCATTTGCCTCACGTGCCTTGCCTGGTCACTGGGCTGCTTCTTTCTGCTTCTGCTTTTGGCTGCATGCAAGGAAAGCAGCAAAAATCTTTCTTTCTCCCCCGTCCCCAAACTCCACCAGAAATGGGTCTTTGGCACGACAAGTTTCACAAAGACTCATTTCTGGCGGAATTTGGGGGAGAGAAAGAAAGACTTCTTCTGGTTTCCTTGCATGAAGTCAAAAATCTCTCTCTTTCTCTCTCCCCCTGAGAACGGAACGAGAGACAGTATTCTGTGATCCCAAATAAAGAATGATCAATCGGTAGGAAAATAGGGTGGGGAATTTTCCTGCAAACTTTTTTTGGGATTTTCCCAGGGTCTCTGGTCTGTGGGATTTAAAATTTTGAGCTTGGTGGTCCCTGAGGTCCAAAAGGTTGGCAACCTCTATCTTAAAAAATGGTTGTGTGCCACACAATGGGCTAACCTCTGAATCAAGGCTGTCAAACTCCAGCCCATAGGCCAAATGTGTCATGCCACACCCACACCCAGTTTAGTGAAGGGGAAACAAGTCCTGATACATTATATGATGCCGCCATGATGACATTACTTTAACACCCCTGCTCTAAATCATGAATTTCCCAATTAACCTCATTAAATTTCATTCAATTGTATTTAAATCACATCCAACTTGCCAGTGGTGGGATTCAATTTTTTTTACTACTGGTTCTGTGGGCATGGCTTGGGGAAAGATACTGTAAAATCTCCAGTCAGAGGTGGTATTTGCCAGTTCTCCAAACTACTCAAAATTTCTGCTACTGGTTCTCCAGAACTGGTCAGAACCTGCTGAATACCACCTCTGCATCTTGCTCAGAAAATCTCTCAGACCATCAAGTGTTTTTCCTCTTTCTAGAACTGATATTTGGTTAGGCAATGTGTATATTTTGCAATATAGAAATGCATGAATTTTGATTTTTTTTTTTAAATGTGGTCAAATGAAATACGATGGCACATTGATCAACAACCTATTACTGTGCTCTGTCTTGATGCTGCTACATTCTTAATCCTCAGTTACTTGGCCCTTATGATGGACTTTAAGTGGTTGACAGAAAAATGCAATAAAATATGCAGCATTGGGTAAATTCACCCCAGTGACTAATCCCAGCATTCAGCAATTCTTTAGAAGGACCCACAGTTCATTTCAGTTAAGTCAGAGACTTTCAACATCTGAACAATCAGTGCATAATCATGGTTCTTATCAGGGATGAAGGAGCACATTCTATCAAAGCAAGGCAGGCTCGAAGGTGATTTACAAAGGTTAATTTAATTGAGCTTGTTCCCACCACACCCGAGTTTGACATTCTTTGTCAGATCAACAGTTGCTGCTAGCTCTCAGAAAGGGAGGCAAGGACATATTGAAATGTAGCTTCCACAGAAAGGAAAGAACTGCAACTAGCCTGTCTTCCACAGAAAATGTCATGTCCCTGGTGGAGACTGACTCTTAGGGAGAAGAGGAACAGCCAACAGGGAGGGGAAGTGTGGCCCCGGAGGTTGTGGTTGTCAGAGGAGGACCCAGGCCCATCCCATATCCATCCTAGGATACGCAGGGAGGAGAGGTTAAAGGAGAGATGTGGTCCACTCGGGAGAAGAGGGCCTTGATCCTCTTCATGGGCTGCAGTTGTGACAACTGAATAAGAGGATGGACTTGCATATGGGTGAATGCTGGAAACAAAGTGTGGAAATATCTCTAGTTTATGGTTCCTCTCTGAGTTTGGTGTCTTTTTCAGTGTGTGTTATCTGTGGATGTCCTCCAGCCCTCACCTTGCCTGGTTTGTGTTGCTTTTTCCTTTCTTGTAACTATTTGTGTGGGAGTTTTTTGTCTTTCCTCAAGAATAATTGGAGCTTGAAAGCAAAGTGGAGGAATAAAAGGGGCTTCACTTGTTTTCTGTGACTGTGTTTGTTTTGTATCCCACCCTGGATCATCACAGAAAATCTGTATATTTGCTCAGGTCAGAAGGAGGGCTGAGAAGACATCTGCAGCCTTCTCACATCCTGGACATGAACTGTTTCAACTCCTCCCCTCAGGACAGCACTATAGGGCATTGCATGCCAAAACAACTAGACATGGAGACATGTTTTTTCCCTCATGCCATCACTCTGAACAATGCTGTCTAATATCTTTGTATATTATACCAAAGTTTTGTGCCCATTGTTGTCAGCATTCCAACTAACCAGCTCCAACCCCATAAACTCTGAGACGAGCATCTCTTCAAATTTCCAATTGATTCGAGTTGTCATATTGGCACATCTGGGAAAACCCGAATCTGAGAGTTCCAGGTTTTCCCTTTGCAAAAGAAAATCAAAGATCCATCCCCTGCACCCACGAGTCCATCACATGGCCCAATCAAATCATCATCCCAATTGAAGACATTCCTCCAGGTGCAGAGTAACATGTCCTTGACTTTCTGAGAAAGAATGTTGTTGAATCTAATCTTCCATCTCTCTATGAAATTCCCCCCTCCCAAATTCCCAGGCAATAAATGTGGCAGCCTGAAAGCTTTCAAGTAAAAAATGGCTTCCAAGGCCAACAGTGGTATTACTAGTTATCCTTATTGTCTTCTTTATCCCTCCCTTTTATTGGTGTGATTATAATCATGGTTATTCTATTGCTTGTATGCTTCTGTACTGGAGACAAATTCTGTTAGGGATAACATTGTTTACCCTAACTGGTTTAGGTGAAATAATA
>BLBF01000022.1:55945704-55990665 GCA_015471245.1 Laticauda colubrina | reverse complement strand
ATTCTACATGGACTTTGCTAACTGAATATCCCTGAATGGACTGACTAAATGATACATGACTATTGGACTGTTATTTGACTATGCCATGAACTTATAATGGAATAAACTATATTCTTGATAGCACAAGCGTATCTGTTATTTTTACTGTATGTTAATAAACATACAAGCTTAGCTCACTCATTTATCTGTGTGCCTATCTGACTAACGCTGCACATTCTGTTTATCTTGTCTCCCTAACCCTGGTTGGGGAACCCAGGCTTAACAAATTCCTTGTGTGTTTAATCATGCCTGGCCAAACAAAGTTCAATTCAATTCAGTTCAACATTTTCCTTTCAAATCTGCAAGAACAGATCAGGCAATGCAAGCAGAATATCCTGGGAATTAAGAACCATGGGAATTATTACTTCCCAATTATATCTCCCTCCTGATTGTTGGTGTTGTTGAATATGCTTAGCAACAGCTAGGGCTTGAAATCCCACTGCGAGTTCTTGCAGTTCTGATTACTGCAGAAGTAATAGGAATTACCTAAGAGGAAAGCCAATCTTCTTTCTGAATACGAACCTTTCATTCGGGAACTAAGACATTTGAAAACATATCATGACATGATCCAAGCCCATTCCCAAGTGAGCCCAGTGCAAACCTGTTCATTGTAAATGTAAAAAGCTCACTGTTTTCTTATCGTGATATTATTTTCACATTCTGCTAGAGCTTCAAAGATGGGGAAATGGCAGAAGTTAAAAGCAACTAGCGTATCAGTATGCTAAGCAAGATAAATTGTAGCCAGAGTTTAAGTGTTTTGGTTGAAGGGTTGGCCCTTTGAGAATAGTGCACTATTTCATGATTTCTCAGTAGTTCTAAGGATGACATTACTGAGTTAATGATCATTATGAGCCCTGATGGCACAGTGGTTAGAATGGAGTACTGCAGGCAACTTCTACTGACTGCCAGTTGCCTGTAGTTCGGTGGTTCGATTCTCACCAGGCTCAAGGTTGACTCAGCCTTCCATACTTCCGAGGTTGGTAAAATGTGGGGCCTGGATTGTTGGAGGAAATATGCTGACTCAGTAAACCACTTAGAGAGAGTGGTATATAAGTCTAAGCCTCTCATGTCACTCAGCTGAAGGCTTCTAGATCCCAAGGAACCACATAGGTTGCAATGCAATTCTTCCTGTTCATGTATGTATCACTTTGTAGACAATACAAGTCCTCAACTTAGGACCATAAAATGAAGCAATTGTTAAATGAATTTTGCCCCATTGTATTGAGGCAAATAAAGTTGTTAAGTGAATAACTGGCATTGTTAAGTCAGTAACACGGTTGTTAAGTGAACCTGACTTTCCCATTGACTTTGCTTGTTAAAAGGTCACAAAAGGAGATCACATAAGTCTGGGACACTGCAACGGTCATACATATGAGTCAGCTGTCTAATCTGAATTTTGATTAGTGACCACAGGGATGCTACAATGGTCAGAAGTGTGAAAAATGGTCAGAACTCACTTTTTTCAGTGTTATTGTACCATTGGTGACTAAAGGAAATGTTGTAAATCAAGGATTTTCCTGTGCTGCCAATGAGAATTGAGTCACTCTGTAATTGATGAATTCTACTCAGGCAACAGAATTCCCAAGGGAGACACTGCATTTTCCCTGCAGCTTTCATTTCTCCTGTACCTCTGGTACAGGTAGTCCTGGACTTACAATTCATTTAGTAACTGTTCAAAGTTACAATGGCACTGACAAAAGTGAATTATGACCATTTTTCAACTTACAATCTTTGGAGCATCCTCATGATCATGTGATTAAAGTTTAGAAGCTTGGCAACTGATTCATACTTATGACTGTTGCTGCATCCCAAGGTTATGTGATCACCTTTTGAGACTTGTTGAAAAGGAAAAATCAATCGGGTAGCCAGATTCACTGAACAACCATGTTACCAAGTAAACAACTGCAGTGATTCCATTTAACAGCTGTGGCATAAAAGGGGGACAAAACTCACTTAGCAAATACCTCACTTAACAACAGAAATTCTGGGCCCAGTTGTGGTCATAAGTCGAGGGTTACCTGTATTTATATCCTACCTTTTCTCTGAGAATCCAAGGTGATGTATATGGAGGTATTTCCTAATTTTATTCCCACAACAGTAATCTGTGAAATCTGGCTGAGCCTCCAGATCCTTGTTAGAGACGGCTTTGTTTGTTCAGTCCCCTGAGATCCTTGGAAGTAGGTTGCACATGGACAATGCCACATTCCTGTAGGATCTCCTGAAAAATCAACAATAAGGCCATGCCAACAACGTCTCCAACTGCAAACATGTGTAAAAAAGATTCAGAGTGCAAAGCTACCTTCTCTTTTTCTCCTTCTCAAAACAACAGAAGGCTGGCAATGAAATACAGTCCCATGTGATAAAATGCTTTTAGCACTCCTGGCAAGATGGATGCAGGAAATAGCACAAAGACTCACTTACCCCTTCTGAATGTAAGCAAACAAAACTGATTTCTGCCCCCTCCAATTTTCTGCCTTTCAGAGTACACGTTCTTTTCTCCTACAAACAGACTTCCGAGTCATACAGTTGGCAAGAAAGCCAGGATCTGTTCAGAAGCTCCCATCAGGAGGCAGGAGCTGGCTTCTTAATATTTATAAGGCAGAAAACACTGACAAATAGGCCGGGCAACAGCAGGGCTGGAACAATAAACTGAGATGCCAGTGAGAAATTCAGTCTGCATAGGATAATGAAGTACTTTATCAAAATGCCAAGCCAATCACAGGGACTTTATTTAACAATGCAATTCTTTGCATATTTCCCAAAAAATTAAATAACCAAAGGTTCAGTTGGGCTACAATCATTAAAATATGACATTGACAATTTTGTCCAGAAACTTGTCTCACTGCAACTCTATAAAATATCAAATAGAGTGGATAAAAATAAATCTTTTTTAAAAAAAATTAAATGGTAAATACTGGCCTCTTCTTCAATCATGATTAGGCAGCATTCTAAAAAAAAATGCACACAGCATGCAGTTTCTAACTGAATCAATGTCTCTACTGGATTCACTGAGTTAAAGGGCAGTTTAATTTTCTGTATACATATCATTATTTCCAAGTGCCAGGAATTTGGAAAAAGACATTGTATGGTTGAAAAAGAAATACAAGGAAACTCCTGGGAGCATATGCACCCCAACAAACACTCTATTGATCTTGGTTTTAAATCTCAGATGCCTCACAGTTCCTAGAATGAGTTGCGGGGTGGACTAAAAATATCAGGAAGATTTTTTTTTAATCCATGATTATCCCTGATCCTAGGAAAATGCAATTCAGCATTGATTCCTATCAAGAAAATACCCAATTGACAAGTTGTATGCATGCATGCGTATGCATGCAAGTATGTGGTTTTTGTGTGAGAAAGAGGCTTTGCAGAAAATTTATATGCAAAGCTAAAGCAATGTTAAAAGATTTTAACTGATCTCTTCATTCTATAATCTGTTGGCTGAGCAACCCAAAAGTTGTTGGTTTTACAGAAACTGTCCCCCCAAAAAAAATCCTCAATAAGCTGACCCCTTGCTGAGAGACTTGAAGTTCAATTCAGTTCAGTCTTTTCTTCCCTGAAAAACATTCCCTCCCCCAAATTGATGGAAAGCTGATTCATTTTCTATTACTCTATCCATCAGGAAAGGGAGTTTAGCTCCTAGATAATTTTCTCCTTTGCTTTCTAGGCCAGCATTTCTCAACTTTAGCAATTTCAGTTTTCTTTCTCCTGGTGTGGTATCTGTAGTGTTTCTCAACCTTAAGAGGCATGAAATTCAATTCCCAGAATTCTTCAGCCAGGATCCCAGAATTCTGGGAGTAGAAATCCATGCCTTCATGAGGAGCTCCCCCATTTTTCTTGTTCAGTTGCAGTCTCATCATTTCTACCATCTTCACTCTTTTTTATTATTTCCTTGTGTTTAAATGTTTTTGTCAATTTTAAACACCCAAGATCACTGGAAGTCAGGCGGAATATTAATTTAGTTAGAAGTGTAGTCGAAAGTGTAGTTGAAAGACCCTCCTAGAGAAATGGAATATTTGGAGGAATATTTTAAAAAGGTAGAATATTGTATTTCCCTGAGAAATGGAGAAACATGTTTTTAGAGGCAGAAAGCAACCCCCACTTTCCTTAATAGCCCACAGCAGATGTCAGCACTTAAGAGATAAAGAGCTCATTGAAAAAGGAAGACAAGTATCTAGATAGCTCTATTCATAGGAAAAGAAAATACTGCAGGCAGAAATCCATTCAGGACAGGATATTTTGAAACTTCCTGCAGCAAAGTCAGAATACCCTCACTCAAGATGCAACACAGGATGAAAGCCATTAAGCCACAGAAGGAATTGCCCTTTCAGAGTCAGCTTTTAAGAGGTTGAATAGGGGCAGAATAGGGCCTTGGGAGACAATAGTGTTTCATTCAAAGGGCAGATGCCATGACAGAGATAATCCTTCTTGGATCCCACCTATTGACACAATTTAATCAATGCAATTTTCAGGGATGCAGGAATCATTAAGCAGGTTGGGGTAGGGGTATATGGAAAAGAATTTCAACATAACTGGAGACCACTAGGATGAGAAAATTGACTCAGGCTCCCTAATTTTAAAGTTTGATTTTGGAAGCATATATCTGCTACGCTAATGTAATACTTAACTGATTATGAAAAAAAATAATTCATGAAGATTACAAAATCAGAATAATGGGCAGATGAGTCACAGCATGCTTTTTATCCCAAATCCACTGCAGCTAGTTGGTACCAGCCAAAAGCTTTCCCCCTCCCCCCAAATAAAACTGAACCTTGTAAATTTCTTGTATCTGAAGAAACTTCTGCTTCTCTAATGCTCCACATTTTTGATACTTTTCATGCTCTGGAAAACATGTAGTATTGCTCCTCGGTGGTATCCAAATTGCAGGGACAGCCCAGGAAATTGCCTCTGTAGATTTACAAAATGTTTAAAGAATTAAATATGCCAGAATCCCAAGAAAACACTTTCTTCTACAATCCTAGTGTACCAACACCAGGAGCTACCCCTTCATCCATAGGCAAGGCTAGATTCACTGCAACATTCACCTATTTTACCCCAATGCTAAATCCCAGTCCAAGACAATTCAACTGCCTATAAGACAGTATGATTCCCACAACAACTTCAGAGAACTTTCCAATGGTCAATCATCACCCTCAGCAATCTAGCCATCATCTCAAGAGCCTCTCTACCTCATTTCTTAATTCTTTCATTCTAGGTACTGAAGAGCCAACTGAATGTTGTTTGGTCTTATTTGTTACCAATGAAATTGTCAGGAAAACTATAATTGGACCTTCCCCTTGAGATGAGTTATGAAACTTGTCTTTCCAACTCTATTTTATTCTACTTCTACTTCTACTTCTATTCTAATTCTAATTCTATTCTTTTATTTTAATTATTATTTATTTTGTCAAAAGCTTACAATATAATAGAAATAAGAATAAACATAATTTTAATATAAGAAATAGGAACTAATAATTGGGGACAATAGGATAGGAACAGTAGGCACGATTGTGTACTTATGCACAATAAGTGCACAAAGCACTTATGCATAATAAGTGCACAAAGCACTTATGCACAATAAGTGCACAAAGGGTGCAGTTATGCACCCTTACAGACCTCTTAGGAATGGGCTGAGGTCAGTAGAGGTTAGTTTGGGGGTAAAGGACTGGGGGTTTGAGCAGGTGACAACAGAATGAAGCAATGAGTTCCAGACATTGGCCACTTTGTTGCTGAAATCGTACTTCCTGCAATTAAGTTTGGGGTGGTTTACATTAAACTGATATCTGTTGTGTACTCTCTTGTGTTGTTGTGGTTAAAGCTGAAGTATTCATTAACTGGTGAGACTTCTTGTTCTCTCACATGATCCATGAATATATCCATGAGGGGGGTGGGAGGGAGAGAAAGTGTAGAAACCAGATAAGGGCTTTAGATTAAGTAATGAGATACTTCATACTGTGTTAAACACTACTTCAGACATATTAACTCTGTAGAGAAGGTTTTAATACTAGGAAAGATGGAAGCAAAGAGAAGAAAAGGATGACCAATGTCCTGGTAGGTGGACTTCATCACAAAGGCAATACTTGCCCCAATGGAAGACCTGAAAGATTAGGATAGATCCTGATAATCATGGAGAAAACTAAGTGGTGAACAAGAGTTGGTAATGACTGGATGGCACATAGTCAAATCAGATATGTATAAGAGCTTGGGGAAAAGCACAAAAAGAAGTTGAAGAGTGGACAGAAGTGGTTTTGAATCTACTGGCAGATCTCTGGATGATCTGCAAGAGATTGGAAAGGATTTTGAAATGTTTAACAACATTTAATAACCACTCTATTGTAAATTAATGAGAGGTTAAATAGGTTAAACAGAAACAAAGCTATTCACTGAAAATATATTGAGTTCTCACCTGAAATCCTTGGGCTAATTTCTTTATGAGCTTGGTGGCACAGTGATTAGAGTGTAGTATTGTCAGGCTACTTCTGCTGCCTAACAGCTGCCTGCAATTTGGCAGTTCAATTCTCACTGACTCAAGGTTGACTCAGCCTTACATCCTTCTGAGATGGGTAAAATCAGGACCGAGATTGTTGGGGGAAATATGCTGATTCTGTAAACCTCTTAGAGAGGGCTGTAAAGCACTATAAAGCTGTATATAACTCTAAGTGCTATTACTATTTAGCACATGACCGGAGTCACATAGTGGGCTAAGCTATAACACAATTAGCTTGGAATGTACCCCATGAACCAAACAATTCTGGTTGATTTATTAAGAAAATTGTTTAGCGTGATGTGAAAAAAAAAGAGCTACATTTTGGGACATTTAGGGTTTTTTTTTAATTATTATTATTTGCACTGCCTAAGTTTAGAGATATCTACACCCTAACAAAACAAACATAATTAAAAAATAATTCCAGTCTAAAATTGTGTATTGAACTTTGGGGGGGGGGAGACTCAATTGAGAGATATATCACAGAAAATATTCAGCTATATGTATTTATTAACCGGTATTAGGCAAATACATTTTTTTTCTGTCAATCTGATTGAAATAATTTCAAAGGCCAATTCTTTAAGGATAATTTTGGATAAATGTTTGTGAGAGGGTGAGGTGTTGTAGCACTTATTTCATTACAAGGTAGTCAAAAATATCCTACCAATATCACACTATGTCCATGACTTCTATTTGATACCAAGAGTGATCTTCTTTGGAGAATTCCTGTCTACCGAATGTCTTTGTCTATGAGAAGGCATGTAAGAATGACTTTGAGTGACAGGAGGAAGAGCTGCAGATTAAACAACAGTCATAATAGATAACAAAACTGCAGAAGGAATTAGGGCAAGAGGAAAACATCTCAGAAGAGACCTTCCCTAGTTTCTTGGACTGTAAAGCAGTGGTGGGATTCAAAAATTTTTTACAATTGGTTCTGTGGGCGTGGCTTGGTGGGCGTGATGTGGCTTGATGGGTGTGGCTTGGTGGGCGGGGAAGGTTACTGCAAAATCTCTATTCCCTCCCCATCCCATTAACCTGCTTTCCAGCTCTTTTTTCCTGTGCAGGCAACAAAAGAAGACCCAGACAATCAGCTGGGACTTGGGAGCCAGAGAATAGATGGGGGCAGAGCCAGTCAGGTGGTATTTGCCGGTTCTCTGGACTACTCAAAATTTCCGCTACCCTTTCTGCAGAACTGGTCAGAACCTGCTGAATGCCACCTCTGTCGTAAAGTTGAGGGAGAAGAGATGCTTTTTTTAGATTTGCAAGTTTCTCCTAACAGAATCTCACAATAAAGTAGAGCTAGTACTCCTGTATGTGCCTCTTGTCTATGCAGGTAGTTCTCAAGTTATAACCACAAGTGAGCCCAAAATTTCTGTTGCTAAGTGGATTTTACAGCCTTTCTTACCACCATTGTTAAGTGAATCACAACCAGTTGTTAACTTAGTAACATGGCTTTTAAGTGAACTTCACCATTGACTTTGCTCAGAAGGTGGCAAAGAGAGATTACATGACCTGAGGAGGCACTGCAGCCATCATAAACATGAACCAATTGCCAAGTGTCTGAATTTTGATCATGCGACCACGGGGATGCTCTAAAGGTTGTATGTTATCTCTCAATGCTGAAAGTCTATAAAAAACTGGTGAAGGATTTTAAAAGGCCCGTTTATACCCAGCACTGGTATTAGCTCTGCATTTCACACACAATTTAAGTTAGTAAGACATGGCACCATGGCACATAGCAGAACTAAGAAAATCAGTTAACTGGTATGTAACAGCCATGCTGCTAGAGACACACATGCATATAAAAACACTACATTTCTAACAGCAAGCTCTCTCTGCTGGATTATCAACCACTGAGATATGGATAATCATTGGAAGATGACAAAGGTTTAATGAAGTCACCAAATAGATTGTTCAATGACTCATGCTGGCCCAAATAGCTTGCTGTACTTCAAGAAGGTAAATTTGAAGCCTCTTTTAATTTTTGTGAACTTGTGTGCTCCCAATCATAAAACAAATCTCTAGAGAGAATCTGAATTATAATCAGCAAGCTGAACAATTCAGGCAGTATGCAGTGAAGGTTGGAGTCTTCCCAGTGCTGTGCAGTTTTAAACAGAAAAAAGGGGTTAACTAACCATTTGTTCAGGGCTGTCGTTAAAAATATATTTAATTCTACAGGTACATTTCCACTACAAACCAATCTGGGTCATATTTGCTTTTATTTCTTTCTGTCTCACTCAGATAAAAGAGCTACCTCTGACAACCCAACAATGAAGCATTAGCCCTGGCTGAGAAACACACAATAAAAATGTGAAAAATCCTAATAGGAGGAATACCAGTTGCATGCTGAAACAAAATATCTGCAAAATAAATGCACAGAGATACAAATTCAAACAATAAATTTGAGTAGACAATCTTTCATCAACACCTGCCTTCCAAATGCAAAATTATCGGCCATCTAGCCAAATTGGCTGGAGGTTCCCAGAGTTCCAGTTCCAAAACATTCAGAGACTACTGGATTGAAGAAATATGGAACAAAATGTGTGGACTAAAATTCATGAAGTAACTTTGGTTGAACTGTGTTTCACAGGGCCTGCAGGGCCTATGAATTTTGGCCATATGGTAGTGTTCTAAGTTCCTTGTTGGAAGATAGGACGAGCAGGGAGAAGAAAGAGGGAAAGCACCCTTTTCCTTCCCTCACGCCGGCTGCTCCATTGCCCATTTCTCCATTGCAGGGCAGCACCCAGGATCCACTTTGATAGTGGAGGGGGGGTTTTAATTAAACAACCCTATAACATAAGTCTATTGCTGAACTGGTGCAAACCAGCTGAATTCTACCACTGAATGTATGTAACATGATGTGGGTTCCAGAACACATTCATATCCATAGAAATATGAACGTTTGTTGTGGTCTACAAATAATTTGCTCTGATGTGAAATCCTTGAGTACCATTTAGTGATAGGAGGAGTCTTTTATCAAAAGAGACAGAAGGTAAATATTTCCTGCAGTAATGAAACATAAATTAAACCAATCATCCTTTTAATAAAAGAAGCATAAGTCATTTCCAAGTAGACGACCCATTTTTATTCAGCTGGTTTTGTATTCATACATGGTAGCCATTTGTAATAATTAACACAGACCAGTTAAAATACCTGTAACAAGGCAGAAATTTGAAAAATAGATCAAACATTTTTAGGAAGATGCTCAGGTTCTCTTCCTCATGTTCTCTTCCATCAAACAAAGCAATTACTTAATTTATCCCCAACTGATTTATTCTCACGCAACTGACAATGCCCTCAATATCCTCAAAAATAAAACAAGCAGCCTGAATATTTAAACTAAAACGTTAGCTCCTAAAAATACAAATCAATCCTCTGGGAGCTTTCCTGGCCGAGATTTATTGCTTTTCCCTTCTAGTAGGCTCATTTGTTAGTCCAAAGAAGGATTCATCCTTCCATGCACCAAGGGGTTAATAGGTAAGATCTTATAATTAATTTAACCACAGTAAGAAGCTCCTTGGTGCAGTCTGGTAAGTATCAAATCTATTTCTTTTCTACGGTAAAATATAATTCAGAGAGACACTGGAATGCTGTCCCGCAGGTTACAAACAGGTATGCTAAAAGAGCAAACATTTTTCTGTTTTCTGCTCTTATAATTGCCACAGGAAGAAATCAAGGACAGGAATAAAGTAGCCAATTGCGGGTCAAATGCAGGCTAGTACACTACACTAGCACATGCCTCACACACTCATTTAGTCCATTTAGCTGATATTCCATGCTATGGCAACAGTCAGGATTTATTATTTTTTGCTGTTTGCATTTGTAATTGGTCCACTGCCAGTTCAGGGTGGCATATATGTGAGCTTTCATGTATTTAACCATATCCATATTCTTTTAGTCTTTAAATCATGGGTCTCCAACCTCCAGTTCATGGACTGGCACCAATCCATGGCATGCCAGCAACTGGGCAGCAGAAACAAGCAAAGCCCCATCCATGAGATGTAGGCAACATGCAAAACCATGCCTCCTCCAGTCCACAGAAAAACTTTTCTCCATGGAACCAGTCCCTGGTGTCCAAAGGTTTGGGGGCTGCTACTTTACATGATCACCCTATAGCTGCCTTATTTATATGGTGCTTTTATTTTTTCCAGACAGCTTCAGAAAATCTGGTCAAATTAACGAAAACAAGTATGCAGATTTGTGAGAAGGACACAAGTCCAAAGATGCCCAGTTATCACCTTGGCCAAATAGGAATTTGGCCTCCTATATTCCAGTCCAATGTCAATACTATCAATTCCATCACTGGTGGTTATTTTCCAACCCTGCCTAGAACTGAAGCTGGGATCAGTGAACAAATCTTGCAGTGTGTCCCACCCAGCTATGCTCTTTCACTAATTTGCATTTGGTTTCCTGGCAATGCAGGTTATACTCTGATGTAAAAAAAGCCAATGATATTCACAAGTCACGTATCTGTTTCCAGACTGTTTTCTTGGCTTGTTCTGTTTTCAAGCCTTTGATTACAAGAACAATTTGTGGTGAGTTGCACACAAAATGTGTTGTGGTTATGCTAGCTTCGCTTCCTTTGTGTGTGTGTGCGGGGTGTTCTTAAAGGCTTTTTGAGCCTTGAATGTTCTGAAGGCGTAGTGGTTAGAAGGTGGTACTGCAATACTGCAAGCAAACTCTGCCCACAGCCTGGAGTTCAATCCTGAGGTCAGTAAAATAAGGACCCACATTGTTGGGGAGCAATATGCTGACATTGTAAGCTGCCCAGATAGTGCCATGTAAAGCACTACGAGGTACCATATAAGTCTAAGCATTGTTGCTATTGCTATTGCAGCACAGTGGAATTTTTGGAATTGCAGCTTGAGCAGTAGATGGAAGTCATGGCTAGAGCTGGTGTGTTCTGCTGCACCTGGTGTGTCAATTGTGATTTTATTTAGTGTAAAATGAATGGGTAATATGACTCACATCCTCCTTACTGCTAATTAAACGACAATAATGCATTTTATATGGGCCTTTAAAATATGGAAGATACACTTAGTCCAGTATACATTGGCTGATTTGTTGTCACCTGACAGTGGTAGAGTGTTATACTTGTGCTACAAAACTTGCATTGGCTGTCAGATGGTTTCCAGATATAATTTAAAGTATGCTATTGACCTCTAAAGTCCTTTTATGGTTTGTCACTTGGATGCCTTACTTTTGCTTGAATTGGCCAACCTGTTGAGTCATCCAGGAGACACTTTATCAGTTCCCTATTTATGACAAGTAAAGGGAGCTGGAATCAGGAGGCCCTGCATTTCACTGGTAATGCCAGTCCTTCGTAATCTCCCATTATAGATCACACTGGGTCCTTTCTTGATGACATTGAAGAGATGCTAAAAGTTGAATTGTTTGAGAAAGGAAGGTTTAGCCACTTTTATCTTTATTTTTTACTTTATTGCTATTTCTTGCTGTTATTTTTATCTTGATTTACTTGGATTATCTCCCTTTTGTTTTAATTATTCTCTTATATTCTTACTGTGCCTGATTTAATGTTGCTGTATCACATAGGTTACTGAGCATCATTTGACAGGAGAGAAATGGGACAATCAGATGAACAAACACTGTGAGAAAGTAGAATCCTGTGATAATGAGGGAGGTTTTCACTTCAAGCATCTTTCCCATGTTGCTGTTGGATTGTTTATTTTTATTAGAGGAGGGGTGTCAAACTTGATTTCATTGAGGGCCTCATCAGGTTTGTGTTTGACCTTGGAGACTGCGGTGGACATAGCCAGGGTGAGCATGGCCAACTTGTCACTCATGTTGGGGGCACCTGTTCTGCCAGAGAAAACAGGCTCCTGAGCTCCATTTTCGGTTGCAACAGCTTCCTGCAACCCTCTGCCAGCAAAAACAGAGTTCAGGAAGGCCAGGTGTGGCCCTTGCAAGCTCCATTTCTGGCTGCAACAACCTCCTGCAACCCTGGCAGAGGTATTGTGGGCCGGTCCTTTGCTGTTTTCAGGACAGCCAGATCTAAGCATCCCACAAGTTGAATTCAGCCCAAGGGCCTTGAGTTTGGCACCCCTGTATTAGATAGAGTCTTCGATATATAAATATTATTTAGCATTTTATTTCAAAAAGACCTCAGAAAGTTTCCAATTGAACTACCATTTTAATAATGGGTCATAGAAGAACTGGGACTAATGGGAAATGGGGAAACACAACTCTGGAATGAACGTATGAGTCCAAGTCTTGCCAAAGAAATTCATGTTTAAAATAAGGTCTGGAAGAATCAGTTGAGAAAAATAAAAACCAGAGAGATTATTTATTTCCTAAAGTCAGCCACACTACATTTCAGAGGGACTGGCTTACAAACTGTGTTTTGTCATAATTTGATCTGTTTGATTTTTGATTTACAGTGGTTTGTAAATGATTCGCACACAGATTAGCACAATGTCTGTATACTAGGCAATTGATGGTTTAATCAAACCATAATTAAGCAGATCGAGGTTTACTTTGATGCATGAACCTGGTCAAAATGTTTTAGAAATGGAGGTGATACTAGCTAAATATTAGTCTCACACATTAAAAATTGCATGCATTTCTAATGAGATAGAGCTAGGCAGCTATGTTGTAATATGTAGTCTAAAACAAGACCCACCAAAAATATATTAGGACCTGCTGGAAATTGGTCATCTGATTACTTATTCATAGTTCAAAGCAGGAAGCAAAGAAAAAGAACATTTTTAACAGACCCCTGGAGATCTGTTATACTAATACCTCAGTTCCAGCTTGATGGGTCACAAATCTAGCAAACCTGAAGCATACATTATTTGTGCTGCCTTTGTTTCTTTTTATAAAAGAACTTTCACACAAGAGATTGGAGTAGGGATGTAAAGTTCCTTACAACAAGGGAATCATACTAGTTGTTCTCTTCGCTTGCAAGAGATAGATCATTTAGATGGTAGAGAGAAAAACTAATTACCATGGAAATTAAATCAGCCATGGAAGTCTTCATCTTCTGTACTCGTCAGAAAAGATACAATCTGGCCCACTAAGAGAAGAAGACTGGCTTTATTCAGCACCCAACTCAAGCTATGAAGAATGTTCTCCTGTATCTAATGTGTTATCTATAGTCTTGCCTTGGCCAATCAATTCAGTAACCCTGCAAACATTTTGAGAATATTAATTAAATGATATCATTTTGAAGTATTCTCCATGACATCCTTTCCATTTGGCAACCACAGTTCTAATATAAAAATCAGATTGTAGCACACAAACAAATCTGGCCAGGTAGCAATGTCAGGAATTCAAGTTCTTTTTATACAGAAAGTCAGAAGTGATAGCTTTTGCCCAATGGCTACTTTTGGTATTTGGGGCATCCTTACCCTAGCACACTTCTGCGGTTCTGGAAAACTGTTGGGCTTCAACTCCCAGAATTCCAGATACATTGCTGTTTAGGGTTGAATTCATATAAAATGCAAGGTTTTGGCAATATAAATAAATGCAAAAGCTTCCAAACAATCTTTTGTCAAACTGGAGATTTTACAGTATCCTTCCCCTGCCACGCCCACCACGCCCACCAAGCCATGCCCACAGAACTGGTAGTAAAAAAAATTGAATCCCACCATTCAAACTGATGAACTTACTAAACAAAGCATACATTAAGAAAATGTTCGGGCAATTGCATTAAACTTCCTTGAATTGTTTAGTGTAAACATTTTGTACTCCCTTTCTTTGTTTATATCATATATAATATAATCTATATGTTATCCATTGTAGAAAGTTTTCAGATTCTATTTTGTCAGCTGAGATCACATGGCCCTATACAAGTAGTTCTCAATTTATGACTACGATGAAGCCCAACATTTCTATTGCTGTGTGAGCTATTGGTTAAGTGAATTTTGCCACATTTTATAACCTTTCTTGACAAAATTATTAATCACTACAGTTGTTCACAGTTGTGACATGAATCTAGTTTCCCCATTGACTTTGCTTGTCAGAAGATGGCAAAGAGTGATCACGTGACCCCAAGACACTGAAGTTTGATCATGTGACCATGGCAGTCATGGGATTAAAAAAAATTGCTACTGATTCTGTGGGCATGGCATGGCTTGGTGGATGTAGCTTGGTGAGTGTAGAAGGGGAAGGTTACTGCAAAATCCCATTTCCTCCCCACCCCACTAACCTGCTTTCCAGCTCTGTTCTCCTGTGCAGGGCAACAAAAGAAGACCCTGCCAATCAGCTGGGGCTCAGGAGGAAGAGAATAGTTGGGGACGGGGCCAGTCAGAGGTGGGATTTGCCGGTTCTCCGAAGTACTAAATGCATTTATAGGCAATCTTTGAGTTACAATCATAATGGAGGCTTGCCCATCACAGTCATAAATCAGGTCATCCATGTGATGATCTGATTCTATGACCTTTTTTGCAATAGCTATTACGCAAACACCTGGTCAATAAGCGAAACCCATGGGACCGTTTTGCCAAAAACTGAAAGGAAATGCCAATTTTCTGCAAAACCATAATAAAACATGGTCACATGAGCCTGGAATACCATAAGCCATATGTCAACTAAAAATGGTCTTTTTAGCTGCCAGAAAAAGGGAGTGGGGAAAAACAAGGCATTCCTTAAATGTCTAGATAATCACTCCAGTAGCCAAAGTTGTCGGAGCATAAGGAGGTTATTGGAGAGCATGATGGATGACTCTTGGAGATGGATGTGTTCCATTGGAGAAGTCACATCCAGGGGGTGGGGGGAAGACCAGGATCAAGGGGAAAATGTATGATGTGATTCAGTATCAGCTGCATCCAACTTGTACCAACATGGCCACTCCTAATAAATCAATTCAGTTTTCTCTGAGATGCAGCTAGAGAATTTTGATTTGAATGAGGGTGGATTTGTTGGAGCCCTAACAGCCGCATCTCAGAGAAAAGTAAATTGATTATTAGGAGTGCCCCACCTGCTGGACACCTGAAGTGTAGTTATATGACCATGGGGGTGGACCATCAGAATTTCAAATCTGCGTCATAAGTATCCTCAGGAAGGTCTATCATAATTTTGAACAGTTGCTAAGCAACTGGTCATAAGTCAAGGACTATCTGCATTTTTTTTTCTTTATTAAATTCATTTTTTTCCATTTGCATTTAACAAGGGTCAGGAGGAAAAAATTGTGTTCAGAGTCATTGTTTTCGCTGAACTGTCCTAGAGTCAAGTCAACTGTGAGGGGATGTGATATGGGAGGGGGGGGGGTTAGAGTTTTGCAGCATTAATTCAGCACCAGAAAAATAAACACAGATGGTTGATGCTTCACTTAACATCTTTATAAACACAATAAGTAGATTTTACAAACCAGTTGTAGATTTCTCCAACATGTAGCAATCTTAGAAACATGCTGCAAGTAACGTCAGTAGCAAGCAGGCATTATACACAGCAGAGGAGAGAAGCAGTTTCATTTCAATAGACAGACTCAGAGCTTAACATAGCTTCAGAGCTGCATAGCTTAATATAGAGCCATGCGTAGGCTACATCCAGTTTCAGTTTCCAGCCTAGGTTACTTCTAGTTTCAGTTTCCAAACAGTTCTCATTGGCTGACTTAGTTGCTGTGCCTATTCATTGGCTGACCTTGTTACCAAGCTCTATTCCAGTTCATGAATATAGTCTGACAGGGGCATGTGGCAGAAACTCAAGTCTACAATTCTGAGAGCTGCTTAGGGCTGATTGTGCTCTTGGCCAATTTTTTTTTTTTAAGTTTTATTGATTTTTATGGACAAACAAAAACAAACAAACATAAAAACATCCAGCTTTCTTCCATAAGTATACAAACAGTGTGTCAGTAGGTTTACAATTTTTTGTGCATTAATTTCATCGTCTCAATTACAGTTACATTACATAATAACTCATATTATCAGAAGCTGAATGTCCTAGTATAATTATTAATCAATTATTTGACTATAATTTTATTCATTCATACTTTGCGAGATAACTATACTTAGTTTATTTTATAACAATTCATATAGTCCTTCCAAATCTATCTTAATAACATCTTATATATGTAGTAATAATAATAAAAAATACATCTTTCTATGTTCATTATTTTCTATAATTCTACATATTCTATTACTATATTTTGTTATCTAGCCATTGATAGAAAAGGTCCCAAATTTTGTAAAATTGTTTATCCTGTTGTTCTCTAATTTCAAATGTCAATCTACTCATTTCAGCACATTCCAGTATTTTCTTGATAATTTCCTCCTGCAATGGTATTTTCTCATTTTTCCAATTTTTAGCAAATACAATCCTAGCTGCTGTTAATACGTTTACAATCAAATATTTTAAATCTTTGCTGTATGTATCAGGTAGAATTCCCAATAAAAATATCTCTGGTTTTAAATCGATATGCTTTTTGGTCATTTTTTCCAACTATGTGTGGATTTTAGTCCAATATTTTTTTGCATCCACACAAGTCCACCACATATGGTAATATGAGCCAGGTATCTGATGACATTTCCAACATCTTTCGGATTTGTTCTTGAACATTCTTGCTATTCTTGTCAGGGGAAAATGCCACCTGTAAAACATCTTATACAAATTTTCTTTAAATGCTGTTGACATTGTCATTGTCATTGCTCTTGGCCAATTTTAAATATCTATTCCTACAAGTCCTTATTTATTGCTTGATGCTGACATTGTTTCTAAAGTTATAAAAAAATTAAAAGGCAAATTAAAATTAATGATGAAATACTATAAATAATCTAATGTTTAAAAAAACCTGATGAAATAGATTTTTATAGATTTCCAAAACAATGATGGAGTAAGAGCCAAATAGTATTCCATAATCAGACAATGCAGGAAAAAAAATCCTCTTGCATGCTGGAAAGATGACACTTTAAAAGGAAGAGCATCAAAATCAGAGGTGGTATTCAGTAGGTTCTGACCAGTTCTGGAGAACCAGTAGTGGAAATTTGAGTAGTTCGGAAAACCGACATATCCTACCTCTGGCTGGAGATTTTACAGTATCCTTCCCCTGCCACGCTCACCAAGCCACACCCACAGAACCGGTAGTAAAACAAATTAAATCCCACCACTGATCAAAACAATATGTTCTGTCAATCTTCTCACCTGAACATTTCAAAATAAGAGGAGGAGAAGATGTTGTCCTTTAGACAGTCAGGACATAAGCCTTTTAAATGCAATAAATAGTATAGATTGTGTCTGGTACAACTGTTGATATTTCAATATAGATATCATATTATCCTTTAGTTTTGTAACAATTAATAGAATAACAAACAGTTAGAAGGGACTTTGGAAGTCTTCTTTCTTGTCCAACCTTCTGCTTAAGCAAGAGCCTCTATACCAGTGGTGGCTAACCTTTTTCAACTCCTGTTCTGATAATTGCGCAGGCGCTCACTTGTGTGTGCTTGGGTGCCAGCACCCAGAAGGCAATGCGTGCTGGTCTCCCCACACCTCCTGCACATGCATGTGCAACCCCCCCTTGGTGCTGCGCATCTGTGCATCAGCGCGTCTATACATGCACGCACAACTTCTCTTTTGTGTGCCACGTGCCTCTGCATGCACAAGCGATTCCCCCCTCACACGCTGTGCATCTTTGCACGCCAGATACCCAACAAGCAGCTGTTGGGCGGTGGCGTGCATGTGCAATAGTGCTCTTCTGGGCGACATCTTGTGTGCCAGGGGAAATGGCTTTGCGTGCCACTTCCGGCATGTGTGGCATAGGTTCGCCAACACGGCTCTGTACCATTTCAGGCAAATGGTTGTCCAATCTTTTCTTTAAAACTTCCCCTGATGGAGCACCCACAACTTCTGAAGGCAAGCCATTCCATTAATCAATTGTTCTAACTCCAAGGAAATTTATCTTTATTTCTAGGTTAGTTCACTCCTTGGTTTGTTTCCATCCATTTATTTTTGTTCTATCTTCAGGTCATTGGAGAATAGGTGTTGCATTTTGGATCACCTAGAACTTTGGATACTTTTCAAGGATAGCCCCGTATAGTGCTCTCTCTACAGTAAGCAAGAGAGAAGTACTATCAGACTGACCCAGAAATAGCCACAGATGGTGCACTAGACATGACTGTGCAAAGGCATTCTTTGCCACATCATCTGTGAATTTATTGGAAAAGAAAGAACAGTGTGGAAAAATTGTATTATAATAAAGCCCCAGTATGTTGGATGCATTTTGGACTCAGTTACAATTAAATCACCTTCACACCAATCTTCTTTCTGTTCCACCTGCTTGACAGGTGTGCTGTTCTATTTGCTCATATTTCCAGGGCAGCTACCCTCAAGGAGCATATCCAGATTGTGAACTTTCTCTTTCAGCAGGTTTGCAATCTCACAGGCTGAACTTTAGTCCTGTTTTCTGTTTCTCAGCAGGAACTTCATCTTGTCTGGATTTAACTTCAGCTTGTTCTGCTTCATTTAGGAAACATTTTAATGCTATAGAGCACTGCACACCAAAACTTGACACAAGGACAAATAATTCCCACAACATTGTCTAACTATTTACAAAGTCTGCACTACTATTACTATTAATCTTCTCATCACTCCTTATCACCCATCCCCTCCCACTTGTGACTATATGACTGTAACTATATGAATGTATGATTGTATGAATGTATCTTTTCTTTTATATACACTGAGAGTATTTGTAGCAGGACAAATTCCTTGTGTGCCCAATCACACTTGGCCAATAAAGACTTCTACCTTCTACTTTTAAGGTACCAATGGGTTCCTTTGATTTGGATAACAAGGAACAGTAGAACTAGACATCATTTACTAATCGGTCCTCCCCAAGAGGATTCGTGTAGATTTTGAAAAGCATGGAAGATAAGATGATACTCTGTGAGATATAAAATGTCA
Organism: Laticauda colubrina; assembly: GCA_015471245.1. Classification (NCBI taxonomy): domain Eukaryota; kingdom Metazoa; phylum Chordata; class Lepidosauria; order Squamata; family Elapidae; genus Laticauda; species Laticauda colubrina. The sequence continues at coordinate 55,971,287 of BLBF01000022.1, read as the reverse complement.
ATCATTCAATATCAAAAAGAAAAGACTGGACCATTATAAAACAGGGTCTCCAAAGTTGGATCCTACCAGGTAAATATACAGAGCTATATCAATGTATTAAAAGCCAATAAAACTTTCCAGGAAACTAAGGAAGATGTGCTCCCTACATCCAATTTTTGGGGTAGGTCATTTACCAAGGCAACCAAGGCAGTTTCAGCAAAGGTGTCAAACTGGCAGCCATGGACCAGATGTGTCACTCACAGGCCATACCCACCCCAGCTCCGCGAATGGAGAAAATGTTGCAAAAGATCACATGATGGCAATGTGACATGGCGAGTTTGACACCCATGCAGTACAATATTCTGGCTTCAGGAAGTGGGTCTGGAATTGAGTAACTATCATCCCTGATCATTATTTCAGAAAAGGAACATCTGAGACCAGTGTACTGGCACATAAGGATTTCTGCATAAAAGGAAGAATCAGTTTCTCCCTTTAACAGTGGGAAAAATCCTGTTCCAGCTGATTTAAACTAAACTAGGAAGAACAAGGGATGAGGAAGAAGATGGTGGATCTTATCTTTTCAAGCATCTTATTCAGACCCTGGCGAGCAATCTAATTTATCCTTAATCTGTAAAGAATTTAAAATAATAGAGCTCTGTAATCTGCCTGGACTCTAGAGATATATCCTACATTTTTATTTTATTTATTTGATTTGTCAATTTCTTGTAAGATAATAGGTATAAGAATAAACATGAATATGAATACAGAAAATAGGTACAAATAAATGGAGACAATAGGCCAGGGACGGTAGGCATGATTGTATACTTATGCATGCCCCTTACAGACCTCTTAGGAATGGGGTGAGGTCAATCGTGGATAGTTTGAGGTTAAAGAAGTGGGGGTTTGAGGATGTAACAACAGAGTCAGGTAGTGCATTCCAGGCACTGATCATTCTGTTGCTGAAATCATACTTTCTGCAATCAAGTTTGGAGCAGTTAACATTGAGTTTGTATCTGTTGTGGGCTCTTGTATTGTTACAGTAGTCATTGACTGGTAGGACATTGTATCAGATAATTTTGCTTACTATGCTTAAGTCCAACTGTAGGTGGCATAGTTCAAGTTTGTCCAAGCCCAAAATTTCAAGCCTGGTGGTGTAGGGTATTCTGCTGCAAGCAGAAGAGTGTAGTACTCTTCTCATGAAATACTTCTGGACTTGCTCAATTGTATTAATGTCCGATATAAAGTGCAGATTCCAGACAGATGAGCTGTATTCAGGTATTGGTCTAGCAAAGGTTTTGTATGCCCTAGTTAGCAATTCTATATTTCCAGAGGAAAAGCTTCGTAAGATTAGATTTATAACTCTTAATGCCTTTTTGGCAATGTTGTTACAGTGAGCTCTGGCGCTTAGGTCATTAGATATGAGTACTCCAAGGTCCTTGACAGAATGAGGGTTGTCAACGAGGCTACATCTCTAGCAGTAGTGCTAACTACCCTGATGTATGCCAGTGAGATGTATACAACTCGACTGTATACAGGAGGCACACTAGGCAATTGAACCCACTTCCATACAACCTGCCTCTGGAGACTTGGAGAGCAGGCCTGCCATGAATTCACACCCTGCTGGTGAAAGCCCAGACCATGCTGGGCAGGCCATTTTGCAAGGATGTCAGACCACCACATCCCTAAACAGCTACCTCAAGGAAAGCAAGGAAGGGCAAAAAGGAAGATATACAAAGGCACTCTTTCAAGTTCCTGGATACCCACACCACCTCCTGGAAAACGTTGGCACAAGATCGATCAACATGGTGCACGTTGATCCACCAAGGCTGCCAGACATTCGGAGACAGAACAACCATAGCATAAGAAAAGCAAGCAGTCCACAAAGCCAGAACTGCAAATATTGCAACAATGGGGACCATACATGTCTGCCCAACATGTAGCAGAACATTACCACCACCTGCAGACACACCGTGGACAGCCCACAACCTGCTAGATGTCAAGGTCCTCTTCGAACACAATGGACAAACATCATCAGATGTATCCAATTTTTTCCATAAAGAACTATAAAAATAGTCACTTGTGAAATAAGAAGACTAAATTTCCACAAAACCCCCAGAACTCAAAAAAACAACCCCAATTCGGATTAATGCTAATCAAGATAAGCTTATTGTACATATACATCTATTGGGACTTCATCTGTTCTGGGTAAGCATGTTGTGGGAACACCATTCATGTACAGAAAACCAAAACTAATTGTGAGAAGAAAACCCAGCAAGTAAGTGATCAATAATCTCAGCCACTTAATACAGGCACTTCTCCAGGTTAGATCAATGCTGTGCTTATTTCCTGCTTAAAGAATGTGGCTTCTTTCTCCATCATGCTCCTCTCATGCAGCAGATAAATGATTTCCTTTTGAATTCCTTCCTGGCTATTGTTCAAAGGCAATAATTGTTTCATTTCCTGCTGTGTTCTTCCAAAGAGCCTAGCACTCTTCAGAGCTGTCAGCAATTTCTTTTGCAGTTCAGTAATTGCTTTACATATTCTTCTACCTATATAAACCATTATCAGCCCCTGGAATATAACTTTTTAAAAAATACTATTAAAAAAATGGGATGGGGAAAATAAATTACCCATTCTACAGTTGGCTAGACTAACAAAAACTACTTTCTTTACTTAATTGCTTTTTAATCAATTCTCCTATACACAATAATAATTTTATTCTTTGACAATGCCTGCAAACTATTACTGACATCCCTAGAAAGCTTATCCACAGCAAAAGAAAAAAAAATCTGCTATTGAAATTAGGAAAACTCTGCTGCAAGAAAAATACTAAAAGAGAAAGTAAATAAGACATGAGAAACTAATAAAAGTTATGAGAAACATAACCTTTTGAAGTCAGTATAAAATACACGAATCTAGGAATGTGCAACATATGAAAACATTTTATACTCGATCATTTCTTGCAGAGAAGCACTGATGGTGTTACCTAGTTCAGATAATGAAAGGTCTCCAAGAAAACAAGCAAGCTCATGGAACAGCAAGGACCCTTCATTTCAACCCTGAGCAACAAACATTCTCCTTTATCAGTATTTATCTGTCTAGCCCAGGGGTCTTCAAACGTGACAGCTTTAAGACATGGGCTTCAACTCCCAGAATTCCTCCTCCAGTCATGTTAGTTCAGGAATTCTGCAAGTTGAAGTCCACAAACTTGCCAAGTTTGAAAACCCTTGATCTAGCCCTTTATAAACTGGAAATCTCCAGCCAAGATTTTTCTTTTTACCTGTTAAACATACTTATCATAGAATAAGGATGCAGTGATAATGAAGTCTGGAATCTCACACATTTAAACAGTGGGGATTGCTTGTAGATAAATATAGACATGGATTATACTAGGATTAAAAAGGAACATTTAACAGTGCAATCTCACACAAGTCACCCAAGGAATAAAATAAACCTATTTACTCCAAAGGGTTTAGTCATTGGGAAATGTCTACCTAAAGATTACAGCCTAAAATAATCAAAGTTAAATTAAAGGTTTGACAATGATAGATAAAAGCCACCTCACTGAAACTCAAAACTGAATGTCAGACTCCAACTCATTATTTCAACGAGTTGCCATTGACATTTCAGAATTGCTGTTCAGATTGTCTCTATAAACGGTTATTCATTTGCAGGTCTTTTTTCACAGTCACAATTCTGTTACAGTTATAGCCTTTTTGAACAGGATGTTTAGGGCTCTGCTTCAGGATTGCCTCTTCTTGGTTCTGATTTAGTTCACCCAATGAACAATAGACGAAAGCCGCTCCTTATCTATATCAGCTTATTACATCAAAAGAATGGTGCTTTGGCCTGCCATTCAAAAGAAAGCTTCTTTTCAGCACGACTTTAGAAACCCTAAGTCCCATGATGCTCAGTGTTTTGGGGTGAGGAGGAGGAGAAGAGTCTAAAACAAGAGCACCTGCCAGTTTTTCCCCAATTGTTATCCTTCAGCTAAAGCATACAACTCTCATTGCCCCAATCAACATCTCTTTGGCAATGATGAAAGATGCAGCTCAATATGTTTGGAGGGCATTAAGTTGGCAAAATTTGACATATAAAACTGCACAGTTGTTTTTAACCCTTTTAAAGAGTTTGAAGGGAAAGCAACAAGCAAGAAAGGAAAACTTCTTTTATCTGCTACCACTTGAATTGAAATCAGAACAGGAATCCCCTTCAATCTCACATGAATTATCATATTGGTTTTTGAAATAATTCTAAACAATTTACCTAAATGCAAAAAAATAAGGGTGAGTAACTTTAGTATAAAAAGAACTACAGATAAAGGAAAATGTTTGTAGCTCAGGATTGAAATGAAGGGTCCTTGATGTTCCCTGAGCTTGGTTGTTTTCTTTCAGATATTTCATTACCCAAACTAGGTAACATCATCAGTGCACATCTGTAAGAAAACAACCAAGCTCAGAAAGCACCAAGAATCCCTCATAAAAAGAACTCAGACTGTAGGGACCAAATCAGGATCTAGAATGAGTTCCCATTTCTAGGAATAGTTGTATATCCCTAAATGCCAGGCATTAATAGATAATTTATTTATTATCTAGTTAAGTCAGCTACACCCAATTATTTGGTTCATGTGGCCAGTGTGCCATGGCAAATGTTATAGCCCTCAGACATCACTAATGTCTCCTCCACTTCGTCCTGTTTGAGTTTCCTTTTTGATTGTGGGTCTACAGGGAGATGAAAATAAATACAACAGAGGCACCCTGCCTAAAAAAGATGCATTTTTGATGGACTTCTCCAGATCTAATTTCTGTGTCTGGCTGCCAAAAATAAGGCCAGTTCCTGCTAAATTCTCTCATATTTGGCATATACCATGTGCTTGAGTGGGGAGATTGGTTAGAGGCAACTCTCCACTCCAAAAAATGTGTTTGAGGAGCATTGTCCCCTTTCTGTCCCAGAACTGCCTATGTTTTCATGTTCACACAAGGTTCTAACTCTGTCCAGTTAAAGATGTAAGTTAGTTTTAGACAGGAATGGGGGAAAATTTATGCAATTTCCTCTGCATTGTTTCCAAGTCTTTTGTGGAACAGGATCTGAGTAAACATGCAATCTAGGATGTGAACTAAAAACAGAAGTGTTAATGTTTTCTGATTATATCTTAGATGGTGGCAGTATATTTTGAGTTTAGTTTGTTAAGATATTCAGGGCTGGTCTTTGACTTTGTCTATGTTGTGACTATGTCATGACTTTGTCTGTGTTGTGTAGGGGAATTCACCGAAGAAAGCAATTATGTTTGGAAGAGCTAGCAGTAAAAGGAAACCAGGCCATCAAAAAACATGGTGGCTGGAAACCATCAAAGCTGACATCAACCAGAACATATAAAAACTCAAAGAAATAGGGCAAGATTGGAAGATGTGGTGAGACCTGGCCCATAGATTCACCAAGAGATAGACTCGACTGAATGGATAACATCAAAATCATTCAGGGCTGAGAAAATGAGGACCAAGAAAGAAAACAGCTTTTCTAAGGTAAAGGGAGTGGTGTGCTTCTAGAAGATTAAAATAAGGTTATGTGTCAAAATTATGTACCTCTAAATCCAGTTTAAAGATGGAAGATTTTTGAAGTTGAATATTAACAAATAGCATTTCAACAAAAGAATGAGCAACTAGAAGAGCAACTGAGGCAATAATACACATCAATTTCTATTATATGCCTAAGGAGATTCTTAGTCATCCAGGTCATGGTTGAACAAACCAATCAGGAAAAGATTCAGCAGTCCATCTGTATTTGAAAGACAAAGGCCACTCTTTCAAAGACAGAAAATTGCACATTCGGGACAGAGAGGACTGCTGATTTAAAAAGGGGGTCAAAGAGGCCAACTACATTAAAACTGAACAGCCCTCTCTCAACAGAGAGAGGTCTGTTTACCGATCTCCTATTTATAACACAGTCCTTTAGCAATTCCAAGAAGGTTCCACACTCATTTACATTAATCAGGTGACCTGAGGGCATAGAGAAACCTCCAAATGGCCTCAACAACTCTCAGAAAGAGTGCTAATGACCAGGTGACTGCAAGGAATATAAATCCTTCCACTCTCCATCATTCAGTCAGAACTGAAGAAGTTTCTTGGATGAGAAGTGAAACATTTTCAGTAAAAACAAAATCCAGTTGCCTTTTGAAAAAGGACCACTTCTATTATGGTAACATTTTCTAAATTTGTGCCTACATGTTTATTTGAATATACAATCCTAATATACATTTGCAGAATCTTTTTGGTTCTCTTGTTTTGCTAATTTGTGAATGTTCTGAGAAGGATAAAAGGAGGGGAAAAAAGCAGAGATGCCTCTAGAACAGCCAGCCCTTTTGAAAGCTGCACAAAGACTTAAGGAAACTTGAGCCATTGGTTATGGCAATGCCTGCAAGACAGATTATCCACTTAACACCCAACTGCAGAGAGGCACAGACTAAATGTCAAGTATCACCATGAAAATGAGAGGCTGGCACAAACATTTTTAAAAAATACAAACTCTGATTTGTGTTCATGTTAGGATTTTTAAAAGGCTCACTATTTACTACTCTCTGAACATAGAAAAACAAAGCATATTTCAACCACAAGTGTCATTTTCATTGTATTCTGCAGAATTTAAAAAATCAAATTGGTGCAGCTATAAAAAGTAATTTAAAAAATTGGGACAGAATAAGGAGGACGACAGGATTAATGCCAACTGATGCCCTAAACCACTGGTCCCCAACCTTTTTTGTACCAGGGAACAGTTTCACGTAGAAACACTTTTTCAAGGAAAAAAATCAATTCTTCCCCAATACTAAAGGGCTTCTTAGCTTTAGCAATGCAGTCCGCGAAGTTAGGCGCGGAAGTTAGGTGAGGGCGGAATTCGTTGTCTTTCAAAATAAGACACCCAGAAGCAAAAACATATTTTTATATAATTTTAATCACGATTATTCATTCTTTGCAGCCCGGTACAAAATGACCCACAGATCGTTACCGGTCCAGGGCCCGGTGGTTGGGGAATCCTGCCCTAAACACAGCCCAACACTGTTGCTCCTCACACATTCCACTGCTTAACTAACAGGACATGAAGACTCATACCAGAGGTGGTATTCAGCAGGTTCTGACCGGTTCTGGAGAACCAGCAAATACCACCTCTCATTTGTTGCACGTTGTAAGAGGTGGCAAATTACTAAAACTGATTATACTTGTGATGAAAAGGAAAGTTGTTCATATATTTATTTTCTTTTTCTTTATTATTTTGTTTCTTTTTTATTTCTTGTTTTTCCTTCTCTGCATCCTCTATTTTTTTTCTTGTTTTTACTTTGTATTAGTTGCATTGATGTAATTGTATTTTTAAAATAAAATTACTATTTAAAAAAACAAAAAATCTTCCCAGATGGTGTTAATGATTGAGCAGGCTCTTGTAGAAAAGAGGAAGGCATATAAAAGAAGGCATATAAAATATATCTTGTAGGCATATAAAAGAAGCAAAGCCTTGTTGAATACTGTTAATGGCCGTGTCACACTGCCCAACGGATGCAAAGAGGACACAACGGAAGGGAAAAATGTTCCTTCCGTTGTATCCACGCTCAAAAGGGGCGAAAATTTGCATAATTGGAGCGGATGAAACGGACGCGGGGAGGACGCAGGGAGGATGCAAAGCAGATGCGGAACAGAAGCCCAGCGGATGCAGAACGGATGGCGCGTTCGCAGGGCTTCGGGGGGGGTCTCAGGAGAGCGGACGCAGAACGGAAAAAATGGATACAAAACAGATGCACAGCAGATGAAGCGGATGCACAGCGGAAGCCTAGCGGATGCACAGCAGAAGCGGAATGGATGCCGCGCGTTAATTGCGCATGCGGGGGGGATGCATTGCGCAAGTCCCCCGGATATAAAGGGAAGCAGCTCACACGTGGCCAGCATTCCGAGGGAAGACCTGCTGCTGGACACTTTGAGTTCCTTGCCTGCCCTGCCTGCATGCCTGCCTCCAAGCCTGCCTCCAAGCCTGCCTCCCAGCCTGCCTCCCAGCCTCCTGGGCAGCCTCCTTGCCAGCCTGCCTTCCAGCCTCCGTTCCAGCCTTGCTGGCAGCCTGCCTTCCAGCCTCCCTGCCAGCATTGCTGCCAGCCTGCCTTCCAGCCTCCTGGGCAGCCTCATTGCCAGCCTGCCTTCCAGCCTTCCTGCCAGCCTCCCTGCCAGCCTGCCTGCCAGCCTCCCTGCCAGCATTGCTGCCAGCCTGCCTTCCAGCCTCCCTGCCAGCCAGTCTGCCTGCCAGCCTTGGTGCCTGCTTTCCTGCCAGGCTTCCTGCCAGCCTTGGTGCCAGGCTTCCTGCCAGCCTTGGTGCCAGGCTTCCTGCCAGCCTTGGTGCCTGCCAGCCTCCCTGCCAGCCTCCCTGCCAGCCAGCAACCCCACAACCATGGGGAAGAAGCGAAAGGCTCAGCAACCTGCCACCATCCCTGGCAAGAGGGACAGGGCCACCTTCCCGCCCCATGTCCCTGACTCTGCTTCTGCTGGGGCTTCTGCTGCTTGGGCTCGCTCTTCTCTTGCTGGAGCTTCTGCTGTGGCTGCTCCTGGCAGTGGTACTTCTGCTGCACACTCTGCTGAAGCTGCTCCTGGTCCTGCTGGTCCTGCTCGTTCTGCTCATGCTCCTGGTCTTGCTGGTCCTGCTGCTGGTGCTTACTCTGCTGCTGCTCATCCTGGTCTTGCTGCTGCTGCTGCTGCTGCTGCTGCTGCTGCTGCTGCTGATTCTGATTCTGATCCTGCTGGTGATTCTGCTGCTGCTGCTGCTGATGATGATGATGCTGATTATGATCCTGCTGGTGATGTTTCTGATGATGATGATTCTGCTGCTGCTGCTGCTGCTGCTGTTGGTGTGGAGGAGCAGCCCCTACAACCTCAAAGTCCCTCTGATGAGGGCCCATATGGCCCTGCCAGAGAGAGGAAGAGTCGTTTGCGTCAACGGGAGAGGAGGCAGTACTTTATTGAGGAGGTGCACGAGGATGAGGTGCTGGAGTGGCTGAGAGAGAAGGCCTATCTGTGGCGGAAAAGACACCGGCTGTACAGGGACACCAAGCAGAAGCAGGCTGCTTAGAGAGAGAGGGCGGAGAGTCTGGGCTACACTTCAGAGGTGCTACTCGGCTGGTGGAAACATATGCACACCTGGTACAGGAAGCTGCACCACAAAAAATCTGGCCAGGCCGCAGTCAAGCTGACGGACAGAGAGAACTACGTCATGGCCAGGTGCAGCTTCCTGGAGGGTGAGATCCGCCACCGAGCAGCACCAGGAGCCCATCTGTCTACCCTCACTCTCAGGCAGCCTGCTGCGACCCAGTCCTCTTCCAGCCGAGAGTCAGTCCCTGTCTCCAGGCAGGTTTCGGTGGAGCGTGCCACGGTGGAGAACCCCCAGGCAGATGTTGAAAGCTTGGTGGAGAGCGAGGAGGACTCCCTGGTGTGGTGGGAGAAAGGAAACATCGAGTCCACCGCTGCCGAAGTCCCATCCACCCACACCGCCGCCTCCACAGGAAGGCAGAGAGCCAGACCGCAGGAGGGGGAGAGCCACAAAGTCCTGGTGGAGATCAGGGACACCATCTACACCAGCATAGGTCTCCTCTCTCAGCTAGTCCCCATCGACTCCTCCTGCTCCAACCGCAAGCCCTTCCTCAATTATTTGAACCAGACCCTGAAGGAGATGCCGGATCCCCAGTACCAGCTGGTGAAGGAGAGGATCTGCACGCTGATTAACAACCCTCCAGACCCAGAGGCACCTGCTACCACCCAGTCCAGGTCTGTTCCTCCACCCCAGGTGATGTCCCTCCCATACCAAGGCTTCCAACAGCCCCTCACCTACCAGGGCTACAACTACCCGGAGGTCCAGCAGCACAGGCAGCAGCCCTTCCCAGGCCAGGCACAGAGTCATTGGGCGACACCGTTGCCAGCTGTTCCACTGATGCCACTGATGCCACCCACGCCAATGATGCCACCAACGACATCGATGCCAGCCACGCCACTCCTCAGCTCGCTGCACAGCAGGCAGTCCCACTACACTACTCCTTCCTCCATCCCACAGCCAAGCCCGGCTTCAGTACATCTGTCCTCGGTACTGGGGCTGACACCCCATGGCATGGAGGAAGGACCTCTCAGCATCGCGGGGATGAGCCAGCTGTCCGACATCTTTCTGAACACACCGTCCCCTGTTGTCCTCTCAGGGCCAGGCACTCCATCAGCACCTCAGACCAGCACTGCAGCAGCACCCACCTCCAGAGCACCTGTACCCTAAAAATTAGACTGGGCACACACCTCCGAGTGACCAAGCGGAGGACCAGAGACTGGCTGCCTGGATATTTTTGGACTTTATTTGGACACTTGACTTGGTTCATGTTTACTTTTCAGGTTGTTATTAATAAAGTTTATCTTTGTTTCATATGCTTGCTTCATTATTTTTTTTCGATAAAGTCTGGGTGGAAACTTTTAGAAATGGTTTAGCCTTTGCATGCTTGTGGGATGGGTAAGGATAGCTGTGGGATGGGCAGGGATACCTTTGGGATGGGTTAAGATAGCTGTGGGATGGGCAGGGATAGCTTTGGGATGGGTTAAGATAGCTGTGGGATAGATAAATCTCCAGTGCAAGCATAGTGGGACTGTATGGTCCACCCTCCCAGGTGCCACACCTATGGCCCTTATCAATTACAATGTAATCATTGATCCACACATGTCAACATAAACACAACTCTTTATTAAACGCCCTGTTCATTGTTGGCCAACCAAACATACATGGCCCAATCTCATCCGTGTGATGAGACAGGCTGAAGGAAGCATCCATTAAGCATCTACCATCCTGTCTTGCCACTCCACCGCTCCAGCTGGGGAGTTGCACCAGTCTTTCAGAAGGTTGCACTGCTTCTTCGCCTCACGTGAGGCTCTGTTGGGCCCTTGCACATCCTCAGTGTCGATCAGGTTTTGCCCTTGCCTCCATTCCCCAGGCTCCTTGTCCCCATTGCCTTGCTGGCGGTCCATGAGCCTGTTCTGCAAGACTGGGTAGCGGGTGCGCATGAGATTGTGCAGGATGCAGCAAGCTTCCATGATCCTCCTCACGGTCTCTGGGCAATGCTGCATGGTGGTGAGAAGTACCTGGAACCTGTCGGCCAGGATGCCAAAGGCATTCTCCATCACCCGTCTTGCCCTGGACAGCCTGTAGTTGAAGATCCTCTCTTCACGGGTGAGGTATTTGGAGGTGTAGGGCTTCATGAGGTAGGTTGTGAGGGAGAAGGCGTCATCCTCCACGTTGAAGTAGGGCACATCTTGCGTGTCGTTGGGCAGGGGTTCTGGATCTGGGAAGCCCACCATGAGGTTGCTTTCCAGCCCCTCCTTGAGGTCACTGGCGTTGTATACCTGGGCATCTGAACATGAGCCGTTGCCTGAAACATCGATGTACATGAACTTGTAGTCAGCATCGACCATGGCGAAGAGGATGATGCTGAAGAAGCCCTTGTAGTTGAAATAAGTGGACCCCGAGTTGGCTGGAACCTTGCAGGCCACGTGCTTGCCATCGATGGCTCCAACGGTGTGGGGTAAGTTCCACTTCTGATACCACTGCTCTGCAACTTTCTTCCATCCTTCTTCAGTGGTGGGGCACAGGAGGAGCTCCTCCTTGTATTCTTCAAGGATGGCCCACACCACTTCTCTGACAACAAAGCTGATGGTGTTGTGTGGCACCCTCCAGCCATACTGCATGCTCCTGTAGGTGGTCCCTGAGGCCAGGTGGCACAGAGTGAGTGCCACCCTGAGCCCAGGTTCCAGGCTGGGCGGGAAGTTGGTTTTTGTCTTGCTCAACCTGGGTGTGAGGCGCTGCAGAAGTTCATCAAACATGGCTGGAGGCATATTCATGAAGTTCTGGAATGCACGAGTGTCTTCACTCCTGAGCTCCACCATCAGCTTGTCGTAAAGTTGGTACTGTGCTCTTCTGGCTAACCATCTTTGGATCCAGACTTTTTTTGGGTGCCTCCTTTTCTTGCCGTAGTAGAGTTCACAGAGACTGTTGATGGTTTCGCAGTGCTGCAGAAGGATGTTGGCTGCCAAAAGGATTTTGTCGCAATCCATGGTGGAGATGACTGGATGCTGTGGAAGAGGAAGAGGCAGATGAAGGCTGCAGAGGTCTGCACCGTTGGGCTGCTGTTCTGAAAGTGCGATGCAGACGAGTTGCTCCGCCTTTTTATAGGCAGTATAGGTGTCCCTTTGCATCCTCTAGGCATCCTCTAGGCATCCTCGAGGCATCCTCGAGGCATCCTCGAGGCATCCTTAATATCCGAGATAGGTCCCCTCTGTGAACGTTTTTTCCGTTTTAAACGCTTTGTTTCCGTTCTGCATCCATTCTGCATCTGTTCTGCGTCCGTTCCACTTCCTCCCTGCGTCCGTTTACTGCTGGAGCGGATGGAGTTCCGCGGATGCGTAGCGAATGCCTAGCGGATGCAGAACGGATGTGTAACTGGATACATTTTCCACGCAAAAGTTTTAGGCAGCCTAAAACTTTTGGAGCGGATGAAACGTCCATAAACGGATGCTGGACGGATTGAGAGGAAGCCAAACGGAGGCAGTGTGTACATCGCATTTTAGAACGGATGGCAAGATTTTTTTTCCGTTTTGCTTCCTTTTTGCATCCGTTTTTGCAGTGTGACAGGGCCTTAATGTGAGTTGATTGCACTGACATTCTTCAGGATTACTAACAAGTCTTCAAGGGAGGGAGGAAGGGGAAGGGATGGGTTCACATGATCTTTGATGCACAAGATGCAAGTCTATGGCAGTGGATTTAGAAAGAGGGAGCTTTACTATCGATGGAAGTGTTATAAAAAAAACCGTGGCCTTCTTCACAGTTTTAACCTATAAAAAGTGAAATTATTTAAAAGAGGATGGAAGCCAAGGCTCTTAAGGTTTTTCATTATGGATGAAAGAATTTGCAATGAGCTGCAGCAGGGTGCCAATAAAATCTAGCTGCCTCCCTTTCCAAAAGATTTGCCTTCTGCCAGCATACCAGAATTAAGATGCCAAATTATCATTAACACGTGAATAGAGGCCACGGGGTGTTTGGAATATTAATTGCATATATTCAGAGTAGGAAATTTGAACAGAAAGAAAACAATGGGAGAAAATACTGTATTTTCTCCCATTGTATACTTCTAACAGGAAGTGCTAGAATGAAGCTGTGATTACCTAAACCTCAGGTGAGCCTTCCACAGGCTCACAGGTCCTTCTCTCTATCTCTGTCTTACAGTAGCTACTTTACAAAGGACAGTTATCAAACTGAGAGCTAATTTATTGTAGTGATAAGGTGCTGGACTAGAAACCAACAGATTGTAGGTTTGGTTGCTCCACTGGGTCTGAAGCCAGCTAGGTGATTTTAGGGCAACAAAATCCACTGCATAGAGCTGTTGTTGTGGTGAAAACAGATGGACTGGGAGCATTAGATATGCAACTTTGAAATGTTCAATTAAAAGAGGCATATAAATCTATTTAAAATGCAATTTTGCACCTAAACATGTTCTTTAGATCTGAAGGATTGTTTATTCTCAAACCACATATCTCTCTATACAAAAGTGAAATACCAATCATGCATCATCACAAAATCTCCAGAACCGTAAAGCCTACAAACTTGAAATTTAAGCCCCTGTCACACTGCACCAACGGATGCAAAGAGGATGTAAAACGGACAAAAAAGCTTGCCATCCATTGGAAAACGCAATGTATTCACTGCCTCCGTTTTGCTTCCTCTCTATCGGTCCAGCATCCATTTATTGACGTTTCATCTGCTCAGAAAGTTTTGAACTGCTCAAAACTTTTGCGTGGAAAATGTATCCAATTTGTCCATTCTGCATCCGCTACGCATCCGCTAGGCATCCGTTCTGCATCCGCGCAACTCGCATCTGCTCGGACGCAGGGAGGAAGCGGAACGGACGCAGAACGGATGCAGAACGGATGCAGAACGGATGCAGCACGGAAACAAAGCGTTTAAAATGGAAAAAACATTCGCAGAGGGGACCTATCTCGGATATTAAGGATGTCTAGAGGATGCCTAGAGGATGCTTAGAGGATGCAAAGGGACACCTATACAGCCTATAAAAAGGGGGAGCAATTCACCTGCATCTCACTTTCAGACCAGCAGCCTAGCTGTGCAGACCTCTGCAGCCTTCATCTGACTCTTGCTCTTCCACAGCATCCAGTCATGTCCACTGTGGCATGACTTTTGGCAGCCACCATCCTTCTGCAACAGTGCGAAGCCATCTACAGGCTCTGTGAACTCTACTACGGGAAGAAAAGGAGGCGGCCAAGAACCATCTGGGTCCAAAGATGGATCGCCAGAAGAGCAGAGGACAGACTGTACAACAAGCTAATGATGAAGCTCAGGAACGAAGACACTCGGGCATTCCAGAACTTCATGAGGATGCCTCCAGCCATGTTTGACGAAGTTGTGCAGCGCCTGACACCCAGGTTGACCAAGGCAAACACCAACTTCCGGCCCAGCCTGGAACCTGGGCTCAAAGTGGCACTCACTCTGTGCCACCTGGCCTCAGGGACCACCTACAGGAGCATGCAGTATGGCTGGAGGGTGCCACACAACACCATCAGCATTGTGGTCAGAGAAGTGGTGCAGGCCATCATCGAAGAATACCTGCAGGAGTATACCTCCAGTGCCCCTCCACTGATGAAGGATGGAAGAAAGTTGCAGAGCAGTGGTATCAGAGGTGGAACTTACCACACACCATTGGAGCCATAGATGGCAAGCACGTGGCCTGCAAAGCACCACCCAAGTCGGGCTCCACTTATTTCAACTACAAGGGCTTCTTCAGCATCGTCATCTTTGCCATGGTCAATGCTGACTACAAGTTCTTGTACATCGATGCTTCAGGCAGCGGCTCATGTTCAGATGCCCAGGTATACAACGCCAGTGACCTCAAGGAGGGGCTGGAAGGCAACCTCATCATGGGCTTCCCAGATCCACGTGGAGTGTGGATCTGGCTGGCAGGGAGGCTGGCCAGGAGGCTTGGAGGCAGGCTGGCAGGAAGGCTGGCAGCATGGCTTGCAGGCAGGCATGCAGGCAGGGCAGGCAAGGACTCGATGTATCCTGCAGCAGGTCTTTCCTCTGAATGCTGGCCACATGCGAGCTGCTTCCCTTTATATCCGTGTGGCTTACGCAATACACCCCCCCCGCATGCGCAATTAACGCCAGGCATCCGTTAGGCTTCTGCTGTGTATCCGCTAGGCTTCCGCTCTGCATCCGCTTCATCCGCTCTGCATCCGCTGTGCATCCGCTCTTTCCGTTCCACGTCCGCTTTTCTGAGCCCCCCCAGAAGCCTAGCGGATGTGCCATCTGCTCCCATCCGCTTCCATCCGCTGGGCTTCCGTTCCGCATCCGCTTTCCATCTGTTCTGCGTCCTCCCCGCGTCCGTGTTATCCGCTCCGGTTATGCAAATTTTTGCCCCTTTTGAGAGCGGATAACAACAGATGGAACTTTTTGCTTGTCTGTTGTGTCCGTTTTGCATCCGTTGGGCAGTGTGACAGGGACTTTAGCATGTACGTTCCTCTTGGCTTCTGGGTGCTCACGAAGAAAGGATTTTTCAAAATGACTATCAGAGCATTAGTATTTCATATATTATTATTAACATGCTCTGATGCTAAGGAGTTCTACTCCCCCTCCCCTCCTGAAAAGAAATCTGTTCCAAATGCAAAACACAAGTAGAGGAGAGGAGTTTCAGTTTTAGTTTCATAGCAGCAAGCAGAACAATTGAGCTAAGCTACAGCCATGCTCTTTGCTGTTTCAGTTTCCAAAAAGCTCTCAGCTGTCTCACACACTGACAGGATGCCAGCCAGATCAATATCAATGGATGTTGGTAGGCAGAGGCAGAATTTTTTCCCCCTTATTTTCCTTCCCAAAAACTAAGCCCAACCACATTGTGTGTGTGTGTGTGTGTTCTCAAAAAGAGGAGTTAGTGTATCCAAGAGAAGTAGGAATCTGAACAAAAGATTAAGTTGTTCCAATTAGTTAACTTAAGAGTCAATTTAGGTAAAATGGGTGGTATGTAAATTTAATTAATAAATTAAATAAAACACAGCCTTCCCAAATATGACTGTTGCATTATATTTCTGTATAAATTATGTTATCTAATTTGCCAAAGTGGATATTCTACAACAACAGGTAGCCTTCAGTCTTATATACAAACGGTTTAAATTAGATCAGGGCCATTTATCCCTCCCTAGTAATCCACTTGTTAAAGAAAAAAAGTGTACGTATGTGTGTATGGGAGAGAGACGGGGAGAGAGAATAGATCAAAGGCTAATAGCCCTTGGCTGGATGCATCGTGCTCTGGCCACGCTCCTCCCAGCTCTGCGAAGGGAAAAAACATTGCAATACATCACATGATGCAGCAAGTTTGACACCTGTGGAATAGGTGTTGGAAAGGCACTAAGAAGTATTTGATGGGACAGTGCACCTCCTTGTCACTGGTTTCACCCAGGGGTGGGACTCTACCAAACTTTGCACCTATTCGTTAGAACCGATTGTTAACATTCTAAGCAGTTTGGAGAACTAGTTGTTAAAAGAAATTAGTGGCCTAATCCTGTAAGAAAGGCAGGAAGGAAACATTCTGGTGTTGCTTTCAGAAACTGCCTCTCCATTGACCCTTATTACATTCTTGGCAGGACTAGACTTCATGTCTCAGGACCGTCTCTGGAGTTTTTTTCCCCTCCTTTCCTGGTACTTTGCTTGTGTGGAGTAACCATTTAAACTTACAATGGCCCTGAAAAAAGTGACTTATGACCATTTTTCACACTTATGACTGTTGCAGCATCTTCACAGTCATGAGAGGTCAGGCGATGAGGTGCATGCCTTGATGTGAGTGATATTGAGCAGGCCACGCCCAGCCAATAACATGACCACCAAGCCATGTCCACCCAGTCACATGAGCACCAAGCCAGGCCCACTACCTAAGCCATGCCCACAGAACTGATTGTGAAAAATTTGAATCCCACCCCTGGTTTAACCTACAATAAACGTTAGCCATGTCTATTTCTGATATATGGTTAAAATGGTAAACCACAAAAAAGATACATATTTTGAGAGAAAAATAGTTCTAATTCCTGCTGCAGTTCCTTCTTCCAGTGAAGATTTAACCTTAGGCTTCCGAGTTAAAGTATATAATCTCCTATCATAATGTGAATTAATGGCTGCCAGCTTGGAGAAATTTAAATGAAATTTTAGGCAAATTTATGAAGAGGAAGGTTATCAATGGCTATAAAGTATGATAGCTATCACTATGAGAAGCAGCTCTTTGAGAACTTTTGTCTTCTACTCTTGCTTTGGGGCCCTTGACCTCAAAAAGGTTTTTTGGTCTAATCCAGGGTTTCTGCCTAAACTAATGAGAAAACTGACAAACAGCGCTTATTTTAAAGCATTGCTAAGACTACTATAAGACTTACATGATATATTGTATAATTAAGTATAAGTTATATTTCATTTTTAAACTACTGGAGGTTCAGAAATATTAAGGGCACAAGTTTTTGGATGCTCAGCTATACTACCACTGTATCTTTTCTTTTATGTATACTGAGAATATTTACATCAAGACAAATTCCTTGTGCGTCCAATCAACTTGGCAATAAAGTATTCTATTCTATTCTATTCCAGCATAGCTGGAGTTCTCTACATATGTTGCCCTGACACACCTATTATTTCTATCCCATATGACCTACAGTCATGGATAATTTGTTTGACAGAATGGGGTGGAGTCCTTGATACTTTCTGAGCTTGGTTGTTTTCTTGCAGATATCTCACTATCAATTACGTAACATCAGTGAAACAAACAGCCAAGCTCAGAGAGCACCAAGGACTCCATAGTTCAGCCCTGAACTACGTATATTAACTTTTGTTCGTAGTTGTTTAGGATGTGTGGAGGTATCCACATTAGAGTAGACCAGTTTGTAGCTGCCTCAGAATTTGCCTTGAAGGACAGAAGAAACCATCTTTTGTTTCCATCCCTCTTCCTTAAAAGTTTAATGTTATTATCACAGTTACCATAATACCAGAATGGACCTTTTTTTTTTTTTTTTTTTGCTACATATGGTTTCAAATGGAAAATTACTTATTATGAGATTGCAATGCCTGAGGCACATGTAGAATGTTAATATACATTTGAACTGTCAACCAGATAACTGGCCTAGCCAAGAAGGTGGCAGGAGGTTTCCTCCAATAAAATCCAGCCATCAAGTTTTTAAAAACAAAATCTTTAGAATCACCTTGTGGCGAGATGGGCGGCAAACAAGTTTCATAAATAAATAATAAATAAAACAAAGAAAGTAAGTTTGTGCTTTTCAAGTTGAACCTCAAGTGTTTTTTAAGCAAGTGCTCTTTGGGATGAAATATGAAGAAACTCATATCAGAAACTAGGAAAAATACCTATGCATTTTCCCCAGCTGAAACTGCCATGATCTATCTAAGGGTCAAAAATGGGAGGCATCATGTTGTTGTTGTTGTTGTTGTTGTTGTTATAGTCTTATAGTTGTTGTTATAGTGTCAGTCTTTGCTCCCGATGACTACAAGGACAGATCCATGCAGCTTTCTTGGCAATTTTTCAGAAGTAGTTTGCCAACAACTTCTGAGCCTGAAAAATGACAACTTGCCCCAAAACACCCAGGTGGCTTTTGTGCCTGAAGGTCTCACAGCCTGCTCACTTCTAGTCCAGCTCCTGGAGGACAATGAGCTAACTTTATTTCTCTTTTTCAACATCTACAACACTATTATGAAATTGTGCTGAGTTAAGAGAAAGGAACCATTATGTCACTATGTCAGATATGTAAAATAATTTGCAGATAAAAAGAGAACTCCACAAAAACCATATCAATGGTGACAAGGTCTTTTTATCCATCAGATATTTGCAGACCACACAAAAGTCAAAACAGCTTGGACTTAAGTATGTTGGACCTTTCCCAATTGAACAAATTGTGAACCCTGTGGCAGTCCAACTGAAATTACCTAAAACCCTCCGACGGATCCACCCTGTCTTCCATGTTAGTTTATTAAAACCTGAACAAGGGCTGAATGTCAGCCTTCAAGATTTTTTTCCTTTGCTTTGCATCTTTCGGCTCTCATAAGTAATGGGGGAAGGAGGGGGGACATGGTTATGGAAAGCAAGCTGGAAGTGTTACAAAACAGAACTGTATAAGTTGGGGGAGGAAATTTCTTGCTTAGGCTTCTATTCTATGCTATGCGCAGCCGCAACTCTTTATCAAAATATGTCAAGGTCAACGGACAGATGCTTCATCACCACCTGGAGATACCCACATGATGCTATACACAACTTTTAATTGGATGAGCTAATTGAACTATTGGGGGTGGGAATGTTACCATCACTTTGTATATGTGATTTACGCGCTCATTTTCTCAGATTCAGAATTCTTTTGTTGCTACCATTTGACTTCCAGTAAAAGATACCTTTTCTCTAATTAATGGAGTCTAAGTATTTCTTTCTTGGATTTTGAATGGAGCACCATCTGACACATTATCCCTCGACACAAACAATCAGCAGATGGGAGAGGTCATTATTAAATAAATGGATTCTTATCCCATCATGCAATCCTGGAAAAAGAAATTATCCCAAATACTCTCAGAGTGCACACATAAATGAAGTCATTAATAAAGCAGGATTGAAGGACTCCTATCTCAGTTTTCCAGATTCTTAACTCCCACCTCTGATTCTTGGAATTAAAGCTTATTAAAAAAAAGTCTTGCTGTTTGGATCATGCTCTGCAGTTAAAGGACTTGACTTATTGTCACCATTAAACTACGAGAATAACTGCACTATGCCATTTCTCTAACACTGTCTTTCCACTCCATGCCCCAATTCCTACTTTTTAACCTTTTTTCATAATGATAGGATATGACTAGACAACACTCCTTATATTATATTATCCTTATATTATATTATTAATATAATCATTAATTTATATTATTATTAATGTATTATATTATTACTATAATATAATGATGGATTGGGAGTCCATCATTGAAATGGCTCTAGATTTCTCTTTTAATCAAACAAAAGCAAAAGCAGCAGACAAATAGAGAGGGATCATAAGAGGACTGTGCCAGTTGTTAAAATGTGATACTAATATAGGGAGAGATCAGGGACAAAAACATTTCCCTCTTTAATCTTTTTTTTAACATTAAGCAAGTGATTTTTGAGAGCTTACCAGAGATCTTTTGAGACTTCAATTATCATTTTTGTGGTAATTCTACCCTCCCACAATCAAATTTTCACTCAGAATCAAGTATTTTGAATAAACAGCAACAGTGTTTCAGAGTTGGTTTAATGTCAACATACCAAATAATGAACCCATTGAAAGCAGAATTGTGAGGCAGGTAGATTCCTCAAAGAAAAATGTATTGAATACATCATATTGGCACAACTGGTGTGAAAACTGACTCTGAAAGTTCCTGCGGTTTTCAGCTGATCAAAAAAAGAAAGTTCCCCCTTCAGGTCATTGGTCACATTGTGCAAATGATGGAACTAGCAGGTTTCTTGGTTACTACACTCCTCCTCTTCTCACCTGTTGGAATGACTTTGGTTCCCACAAGAAAACTTTTTTTTTTGACAGCAAAGCTGAGCTATTTAATTCCCCCCCCTTCTCCCCCTCCGTTTTGTGGCAACCATGAAGCCTCAAAGATGGCCTCAGCCAGGTTCACTTCAGGGTTAACACAGTGTTCGCCATCAGTTGGAGCTCTAGTGAGGCACCTGATTTGAAAACTACAGTATTCTCCCATCCTGCAGATGGCCAAAATTGCCTTCCTAATTCATGAATTGCAGGTGCTAATACTGGATGTGTCTCTTCTTTCAGGATTGAATAGATGCTGATTCCAGATACTTTGTTTGGATAGGCCCCAAATCTAGATGATTTATTTCATAATTTTAACACCAAAAGAAGAACAATATTTTACTATTCACTTTCAATAATTAATGAAGAAATCCAGAAAGAGGTTAATTTAACAGTCTGCACTCCCTGTGTTTGTTCCATGAAAAAAACTAGATTATCTATTGCTTAAAGCCTAACACAGGCTTATAGCCAAAATTCTATAGAATGCAGAATAACTCCCTATTCTATTTCCTGGAGCGGTCTATTTAGTACTTCTCATTTAGTATACTTTTAGTTGATGTTACTATTTTATTGTCCCCAAGGTGCTTTTTTCCAAATAGTTTTTTCTTTGAAAACATTTCACTTCTCATCCAAGAAGTTTCTTCAATTCAGAACCTTTGAATTCTGAAAAAGAAATTTAAAAAAAAAAAAAAGAAATTCCAGTTGCCTTTTGGAAAAAAGCATTTTTGAGACAACCATGACCTGAATGATTGAGAACCTCTATAAATGTTTACTGTTCTATTGTTCTGCCAAAATGAAGAAACAGATTTTGTTTTATCCATTCCAGGAATTTGCTCAATATTTTCTGCTGCTTCAAGATTTGTTCAGTCTTTTCTCTGCCTCTCTTGGCTGTGTCATGAACTTAAAATGAAAAGAATGCTACAAGGAAAGAAAGGTGGAAGTGACGTGCCTTTCTCCATTGTATCCTCTTGCAGGATAGATGAATGAGAGAGGAAAAATCATTTTTGGCAGAGATGCGATCAGAGTAGGACTTTGAATCAAAATTCTGGGTTCCACATGGGAATGATACATACATCTATCTAAAAGAGACATGGGTATAAGACTATTAATTTCAAATTCTAAAATTACTTAAATGCATCATTGTTTTCTTCTGTACTTTTGAATAACACTCTCATTAGAGAGGAGTCTTAATGGTATCTGATTGATTGAATCAATGCACATGTTTGTATAAATACCATATTGTTAAATCAGGGAGTAGGTTGTGGCCACAGTGGCTCATGTGGTTAGGACATTGAGTTAGACCACTGAGAGGTTGACAGCTTGGCAGTTCTAAACCCAAGACCATGAACCGCATGATGGAATGAGTGTCCGTCAATTTGTCCCAGCTCCTGATTACCTGCCAGTTCAAAAGCATGCAAATGTAAGTAGGTAAGTAAGTAGATAAATTTTCCCATTTCCATGGGAAAATACACAGATGTTTCTTGGGAAACAGTGATGTCACTAGCTAATCCTTTGAATCCAGAAGCATCTTAGTAGGTGCTTCCAATATGAATGTAATAGTACTTGAGATTTTCTAATAATCTACCATCCAAGTTTTAATAAGTCCAAACTTACCAGCCAAAATCAGCTTATAAATTGGATCCACCCACCAAGGGAACCTAATGGTTCCCTCTAGAGGAAAGTCTTTATAAATGGCCTCTTGTTTAGATTATGACATTCACTGAGCAACTAGTTTGATCTGATTTACACTTAATCCTGGCAGTTTGGCTCATCCACAACCCCATTCCCCCTAATCTCATAGCTCTGACTTTCCAGAATAAATGCTTAGCTCACCTCTGACACCTTTATTATGGTTCAGAGTTTATGCTAGAAGGCACCAAAAAACTTCAGCCTGCTACTGTATCTTTAAATTTTCTTTCACAACAGCCCTATAAGCCATTGCAATATAAGAATGTGCCTGGGAGCCAAACACGAAGGGAAGCAACAAAGCAATAAAACATATCTCAATCACAATTGCTAACCACAAATAAAAATGCTATCAAGACTCAGAGAATAACTAACATCTTTTCAGTTACATGCTGGAGAGGACTCTAACCAAATTCTGTCCCTTGGTTTCACTTGCTTCAACTCAGGGATGGTAGAACAGATGTTTTTTGTTGAGGCTGATCAGGCAACTTTACATGGCACTGGCCATTTTTTGGTACTCAGTTTCTAAGCAGACTACATTTCTGAAGATCAGATAGAGCCCTTCTAAACAATGCTTAGCAATGAACTGGAATAAAGCACACAACTTGTATTGGTCAAAAAACCCAGACTGGCCTTTGGATGCTGAAAAAGGATGGGGCACCCTTTAAAAAATACTCTAGGTATCCACAAAAGATGGCTTGTTCAATGTTAACCAACATAACACTCAATTATCTAAGTTAAGTATTTTTCTTTGAAAGGAATTTATTAGCTGGCAATAAATGTATTTTCTTTATGCAAAAGGTGAAGAGGTCTGAATAGCAAACTCTTCAGGGCATCCTGGTTTCATTTCTTAAAAGAAATCACATATAACAAATGGACAAAGAGCGAGTAATCTTTCATTTGCAATTGGCTACAATTTCAGAATTTCTCCAGTGACCTTGCTCACCTAAGAGCTAAATGATAGCTTTGTCCAAATATATACGCCATAAATTTTAGACTTAAAAATGGCAGAATCTTCTCACTTTGGAAAAAATGACTCTCCAGGAGATTTGGGATCTGTTCTTAACTTTTGGTATTAGCTGTCAGGACAGCTTAATACATCCTACTGAAAATTTATATCTTAATCTGCTTATATTCATCTTGTTTGAAAATGGGACTTTTATTTTTCAGGTATTTATTCAATTTGTATAGCTGCACACCTCAAACTAAAGACTCTGAGTGGTGGAAAAATCATAACAATTAAAATAGTTCAAACAATTAAAAACAAAAATCATAAAAGCAATTAAAATAGTTTAGACACTATTAAAAAGAGATTAAATAAAAATAGCAGCAAGATGTACTACAATCCATTGATATTAACCAACAATAAGTAACAAGTTTCACACAGGAAAATATCATCTGTCCCATTCAATGTTGTTGTTTTTTAAATCTCACCTCCCACTCAAATCTTCTTCCCTAAATCAAAATTTAGGGAAAACACCCCATTAATTATTTCTCCAATATTGATGTACATAAAATTGCTTAACATACTTTTATCAAATGTCATCCTTTTAGCCTGAGAGATAATAAAGCATGTTGCCATCCAGTCAAGATATGTTAGCTGGCCTCATTATATAACATACCATAAATTGGTTACCTAGAAGTTATCATTTACACATTTATTGAAAATATTCCTACCACCGCATGACAATTTTAAGAATCAACTAGGGCAAGGGTGTCAAACTGACAGCACGGATGCATCACCCCAGCTCTGCGAAGGGGATAAACATCAGGATATATCATGTGACAGCAACATGACGATACGAGTTTGACAACTGTGAACTAGGGACTTACAATTCCATAAACTCTGTTTAAAATAGGATGGACAAAGTCTGCAAATCATAAAAAAGGGATTATGCTTCCATCAAGTTGAGCTCAACTTCTGATGATTTCAGAGACATCCCATGTAATTTTCTTGGCAGGAATATGAAGATTGCCTGCATCTGCAGGACTTTTCCCCTTTTCTAACCTATCTAAGTACTAACTAGATCCAACCATGCTTAGTTTGTCAAGATCAGTAACCTGCTGGGAGCGCATCAATGGAATTCATCATTTATAAATAAAAATCTTTTCATGGCGCCTAGAAAATGAGATTAGAATTAGATTATTTGATCACAAAGCAGAAATTGAGAAATGCAATTGCAAGCTCCAGAAAGCTATCTTTGGGAAAGACTGGTGCAAAGAGGCATCTGCTGTAGGTGACATATTCTGTGGAGCAGTGGTGGGATTCAATTTTTTTCCTACCGGTTCTGTGGGTGTGGCTTGATGGGCATGGCAAGGGAAGGATACTGTAAAATTTCCAGTCAGGGGTGGTATTTGTCAGTTCTCCAAACTATTCAAAATTTCTGCTACCGGTTCTCCAGAACTGGTCAGAACCTGCTGAATACCACCTCTGCTGTGGAGTAAAAGTGGAGGAATTCAGATGGTCACTTCTCTTAAGCCTTCTTCTAAACATTTCCCTCAGCTGAAGAACATCTTTGCCATTGCCCCTGAACTGGCCTGCTGCCTTCAAATGTAGTAACAATCCCTCTGTGAAAGTTAGAGCAGACTATTAATTTAAGACTGACTTCAATTTACTAACATCATCAAACAGGATTATCATTTTTGGCAGACTCAGGTGCAATCTATTCAACAAGCCTGCTGTGTGACAAGTAGTACATTAAACAGACCTGAGGTTTAAAGGTAGAGATAGATAGACAGAGACATATAGAGTGTGTAAAAAGCCCTGGAAAATAGTTTAGCACCCACAGAATGTGAAGTGGCTGTTGTGGAATAAAAGTTGAAAATGGGGAAAGGGAAGCAACAACACAGTGGTATGGTCTGGAAAAAGCACAGCTGGCTGGTTGATTGGCACACTAAAAAGGAACTCTCTAATATTAAGATGTTGTTCAGTCAAGTCTACATAAATACAGACTATAAATACTAGCAGTAGCTTTACAGCCCCCTCTAAGTGGTTTACAAAGTCAGTACATTGCCGCCAACAATCTGGGTCCTCATTTTGCCAACCTCGGAAGGATGGAAGTCTGAGTCAACCTTGACCCAGTTATGATCAAACTCTAGATTGTGGGCAGAGTTAGCCTGCAATACTGCATTCTAATTACTGCATTACCACAGCTCTTATAAGCCACTTCTGATCTTCTTGATAGCAGTTATAAATACATTTATATTTTGTTCCTGCTCTCAAAAGTTACATCATT
Source organism: Laticauda colubrina (assembly GCA_015471245.1). Classification (NCBI taxonomy): domain Eukaryota; kingdom Metazoa; phylum Chordata; class Lepidosauria; order Squamata; family Elapidae; genus Laticauda; species Laticauda colubrina. The sequence goes on along the minus strand of BLBF01000022.1, from coordinate 55,945,750 downwards.
TTCTTTCTTTCTTTCTTTCTTTCTTTCTTTCTTTCTTTCTTTCTTT
>BLBF01000022.1:55917468-55945694 GCA_015471245.1 Laticauda colubrina | reverse complement strand
TTTCTTTCTTTCTTTCTTTCTTTCTTTCTTTCTTTCTTTCTTTCTTTTTTTCTTTCTTTCCATAAGCTATCTTTTCTAATCTTCAAACCCATATATTGCAAGCTCAGTTTTCTTTAGCAGAAAGTCCATAAAGGATCATTGGTAAATGTAGTAGTTCAGCTTTTTGTAAATAAGCAAGTTAATTTTACCAACTCTGCTAGTTCTGCCATCTTCAACAACCATTCCTCTGTTGTGGGTATTCCATCTTTCCATTTTTGCACAAATAACAGTCTTGCATCGTAGAATTAAGATTTTTCGCATACATTCAGCTATGCACCGGGATCCTTTGAATGGTTTGGACATGTCACACATTTAATGAAATGTCTCTGGTTATGATAAAATTTTATGTTGTAAAATTTCATAAAAATGGATCAAATTAATTTAATTTAGATCCCCTGAAGAAGGTAGATATATTTACTTATTAACTTTTCTTTTTAAACTATTTTCGAACAGAATTTATCAAGATGGTATAATCAGTACAAACAAAAACACAACAAAAACAATATTTCCAATGGCAACAAACCATAAATCAAAGAATAAATCCAGAATTTATTAATAAATTAATAAATCCATTCTTAAATCCATTATTATTTATAAATAATAAATTAATAAATCCAAAAAAAGAATACATCCAGCAGACAGTTTTATGTAAATTCACCAGCAGAAAAATAAAGCAACACAAAGGTATCAAATACTTAAAGAATTTCTCATATTGCTTGTGCTACAGGCCAAGAAGTGGAATAGGTTAATTTATAACTTTTCTGGCTAATTTATTTTTCCAAGGATTCTCCAGTTTTTTTAACTGGCACTAATCAGGTGGATTTCCTGGCTGCCCACTGGGTAGATCTTAATTCTTCTAGCCAAAATATCTTTCTTCTGCCCAGCCTTGAGAAAAAATAGGAATGAAGGTGCTTTGGATCTTCTGGGTTAAATCTCATTATTATAGAAATTGTGCCAACCTATAAGACAAGTAATAACTTTAGTCATGTGATGATGTTATTTCATATATGGGAAAGTAGTTCCTGTCAAACAGACAACAAATGGTCAAAATTGGGAGCATCCTATCAAATTCTGTACTTGTCAACAGTGGTGTCCCCAAAGGCAGTGTTTTAGGACCAACTCTTTTCATATTCTACATAAATGACCTCTGTGATCATATCAAGTGCAATTGCGTTCTCTTCGCTGGTGATGTAAAGCTATTTAACACCACAGACAATACTGCTACCCTTCAAAAAGACCTTGACTATGTATCAGAATGGTCAAACAAATAGCAACTTAAAATCTCAACAAATAAATGCTCTGTCTTACATATTGGCAAAAAAAAGTCAGAAAATAAAATACAGGCTGAATAGTCAAGAACTTGTTGATGATCCAAACTCTGTCAAGGACTTTGGAGTACTCATCTCTAATGATCTCACTCTAAGTACTCACTCTAAGTGCTAGAGCCCACTGTAACTACATAGCCAAAAAGGCATTAAGAGTTGTTAACCTAATCTTACATAGCTTTTTCTCTGGTAATATTACACTAATAACTAGAGCATACAGAACATTTACTAGACCAATACTCAAATACAGCTCATCAGTCTGGAACCCACATTACATATCTAATATTAAAATAGTTGAGAAAGTCCAGAAATATTTCACAAGACAAGGTCTCCACTCCTCTACTCGTTGCAGAATACTTTATGCCACCAGACTCAAAATTCTAGGCCTAGAAAACCTAGAACTACGATGCCTTCGGTCCGATCTAAATATAGTATATAAAATTATACATTGCAATGTCCTACCTGTCAACTTCAACTTCAACTTCAACCATAAGAACACAAGAGCAACAATAGATACAAACTCAAGGTTAATCGCACCAAACTTGATTGCAGGAAATACCGACTTCAGCAACAGAGGGGTCAATTTTTCACCTTAGACTGTGTACTATTGACTTCTCCCCTTTCCTAAGACATCTGTAGGGGGTGTGCATAAGCACAGCAATGTGCCTACCGTCCCTGTCCTGTTGTTTCTTTTATTTTTTTATTTCTCTTATATGTATCCATGTATTCTTAACTATGTTTTTACTTATACCAATTATCTTGTAAGCAATTGACAACAATAAATAAATAAAAATAAATAAATAGATTCCCTTAAGATAAAAAGAGTGAGTTGATTGGGAAAGGAGAAAAAGAGCGAATGCTCACCCAGAAATCCAGATAACATAGCTTATCTAAAGACAGGAAAATGTTCTTGATATATTCTAGGATTAGTCAACAGATCAGTAGCTAAACCTGTGTTCTTCATGATCCTGGATGAACTTAATAAAGGCACAGCATAGTTTTCACAAGTGCTGTAATACAAATTAAATTACATCAAACAAAATTCCTGGGGATAGGAGGGAACAAATACAATTCCTGTTTTCTAGCTTCTCAATGTGGAGTAAATAGCACTGGGTAGATGGATAGAGGGCACTCTCGTACCATGCCAAAGGAGTTAATCACTTGTTTAAAATAAAATTAAAATATCCTGAGCCCAATTGATGTTGTATGTCTCAGGCTGTTATATTTTTGCTGCAAATATCAGATTCAAAATTGTTTTTCTCCTCATGTATTTGTATGCCAACTTTTTTATTATTTTTGGAGTCGTGAGTACTTTCAAGTCAATAATATTTACTTCTGGCAGTTGCTTGGACAGGTCCTTGCAGTTTTCTGCACAAGTTTTTAGAAGTGTTTGCCACTGCCTCCTTCCTAGAGCTATGAGAGAATGACTGGCTCAGTGTCACTTACCTACCTTTGTGCCTAAGACAGGACTAGAACTTGCACTCTCCCAGTTTCTAGCCTAGTGCCTTCATCACTATACCAAGCTACCTTTCTTTTGCCATATCTTACCCTATTTTGCAGGATAAACTCTATCCACTGAAATACTGTATATAAAGACATGGTGCATGTATCTTTTCCTATTCTCTAATAATTCTTATTAGAGTTTGTTTTCAAGTATCTCTTTTAACAATACTTCTAAGCGAACAAGAGGGCCTGGTGGAGAAAAAAAATCCACAAAACCAAATTAAAGTTGAACATTCAGGAATAGCTTTTCAAATTCTCAAGAGTCAGGATGTTTTATGCTTTTCTTATCACCTACTGTTAATACTGTCTTGTTTTCCTAGAAATGCCTATTAAAACTCTTTAAGTTTGTTGTGGTAATGTAGGCTATCTTCTTTTAGGCAGGCATACATTCAGTATATATTTCAGAAGTCTGAAATCGTTATTGTAAACTGTCTTTCACTCTTACATTATTTGAGCTGTATTGAATCAAACAGCATCATAGCAATTTTTTAGCAGAACATTTGAAAGTTCCACATCATAATCTTTAACCATGAATTTTTACGTGATTGGGTGCAGTGATATGGAAAGAATCACAGAATTTTAGCTGAGCATTATATATTGCATTGCTGCCTTGGGCAACGTTTTGCAATGGAGTGGTCAAATAGAAATAAAGGCTTGGTGAAAGATTTGCCCCCATTTGGAAAATGACATGATACAAAATGATATAAAATTATCAGAATTTCAAGAGACAATTCCCTGATCCTTGAGTTGCTTTCCATCTACTGTGTTGTGGCATTTTAAACACCATTTGACCAGAACAAATAAATTACAACTTCTGTTATATATATGTGTGTGTGTTTGTGTGTGTGTGTGTGTGTATTTCTTTAAACTTAAGTTTTGATATCCCTTGGTCAGATGAGGTAAAGCAGGTTGGAAGACAAATTTGTAGTAAGCAGAAGTGGTATTCAGCAGGTTCTAACCAGTTCTGGAAAACCGATAGAGGAAAGTTTGAGTAGTTCAGAGAACTGGCAAATACCACCTTTGACTGGAGATTTTACAGTATCCTTCCCCTGCCATGATCACCAAGCCATAGAACCGGAAGTAAAAAAAAATTGAATCCCACCACTGGGAGTAAGGCATGTTCTGTAGAACATCCTCTTTTTAAAATACTGTCTGGTGCTTCTTGTGCTGAATTCAACCATTTTTATTTTCTCAAACTGTGATAATATCCTTTAGTTTCATACCATAGTGGCTGTCCTTCCATGTCACCATCATCCAGAAAATGTGAAATGCATTATTCATAATTAGTTGACAGGGATTTTTTTTTCAAAAAAACTCTTTTTTGCTCCATCTTTCATCCAAAAGGTGAGCCAAGAGAGAAGGGAAGAGTACCACACATATTAATAAAACTGGATTTTGACTAGCTAAGTGATTTAAAGTGATTAATGATAGTCTATCCTAGAACCATCCCTACTATTTCTCTATAAGTATCCGAGATAAGGGAATAAAAGAGAGATATTTAAGAGAATGCTTTTTGTTTCATTTGGTTCCAAAATATCATTTGTGATAAATTCTGATTTCTGGTATCTAAGTTTACAAGAATTGGGCTGAAAAGGAATATTGTTCATCAAGTTTATGCAAACAAATTGGCTTTCAAAAGCTGAAGGAGATAAAAACACCTGATTTTCTGGGTGCCTTTGGGAAAACACTGAATGCCTTAAACTTTTGCAAGTTGTCTTTTAAACCGACCCCCCCAATTCTTAAAGTTAAAAATGGCAAAAAGTATTTTAATGCATCTATTCTAGGGTACTCTGAAACCATAAAATCATATGATAGTTGTCATAGGAGATACAGAGTTTTGTTGGTTTTCATACTGGGGTTTTATCTTTGTAAACTGCCTGGAGTCACCATTGAATTGAGCAGCCATATACATTTTAAAATAAATAAACAAATAAATCAATAATTTGTGCCAAGTTTACCAATGGCATGAAGATCATGATATCCTACTTTATGCCTTGATCACATGGTTTTGCAAAGAACATGTGGTGTTTGTTGAGTCTTTTCTCCACAATTCCTTTGGCAATCTAGATGTTTTTTCTGCTGGGGCTGTGCAAAATATTTAAAGAGATGCTTCATAAAGCGCACTTTGAAAACACCTCTCTTTAAAGCCCTAAACTCCATGGGAAAATCCCACTTTAGGGGATCTGCTAGAAGATCTTCCTCTGTGTGCCCATATATGCATGCATCAGCACATAGACACACAGATATAGCACATCTATACAGAAGAGCATCAGATAAAGCAAGATAATGGTCATCGCAGTGCAACTGAAGCCCCACCTCTTTTGATCTGTATGGGACATTGAAGATACAAATGCAAAAGGAAGAAGCTTGGATTGTACTGAAGTGGCCATCAACCTGCCACTTTTGACAAACACACCCAACCAGTAGTGGCATTCAAAATATTTTTACTACCGGTTCTGTGGGCATGGGTTGGTGCGTGTGGCATAGCTTGATGAGCGTGGCTTGGTGGGCATGGCAGGGGAAGGTTACTGAAAAATCCCATTCCCTCTCCACCCCACTAACCTACTTTCCAGCTCCATTCTCCTGTACAGGGCAACAAAAGAAGACCCAGCCGATCAGCTGGGACTTGGAAGGCAGAGAATAGATGGGGGCAGGGCCAGTCAGAGGTGGGATTTGCCAGTTCTCTGAACTACACAAAATTTCCGCTACCGGTTCTCCAGAACCAGTCAGAACCTGCTGAATTACCACCTCTGTAACCAATCCCTACCACCAGAGATGTTGCTTCACTTCTGCTATAGTTGCTAGTAAAGTGAAGTGAAACAGAGAAAGTCTTAGAGCAACAATGCTGAGCTTTCTGGGGGAATGCAGTGGCCTCAGTACTTTGAGGCAATCATAAGCACAAGTAAAACAACCCTGCCAATGCTTTTCTCAGCTCCGTTTTATTTATTTTTATTTTATTTTTTAATCATGAAATTTATTTGCCACCCATCTCATTTTAAAGAGACCCTGGGCAACTTACAACATAAAAGCATTAAAAATCATCAAATATAAATATACCCAATAAAATCACAATGCAGATTTTCTATTGGTTCTTCCCAGAATTATCTATGGGTTCTTCCCCAGCTCTGCCAATTCTTGGGCAGTAAAAGAGGAAGAGGCATCTTCCTGCATTGTGCCCTAATGCCAAATAAGTGAGTCCTATCTTTTTGATTGGGGAGCAAGCCCTTTGTATAGATGAATTTAATTATGTGGTTAAAAATGGGAGACCACGCGTCAGCCTGCTTGCTCGGTAAACATGCCGAAAGGCAACGATTTCTTTGGACACTATAAAACAGTGTATTGTATGTATGTGCATGTTTCCAGAGAATTATCATTGATGGTGCTATCAAATAGTATGCAAATAAGGACAGAAGGAGACCTGGAAATGTTTCCAGGTAAATATAGGTCAAGAGAGATGCACAATGATTTCCAAGTAGCATCAGCTTTTGTGAAGGTTGCACTCTCTACAGAATCTGGGTGACATGATTTCTATTCAAGCTCTGAACTGAAAGGAAGATCTGTTTCCATAGCAATTCCACAATCATTCTATGCCCAGATGTAACATGTGCCTTGAATTATTGGACATAAAACACAGCTGCTCACCCTCGCCCTTGACAGGAAAAGCTGAGGTGGCAACAGTTCTGGAAGAGATCATTTTTGCTGCCTTTCTGAGCTATGAAGCATTGCAAGCTCAGATACCAGGAATCATTTATAACTGGGTACAAATGACATTTTGAATCCCCCGCCTCAATCTTCTGGCAGTGATGTTCAGTGGTTGATTCCTCCAAATACTTAAAGGAGAAGCAAAAAGTCTTCCATGATTTATTGTGGAAAGGATTCTTTCTCGAAAAACAACAACTCAATAGGAAGATTTGCTTCTGATGTCTTCCCTTGGGATTTAATGGAAATGTGGCTACCAGGGAATCTATGGCCTGTAGGAGAAATGATCCTGCAGGGAAGACCAGAATCTTTACATATAATCTTAGCCACTTGTTACTTAAGCAAATGCAATCATTCTTGCCTCACAAGAACATGATAGAAATTTCTGGGCCTGCAAATGAAAATTAAGATTGCCAAAGTACTTTTAAAAAATAGAACAGTTGAATCTTTTGGGGGCATCAAATAGGCGATTTGCATCCTCCCTATTAAACTAAGATTCAGTCAGAAAAAAAGATCAAGGGGAGCAGGAACTTATATTGAGGAATTATATCTTAATATATTCATAGATAAATGAATAGTATATAGTATATTTGTATAATAGTATATTTGCAAACCAAACTCCTTTTCTTTGCAATAAACATGTCTACTTTGAATCCATCAGCTTCTTGCTTTCCTAGTTGTGAGCTAATGAAAGAGGTTGATAGTAATATTAGGAAAATCTATTTTCTCTTGAAATATTGTTTTAATTGTTCATCAATATGAAATAAAAACTGATAGGAAAAATGCAAGAGAATTACTCTGTCTCCAGTAAAATTATTGTACAGTGAAAGTGGCATTTAATAGCATGTGCTCCTAGATTTGAGTTATGGTCATAGATTTCACAGCCCTTCTTGCTCTCTACCTGGGTTTTCCAGATGAGTGTGGCTAGAGGATATGAGACCCACTACCTGACTGACAACCAGGAAATAATTAGGAGCACATGCAAATCACTTTTAGTTTAAGAGCTGTGGTGGCGCAGTGGTCAGAATGCAGTACTGCCAGGCTATCTCACTGCTCACTCCAGGAGTTTGATCCTGAGTGGCTCAAGGTTGACTCAGCCTTCCATCCTTCCAAGGTTGGTAAAATGAGGACCCAGATTATTGGGGGCAATATGTTGACTCTGTAAAACTACTTAGAGAGGGCTGTAAAGTCTAAATACTATTGCTATTCAACCAAACACTAAGGTGCCACAGATTCTGATGAAATTCATAGAGACCCAAAGAATTCAACAAAACTTTTCTTACAGTCTCTCACATACAGTAGTTATACATTCTTATCTACCTCTCAAAGAGATCTTTGTGACAAGATTTCTGGGTTTTGTTCTCTCTGTCCTCTAGTTTCACATTCTTGCACAAACCAATCTCATGCTCTCCCAGAAATGACTTAGATAATGAAAAACTCATTGAGAGCCTTTAATTACACACACAGCATCATCAATGCTCAAAAATAAAAATAAGACTAGGATCAACAGATACAAAAAGTCAAAGATCCAGCATCCTTCATAGACACAGAGGGAAACTTAATAGGAGTAATTTGTGCTACATGATTACCTCAACTTTTATTCTGAAAATGCTTAAACCAACTTTTCACTAAAAATCATCCCAAAATGAGTTACTTTGAAGCTGTTGTCTTCTTCTGTGTTAAGTCAAGGTCTGGACTGGAATCTTGAATTGGAGCACTCTACAATACAATATTTTCTTGAACATTCTACTTATTCAAAGCTAAAGGACGATAAATAACAGAATAATAACAAAATAACAGAGTTGGAAGGGACTTTGGAGGTGTACTAGTCCAACCTCCTGCTCAGGCATGAAGCCCTATATCATTTCAAACAAATGGTGGTCCAATCTCTTCTTAAAAACTTTCAATATTGGAACATTCACAACTTCTGGAGGCAAGTTGTTCCACTGATTAATTGTTCTGTCAGGAAATTTCTCCTTAGTTCTAGATTGCTTCTTTCCTTGGTTAGTTTCCATCCATTGCTTCTTGTCCCGCCTTCTGGTGTTTTGGAGAATCGATTGACTCTCTGTTCTTTGTGGCAATCCCTCAGATATTGGAACACTATCATGTTGCCCCAGTCCTTTTTTTCATTAAACTAGACTTACCCAAATCCAGCAACCATTCTTTATATGTTTTAGCCTCTAGTCCCCTAAGCATCTTTGTTGCTCTTCTCTGCACTCTTTCTAGAGTTTCAACATCTTTTTTTTACATTTGAGTGTCCAAAATTGGATGCAGTATTCCAATTTTGTGGCCTTACCAAGGCATTATAAAATGGTATTAATATTTCACGTGATCTTGATTCTGTCCCTCTGCTAATGCAGAGTAATGAAAGTAAATGCAAGTATAGTACAGACAACTCACTTATCCATTTCTGGATGACAACTTAAAAGCAACTTCTTCTACAAACCTAGATTCAGCAGAGTTTTTGTTTGCTTTGTTCTGTCAATTTTCTTTCTGAAGAACAATGGGCAATTTGGAAATATTTTTTATACAATTTGGAAATATTTTCTATACAATCCTAAAGACCCCAGATTTTGGCAAAAATTAACTACCATCCTATGCGTGCAAGAGCATTAAAAGATACAGGAAATAACTGCCAATTTTTCACTTTTGAAACTGAAATACGGAACAATCAGGCAGCTTTAATTATTATGAATCATCATTTATATTTTAGCAGAACATCTCCTGGATTAGCCTGAAGCCTAATGGTAAAATAACTTTCCATCTATTGCTTAAATTATTGAAAATATCATCTAACAGTTCCTTAATTGTAAATATTATTCCTTAATACTATTTTTCATACAAGCGTTTTCTTATTATTTATAATGGATAATGCTGTTAAATGACTAGGTGATATTTTACATGATGAAACAGACGCTTGCTGACTAACACACACACGTACACACACTACACACAAAAACACATTTCTTCATTCCCCATCTATACTTCCCTTGAGTATTTTCACATTCTACTCATGTGACTGTATGTTGAAATGACCTTGGGAGACAGGAGGAAGACCTGCAGCCTGATAAGAGGCATCACAATCCTCGGGTGGAGGAAAAGCATAGGAAACATTTCAGAAGGATCCTCCCTACTTTTTTCAGAGACTAAAAAGAGAGATGGGGAGAAATACTTTCAGTCTGGCAAGATTTTGTTTAATGTAACCTAATAATAAAGTACTAGTGCTACTGGTTATACTCAGGGGTAGGATTCAGACGGTTCGGACCAGTTCGAGCAAACCCGTAGTTCCAGCGATTAGTTGGCCCCGCCCACCCACCTTTGCCCCAGTCTGTCCTTTATTTCCGTGTTTTGCAGCACAGCTGATTTGCACAGCACAGCAAATTGCTGTGCCTCAGCTGTTTCACTCACTGGGGTTGCAGCAGAAGGTAAGTTTTAGAGCCAAATATGGGCAGTTTTCAAACACTGTGAATCACATGCTCACCAAACTGGTTGGTACATCAGTTGAATCCTATCCCTAGTTATATTTCTTGCCTGGATGACCTTGAAAGACTAATAACTAACTTTGCCTCCTAGTCCTAATAACAGAATAACAAATTTGGAAGGGACCTTGCAGATCTTCTAGTAAACCCATTTCTCAGGCAGAAGACCCTATACCATTCCAGACAAATGGCTGGCCAGTCTCTTCTTTAAAAGCCTCCAATGATGAAGCTTCCTCAACTTCTGAAGGCAAGCCATTTGACATGTTAATTGTTCTCACTGTTAGGAAATTTCTCCTTAGTTCTAGGTTGGTTCTCTCCTTGATTAGTTTCCATCCACTGATTGTTGTCTTGTCTTCTGGTGCTCTGCAAAATAGGTTGATCCCCTCTTCTTTGGTGCAATTCAGCAGGTTCTGACCAGTTCTAAAGAACCAGCAGAGGAAATTTTGAGTAGTTTGGAGAACCGGCAAATACCACTTCTGACTGGAGATTTTATAGTATCCTTCCCCTTCCACACCCACCAAGCCATGCCCACAGAACTGGTAGTAAAAAAAATTGAATCCCACCACTGGTGCAATCCCTCAAATATTGGAACACTGCTATCATGTCATCCCCAGCCCTTCTTTTCATTAGATTAGACGTACCCAATTTCTGCAATCTTTCTTCATATGTTTTAGCCTCCAGCCTCCTAATCATCTTTGTTTTTCTCTTCTCATTCTTTCCAGAGTCTCAACATCTTTTTTATAACATGGTGACCAAAACTGGATGCAGTGCTCCAAGTGTGATCTTACTAAGGCTTTATAAAGTGTTACAAATACTTCACATGATCTTGGCTCTTTCCCTCTGTTAATGCAGCCTAGGATTGCACTGGCTTTTTTGGTGGCTGCCTCACACTGCTGACTTCTACTTGATTCTTCTATTTCTATCCAATTCTCTTCAGAGTCCACCTTCCCACCCTCAGACAACTCGGAACTCCCTCCAGCCAGACAATGGGAAAATATGAAAAATCAGCAAGTAGCCAAGTTTCATCTCCATCCTGACCTCCATCTCTCACCACATTTGCTGTCTGCAGTGAAGAACAAAACAGAAAAATAAAGAAATCACTAGGCAGATCCATTCATGGGACCACATATGCTACAGCTATTTCAAAATGCAGAGACATGAGCAATAGCAGGCATCTCTCAGTGGGTCCACCCATTACCACTCTAGGCACCTGCATTGGTCAATTTCCAAGTACATGTCAAGATACTGGTCCTATATGTTGTAGGATTGGAGACTAGTTGTCTCCAATCATTTTTGCCCAGCCAGAACGTTCCAACAGTCCTCATCCTCTCAATTAACACAATCCACATCCTCTCAATTAAACATGGGCATCTTGTGAAACCTAGAAAGTGTGCTCATTCTATGGCAGCCCCCACCTTCTGCAACAGCAACCCCCTCCCCCCCAAGATAAGGGCAGCACCCTCTCTCCTCAAGATTCTGGAAAAAAAAACTGTCCTTTTTTCCAGCATACAGCTTCTGTTTTGCTTTGTTAATTTTTCTGTTTTTCAGATTATTTTCGCCTGGTCTGTCTGTCTGATTTTATGCTTGTAGTTGTTCTTATGTTTTTTTTTCTAGTTTTGTATGCTGCCCAGAGTCCACTGGAGCAGGGCAGCAAATAAATTGAAATGAATTACAATACCATTCACCCTTATCACTTGATGCAGTCATTTTTCATCAAATCATGTCATGTCCTGTTCGAAGCACATTGGGCTACAAGCATATTCCACAATTTTCTGTCCACAGCTACAATCTCTGCATCCTTCCATTTAAGGTTGATATTTTTCAGATCTTCCTGAAATATTTGGTACCAGGTTTTCTTTGGCCTTCCTCTTTTTCTCCAACTATCTAGTGGTATCCAATTGATTGTGGATTTTGCTGGATGTTGCTCATTCAAAAAAGCCAATGCAATCTTAAATTGCATTAATGGAGGGATCCAATCAAGATCACATGAAGTACTAATACCACTTGATATAGCCTTAGTAAGACCATCTCTACAATACTGCATCACTATAAAATAGATGTTGAAATTCTAGAAAGAGTGCAGAGAAGAGCAACCAATATGATTTAGGGGACTGGAGGTTAAAACATATGATGAAGGGTTTCAGGAACTGGGTATGTCTAGTCTAGTGAAGAGAAGGACCAGGGGAGACATGATACAGTGTTCCAATATTTGAGGGACTGCCACAGAGGAGAAGGGATCAACCTATTTTCCAAAGCACCCAAAGCCAGACAAGTAATAATGGATGGAAACTCATCAAGGAGAGATTAAACCTGTAAATAAGGAGAAATTTTCTGACAGTAGAACTTCATCACTGGAAGCTTTTGTTGAGTTGGCCACACCCACCCAGTCACATGACCACCTAGCCATGCCCACCCAGCCACATGATCACCCAGCCATGCCCACCTAGCCACGCCCACACAGCCACGCCCACACAGCCAGTCATTAGGACAGAGATCCCATTGCTAAAAAATTTGAACCCCACCCTGGGTGGACCTTCCCAAAACCTATTTACAAGGCGATTCCAAACTTCTGATGGCCAGCTCCCCTTCCCGCATTCATGTGACCACATTTATAAGTGTTCAGCAATTGGCCCAAATGTATGGGTTTGTAGTGTCCCATGGACAGGTGACCATGATTTATGACATTTTTGCCAGAAACTGGCATTTTCTTCCGATTTCTGGCAAAAACCACCCATGGCAAACAAAGTCCTTACTTAAGGACTCTGGCATTTACCTAATGACTGCTGTAAAAAAAAAAGTCATAAAATCACATGATGATCTGCTTTGTAACCATCGTGTCTTCTGACCTTCATCAGCCGACTCAGTAAGGGTCTCTAGTTGAGGAATGCCTGCATTCCCTTTGAAGTTCCCTTTACATTTCTATCTCCTCCCTTTCTTTTTATTTCATTTTTTCAGACTTCAGAGCATTTTATCCCTGCTATAAACAACTGACTGTAACACAAAAAAGACTGCTACAAGCTGAGCATAGGGCCTCTGATTGAGCACAGAAGAAAAGGGGCAGACAAAAAGCAGGGCTATCAATATTGCAGACCTTTTCAACACAACTGGGACCTGCCCCCCATTAACAACTTAGCACAAATTGCAGATTACTTTTCTTAGGAATCAATGAAGTAATTTGCTTGGAAACTTAGTTAAATACATAAAGCTGCCCCCATCCCTGTAAACCAACCCTCGGGGTACACTTATCTTGCTGAATTTCCCAGCAGCTGCATTTGCTAAATATGATTGCTTATTAACCAGTATATCAGTCATTTCCCTTCTCCATTCCCAGTGCATTATGATGTCCAATTTCATCTGACTAGGGAGTCATTTAAATTCCTGGGAGAGAAAAAGAGATTGAGCAATCTACCGTTATCCTTGTCTTAAGACAGGCTGCCAAGACAAACTAATAGCAACAAATGTACTTCTAGGATCATTCAACATGATGTTTGAGTTTCATCAGGAAAGGGGCAGAAATACATAAAATGGAATCAACAGCTTCTTGTCAGTGCTCTCATACAATGGTTGACCTAATGGGTGGGTTGGCAGATGGATGGACTTATGCACATTTAACACAATAACAGAGTTAGAAGGCGCCTTGGAAGTCTTCTAATCCAATCCTCTGCTCAGGCAAGAAACCCTACACCATGTCAGATAAATGGTTGTTCAATCTCTTCTTAAAAACCTCCAACCTCTGGAGGCAAGTCATTCCACCGATTAATTGTTCTGTCAGGATATTCCTCATTAGTTCTAGGCTGGATCTCTCCTTGATTAGTTTCCTTGCATGCCTTCAAGTCAGTGTTAACTCCTAACAATTGTGTTAACTGGAACAATTAATCGCTACAGTTTTTTTGGCAAGATTTTTGGTTTGGCAAGCAAGACTACAAGCCATTTTTTAGCTTGCTGCCTTAACTATTATAGCAAAATGGCTGCCTACAACATGGCAAGGAAGTTATTTAGCAGCAACGCACCATCTTCTTTTCTTATAATTGCTTTTATAATCTGCTTTGCCTTTGCCCCAATCCATGGGTCAACAACAAGAAGAGCAAATTTCATAGCAATATAGGGTTTTGGGTTTTTTTTTGCTGATCCACAGATGAGTAGATAGTGCTTTAACTTGTTGATGAGGAAAAATCCTTACATTGACTGTACATATAAACCACAGTTCACTTCTCAAGGATTATTATTCAAAACTCCCCTTTGTTATACTTGGAAGTTACTATATTAGATGACAAGGAACACACTCAAATTTCAAATAGAAACAAGGGAATTCATTTATATTTTCAGACTCTGAGCTGACTGGCTCTTTATAAAGCCCATATAAATCTGCCCCCTTCTTCAAAGTCCTTCCATCTTCATGTGGCTAGGAAAAATGTTCATACTGAGGAAACCAATGTTCCCTTCCTTCTCTCAGGCCTCAGCAACCTGACCCCTTGTAAATATAGAAATGATAGGAACAGTTCATCGGTTCCTAACTCTGGCTGAAACTATCTGTCATATATACCTACTGTAGGCAGAAAACAATCAGAATTGTGATGAAAAGAGGCTCTGATGCAGACATCTAACTCTTCATGCATCATGGCATGATCACACAAATCACACAAACTCAGTTTTTGTCATACAACTGCTACAAGTTATATAATTGTACGTATTTATGTGTACATATTTTAACCCAGTTGCATTATTATCTCCTTTATTATTTTTTACTTTCCCCCTATTATTGGATGTACGTTTTAGTATTGTTATTATTATATTATGTTGTTTTGCAAATACATTGATGTTTCTGTACTGGAGACAAATGTCTTGTGTGTCTAACCAGACATGGCCAAATAAATAAAGTATAAGTAAGTATATAAGTATAATTCACATTATGAAGTCATGACATGATCCTTCCATGAATACCCATGGTTCTGAACTCTGGACCAGTCAAATCAACATACTTTTCAACCAATGGAGGGATTCAAAAAAATTTACTACCAGTTCTGTGGGCATGGCTTGGTGTGCATGGCTATGTGGTCATTTTGACGGGGTGGTTTGGCTATGTGGACATGTGACTGGGGGAGGTCAAAAGATAGAAACTCACTTTCTGGAGCAAGGGGTTGGACTAGATGATTTCCAGGTACCTTCCAGTTCTGGGTTGCTGTGCTAAGTCAAAGTATCCTCTGAAGCTACTAGCAAGGTTTGTGGTCCTTCCTTCCTCTCCTTTTTCCCTCCTTCCCCCTCCCCTTCTTTCTTTCTTTTTCTTTCTTTTTTTTTCTCTTTCTCTTTCTTTCTCCCCTCCCTCCCTCTTTTTTTCTTTTTTTTTTTCTTTTGCAGCACCCCCCCATGTTCCAATTTTGGCCTAGTGGGCATCAGGGAAGCCTCCTGGGAGCTGAAAAAAGCAGCATTTTGAAGAGGGGGGGCAGAGAATCAACTGTTCCACATGATTTAGATTAGCTAGAAAGCAAGAAATCCAATGATATCCTGCTTTCTAGCTAATCTAAATTGTGTGGCATAGCTGATTGTCACCCAACTAATCATCAGAAATACTAGTTTGGCTGAATCAGTAGATTTTTTAACTACAGGTTCAGCTGAACTGGGCCAAACCAGTAGAATACCACCACCGGTGTCAACATTTTCCACCAAACTGATAGCTATAAAGATCTTTAAAGTTTTCAAGGTCTTTCTCAAACTGAAGCTATCTAGATGTGCTGAAGGAAGTCTCCAATATTCATAATCAACTGAAGAAGGCTGGGAGTTGTAGCCCAACAGATGTGGAGAATTACTAGCTAGGAAATAACATGAAAAATTTCCTAACCCAAACTTGAATTTCTTTCCCAAAGTCCTAGGATAATGGGAAAACTGCCAACCTGTGGCTATGGAGATTCTCAATCATCCAGTCATGGCTGTCCCATCTTTGAAGATGCTTCACTTCTCATCTAAGCCCAGAGCTGAAGAAGCTCCTTGGATGAGAAGTGAAACATCTTCAAAGAAAAACCAGAAAGTCCAATTGCCTCTTGAAAAAGCACTTTTGCATCAATCTGTGGGATTATTATTATTATTTTTTTGCAATACTCCAGTTTCCAAGATAAGCTGTTCTGGCATGGAGAAATTATGAATTGAGATCCTTCCATATGTTGAAAGTATTTAAAAGTAATAGAATTGTATATGGCTTAGATGGATTTGCATACTGTCCCATAGCAACCTTTTTTCAAATTGCACTCTACTGTTTGAATTTGTTTGGTATCTAGTGAAACACATTTTAGAGATATACTGTTGAAGAAGGATGACTTTCGTCAAAGGCTACAAACATGCACCTGCTGTTATATGCTGTTTACAACTTATTCAATTTTTTACAATCAGTTGTTCAAATGCCCAGTAATGAAACCAAAAATAATTAATGGCACCAATAATGTCAGCAATTTTACTGAAACTCCAACAACGCCTAAATGCCCAGATTTATAAATATACTTATACAGATAGATAAAAGAAGCAACATTTTTCATTACCAAAAATAAGACTTCACACATTCCATTTCTGGTCCTCAAAATGAAGAAATTGTGAAGCAAAACCCCAAATATGTTTAATCATGGGATAGCAATCTAGGAGTGGTGTGGTGTCCTAGAGATGGAATTCTCACCTCACAGTCATGAGACTGTGAGTTCAGTCCTAAGTAGAGGCAGATTTTTTTCTCTCTGGGCACAATGAAAATATATCTGCTAAAAAAAACCCTTTGCATTGGCAACAGGAAGGGCATCCAGCCAGTAAATACTCAGCTCCATTTAGTTGCCCAGATTCCACCCCGCTAGGGATTATGGGGGTATTAAAAGAGGATGATGATAGGATAACAGTATAAGCATGCTCACAAGGGAGTAACTTCTACTGAACACCAGAGGTGGTATTCAGCAGGTCTTGACCAGATCTGGAGAACTGGTAGCAGAAATTTTGAGTAGCTCAGAGAACCGGCAAATACCACCTCTGACTGGAGATTTTATAGTATCCTTCCCCTGCCACGCCCACCAAGCCACGCACACAGAACCAGTAGTAAAAAAAAATTTGAATCCCACCACTGCTGAACACCAATAATTTGTTAAAGGCCACAATTCATACCTGCAATTCTAACTAACCATATCTACTTGGGAACAAGCCTTGCATAATTCAATGGAATCTAGAATTTAATAAACATGTATAGGATTAGGTTATACACTAGCAAAGCAAGATAACACAGAATGTCCAACCAGAGTAAAAGAACATCCAGGCACTAAGGAAAAAAAATGACACTGGTGCAACACTATAAAGTACTGGAAAGGAGAAAAGTTACTTTATCACAATTTTCAAATCAAAGTATTAGAAAGCCAGCACTGTTTCAGTTTTTGCATAGCTGAAGTTTTAGATACATTTTACTGTAACTTTGCTTATTTTCAAGGTTGTCTAGCTGAAAGAATCTGGAACAAATGAAATGCAAGCAAGTAAATCAATGATGTGCATCAACCCTATTTGTGAATTGTTTGGTGAGGAAGTCTATTTGCAATGCAAAATATGAACTGAAGTTACATTTGCAATTATCCACTATCTCATTAAATGTTTTATTTACATTATCACTTATATACAATTAACTCATTTCTATGATTAACAATTATCCCTTTAGTCAACTATCAACCCAAAGTACATATACTCCCAAATCGATTTATATTTTTATTTTGCCTTTTTCTTACACTGGCAGCAAAACTCATGACTTTCCTATATCAAACCATACTTCAAACACAGGTAGTCCACAACTTACAACTGCCATTTCTGCTCAAAATTTCCATTGCTAAGCAAACCAGTTGTTTAGTGAATTTTGTCTGATTTCTGATCTGAGCCGCAGTGGCGCAGTGGTTAAAATGTGGAACTTCAGGCTACTTCTGCTGACTGCCGGCTGCCTACAATTTGGCAGTTTGAATGTCACCAGGCTCAAGGTGGACTCAGCCTTCCATCCTTCCAAGGTGGATAAAATGAGAACCCAGATTGTTGAGGGCAATATGTTGACTCTGTAAACCACTTAGAGAGGGCTGTAAAGTACTGTGAAGCGGTATATAAGTCTAAGTGCTATTGCAATTTTTTGCCACAGTTGTTAAGCAAAGCACTGCAGTTAAGTGAACCATGCAGTCATTGAGCAAATCTGGCTTCTCCCACTGATTTTGCTTATTGGAAGCCAGCTGAGAAGATTACAAAAGGTTATCACATGATCCCAGGACAGTGCAACTATCATAAGTACATGCCAGTTGCCATGCACCCAAATTTGGATCACATGACCATGAAGATGCTATAATGGATGTAAGTGCAACAATCATAAGTTTTTCAGTGCGTTGAAATTTCAAATAGTCACTAAATAAATGATTGTACCTGCAATAGAATTCAGAGTAAACATAAGAATAAATTCCTCATTCACTTCCCTTGACCAACTACTCAACACAAGCTGCCAAGGATTAATACAACATTTTAATACAACAGTTTGTAGAGATTCTCAGTCATCCAGGTCACAATTGTCCCAAAGATGCTTTTTCAGGAGGCCACTGGACATTCTTGTTTTTTCTTTGAAGAAGTTTCACTTTTCATCCAAGAAGCTTCTTCAGCTTTGATAGGATAATGGGGAATGGAAGGATTTATCTTCCTTGCAGACAGCTGGTTGTTTGCATTCTTTTAGAGAGTTGTTGAGACCACTTGGATCTTTATCTTTATAAACCTCCAAGTGCTTCAACCACCCTTAAAAGGATGCAAATGACCAGCTGTCTGCAAGGAGTATAAATTCTTCCATTCCCCACCATCCAGTCAGAGCTTCTTGATGAGAAGCAAAATGTCTTCAATGATGAAACAAGAAAGTCCAGTTACCTCCTGAAAAAGCACCTTTGGGACATTTTAATACAACATTTTCATGTATGGTACGAACACACCATTGCACCCATGTGCTTCAAGATAAATTTGGAATATGGAATAGCCCTAGACTAAGGATATTTTAGAATTTCAACCAGCAAGCATTTCTTAAGCAAACCAGTTTAATTTGCACTTCCTAGACTAATTCATGGGTAGGAATATAATTAACCTTTCATTCTATCCTCTCTCCAACTGTTGTGACTCAGATCTTAGCTCAAGTTATATACGATATTTGCATAAAGTTGCACACAAGGATGTTCATTTCTTTGGATAAAATGCACCAAAATCTAGGTTAAATTGTGCATTATTTTTAATTTAATGTGTATTAAAATAAGGAAGACATTGATTCATGTGGAAAAGGAATGGAGGTGAATTATAAACGAACATGTAGTAAACTGACAGGGATGAAAATAATCTCATCCTCTCCAGTGTACTAGATGTACACTAATATATGCACATAAATCTCCATTTGATGGGAAGCCTTTGTGCATACATGGGATGCTTGGAAAAGGGATGGATTAGAACTTCAAGCTCCATGAGGTCAAACAAGTATCTGCCTGGGTATAGTCACCTGTCTAGTCCCAATATAGCCCTTCTTTTGTGCTTTTTTAACAAATGAAGGGGAAAGGGTGAACCTTCTTATGATGATTCAAAAACATGGCTAGGAAAGAACCCCTTTTTAAAAAAGGAGAAATTTGTCTTGTTTCCATATGCTTCACTAGGTCACAGAGAAGTGTAAGTGTGCTTTGAAATTCTACAGTCACACAAAGAACTTCTAATCCGTGAAAGACAAATTTAGCTCCTAATACTTTGGTGCGGTGTGGGACTAAAATAACCCCTTTAAGCAGCGGTGGGATTCAAATGTTTTTACTGCTGGTTCTGTGAGCGTGGCTTGGTGGGCTTGATTTGCTTGGTGGATGTGGTTTGGTGAGTAAAAGGATACTGCAAAAAGATACTGCAAAAATGCAGGAAAGGATACTGCAAAATCCCATTCCCTCCCCACCCCACTAGCCTGCTTTCCAGCTCTGACTCAAGGTTGACTCAGCCTTCCATCCTTCCAAGGTGGGTAAAATGAGGACCCAGATTGTTGGGGGCAATATGCTGACCCTGTAAACCACTTAGAGAGGGCTATAAAGCAGTATGTAAGTCTAAGTGTTATTGCTATTACACACAGAAATGAGAAAGAACTATTAAAGTTTGCCACTACGGAGACATGGATATCCATTTTCTTTTCTTTTTTTTTTTCCACCCAAGTTTTCCCACATGTCCAATGTCAGCCATCTGCCTCAAGGCAACTGTTCCCCTGTCAATTATGATTGCTTCAGAAACTGTTCAGTGTCCACTGCTTATAGTGAAGACCAGCCAGAGTCCTGGTAGGCTTTTGCACACTGCCCAAGGCAAAAAGAAGGGAAAAGCTGGCTTGCGTGTGGGGCAAGATTTCAAATGAAAGAAGAAAGAACTTCACGAGCACAAACTAGAGAAATCAGGATGATACATTGACACTTGAGGTCAATTATAAACCTGCCTAGACAAGAGCAATCATACCCAAACACAAGTTCTGATTGAAAACTTTCTCCAATATGTATCAGAAAAAGAAAAGGGAAGAAAGGTGAAACTATTTCTTCAATCCACGCAACTCTACAATTTCTGCTGTGCAACAAGACATCAAAGGGACAGTCACATGAGCTCTATATACAGATCAGACTGTTTGGAAGATCATGTCTCCATGCTAAGAATGAATGTTCCCATGACAACTTCAGCAAATTGAAGGCTGCGTAGCTAACTCTGAAGGTTCCCTCTCATGCACTATGAGAGGAATTTGGTTGTAAAATTTACCATACTGTCACAAATATAAAACAGTGAACCTGCTACAAATTTGATAGAACCAAAAGTATGCATGTCATCATGCATCATGACACTTGTAATTCAACCAGACTGGATATATTGTTATCCTTGGTTGCAATGTTTCTAGCACGGGCACAAAATCAGCAGAGCTGTTCAGAGTTATAGAAAATGTAGGTTTTTCCATACTTTTGCAACCTTCACAATTTGAAATGAACATTCAATATTGGGAAGAAAAGGAAAGAGGTGAGAAACTTACGTAAAGCATGCCATTCATCTTGACGGATGGTCTTAGTAATGTTGTAGGTTAGATTCTTAGGAATGGTTGCTGAAGAGTAGTGGTACTTGATGTATGAGCATTGGTCAATGGCTCCTGCAAAGACAAGATATGGGAAACATAACATCACTGATGCCACAATAATTCTATTTTATTAAATGAAGGGTTATATCAGATCAGTATGGAGCATCATTAAACAGTTTACTTAGATACAAAATGGGCAAGAGTATGGATATTCTGGATATTCTGTCTTTCACTGCACATTATTTTATACTCTTATATTTTCATTAAATTCCCAAGCCTGCCAGTCCATTGATTGTTAAAGTTGCTTCAGTTGATTCAGCTGGACAGATAGGTGCCCTCTTCCTTACTTACTGCTTAATATGTGTCCGTCCTAAAGCTGGAGTTCAGTGGAAGAGGATGGCTATCCCAGTTAGAAGGATATGCTGTTCTTCAGGATATGCTATAGCCCTTCTAGAACCTGCATACAAGATCATTCCTCAAGTAAACCATCATAAGGGGATTTTCCCATTGGGCTCATTCAATGGCAACATTGCCATCTCCATTAAGAAGAAGGTATATACCCTTGATCTGGACACCATCAAAGCTACACCAACCAGGACGTAGAAAAACTCAAAGAAGTAGTGCAAGATTAGAAGATATGGAGATACCTAGCCCATAGCATTGCCAAGAGTTGGAAATGACTCAATAGATATCATCCTCGTTATCATAAATTATTATTATTGTTATTGTTGTTGCTATTATTATTATTAACGTCTTCTTCATCACCACACTCTTGACAAAATTCAGTGAATTTATCCTTCCCTTGGAGAAACATGGAGACATCATCCACCCAATTTCCCCTTTGATAGAGAAATTTCTACCCAGCATTAGCATTAACAAATATATCTATTAAACAGCTGGTGCTCCCCAAACCACTGAACACACACAAAGGTCTCCTGATGCCAGTGAAAGGACAAGGTAGATAAATGTAGAATAAGGCTTGATGGATACAGTCCTTCTGTGAAGCGAAATAAGATAAGACGGCTTAGGCAGGAGCTTTTGGATGCCATGAAAAAAGAGCTTCTTGCCTCAGAAATATAATTTTTAACCTCAGGCAAATGAAGTGAATCTTTAAGTAAATAAAAAAAAGTAAATTCCTAGATCCATTTATACACAAATCAAAATCATTCTTTATGATTAATAAATAAATGCTACCTAATCAGATTACATCCCTTAAATAGATTTTCATTATTTCCTCATGTTGCACAGACAGGACTGAGATTGAGAAACAAGAGTTTTCACTAATGATTCCCAAAACCGCCATTTTAGCTACAGACTGCTTCCTTCCAATTTTCACTCGTGGAATTTTAGTCCTTGTTTCTGGAGCAGAAATCTATTCAACTGCTCCTTCTCCTTAATCTTCTTCCATCCAAGGTAAACATACTTCTAGCTTTTCCTATTGGGATTTGAGATTTGGTTACCAGATCTCACTGTTTTTTTTCCCCTCTAAATATACTCTAGATTGCCAGCGATTTCTCTAAAAGACCCACAATTGAATATAGAATTACACTTTCAACCTTACCATTGTAGAATAGAAGCAAATTATCACTGGAAAACCCAAAGGCCAATAGCTACAATCTGAATTTTGAAAGTGGAAGGCTATGAGAGCCTTCCCACATAGCTGTGACACGGGGCAGGGTAATGTTTTTACAAAATCTTTGCCACAGCAGGCATTTCAAGTCATGAAATCTTACCACCGCATCTGAGCCACCAAACCATGGGTGATTTAACTAGGTGGCAAGGAAAACCATGGTTCATTCCATCTAGTGATTATCTGTAGCCCAGATATAGCCTAAGAAATATCCTTTAACAAGAAAGCCTAAGCCCCAATCCAACCCCATTTTCAAGGCACTTTTTATTACTCCAACATATCCACTTTCCCCATTTCTCTCTCTTGTGCAGGGATGTCAAACTCTAACTCCATGGGCTGGATTTGGTCTATAGGATGCAGAGATCTGGCCCATGGGGCCTCTGCCCTGGAAGCAGTGAAGTGGTGCCTCATGCAGCCCTCCCAAACTCTGTTTTTACTGGCAGCGGACTGCAGGAGGCAGTCGCCACCAAAAGCCCAGGCCACCACAGGCGCCCCCAACACGAGTGATGTTGAGCTAGCCAGGCCCACCTTGGCCATGACCACCCTGACCACACAAAGCACCTCCCACCATCCCGAGATCAAACACAACCCTGATGCGGCTCTCAATGAAATCAAGTTTGATACCCCTGCTCTTGTACAATTGGTGGGTTTACCATATTTGGGCTAAAGAAATCCAAGCAGCTACTAGCAACTCAGCAAAATGTATTTCTGTATCTCTTCACTGCTATTTTATCATCCTCTGTAATCCTGCAACACAGATACAACAGCGAATAACTGGGCACACTTTCAAACAAAACACTGGGTTATAGTCACCCATCATTTTTATTTCCTTGATAAGAATATCCACTGGGACAATATGAGATCTGGGTGGGGGGGCAACTTTTTTGGCAAAATGTTTTTATTCACTTATTTATTGCTGTTGAATACAGCTCAATGTGCCAAGAGTTCCAGTGGTTTACAAACTAACAATTTAAAAGATCCACAGTTCAATGAGAAATGAAGAATTAAAACATTCACAGCAAATATAACAATAATTTAAACTTAACCTTAATTTCAGTAATTTGGTGGAGATGTGCAATCAATACTGAACACTGATGCTTTGTTTGACAGCAGGCCAGCTTTCCTTTTAAAATTAAAGGATCTGTTAAAATCAGGTTAGTCATGACATCTGATGAATGTATATGGTACATCACCTGAATTATCTGAACATGATTCTGCAAGTGATCTTGGCATATGATTGATTATTTGATTTGATTTGATTTGTCAATTGCTTACAAAATAATAGGTATAAGAATAAACATGAATACAGGAAATAAGTACAAATAAATGAGGACAACAGGACAGGGACAGTAGGCACAATTGTGCACTTATGCACAACCATTACAGACTTCTTAGGAATGGGGTGAGGTCAATCGTTTAAGGGTAAAGCAGTGGAAGTTTGAGGATGCAACAACAGAGTCAAGTGGTGCATTCCAGGCACTGACCACTCTGTTGCTGAAGTCGTACTTTCTGCAATCAAGTTTGAAGCAGTTTACATTGAGTTTGTGTCTGTTGTGTGCTCTTGTATTGTTGCAGTTGAAGCTGAAGTAGTCACTGACTGGTACAGTGGTGGGATTCAAAAAATTTTACTATCGGTTCTCTGGTAATGGTTTTGTGGGCAGGGCAGGGGAAGGATACTGTAAAATCTCCAGTCAGAGGTGGTACTTGCCGGTTCTCTGTACTACTCAAAATTTCCGCTTTCAGTCCTCTCAGAACTGATCAGAACCTGCTGAATACCACCTCAAGACTGGTAGGATATTGTAGCAGATAATTTTGTGTACTATGCTTAAGTCCAACCATAGGCAGCATAGTTCTAGGTTGTCCAGGCCCAAAATTTCAAGCCTGGTGGTGTAGGGTATTCTGTTGTGTCAGAGGAGTGTAGTACTCTTCTTGTGAAATACTTCTGGACTCGCTTAATTGTATTAATGGCCAATATACAGTGCAGATTCCAGATAGATAAGCTGTATTCAAGTATTGGTCTAGCAAAGGTTTTATATGCCCTAGTTAGCAGTATTACCAGAGGAGAAGCTTCGTAAGATTAGATTTACAACTCTTAATGCCTTTTTGGCAATGCTGTTGCAGTGAGCTCTGGCACTTAGGTCGTTTGATATGAGCACTCCAAGGTCCTTGACAGAGTAGGGGTCATCAATGAGGTCATATGATATTTGATTCATCATGATTTTATTTTTCACCATTTCTCTTTATCCAGTGAGCTTTCGAGAACTGTTAGGTCCTAAAACAGTACTTGGCACCAGAAATATCAGAGGATGAGTCAAGCATTTTGCAACTAAATTGCTAGTTACTACTACATGGGCGGGTTCACAATTTCCCAAGTTATCAGAGGTGTTCATTGTTTGCTTTCTTTGCATGCTCCTAACATTCTGCCTTTGACAGCAATTAGATTAGAGAAAGGCAAATATTATAGGGGGGAAAGCACAATATTTACACAGGCGCCCGTCTGCCCTGACAGCATGGTGGGCTCTGTTCTGTGCCTTTACCATCTGGGCACCAAATGCACATCCAGAATAAAAGTTTACAACTAAGAACTGTACTTAAAATGCAACACTGATGTTATCTTTTCTCTTTCCCTCACTCCAACTTTAGAACATGCTTGACATCTTTTATGCCAAGGATGTGCAAGCTTTAAGGGGACAAAAATCACATTTTGAGGAATATGTTGGACTCAACCCAAAATGGAGGTTGGGTCAGGAGATAAATAGATAGGACTAGAATAGATGGTGATGTACATTTCATTAATTTGTTTATTCTTTATACGTTTAATGACAATTCTTCCAGCAGAATTACACTTGAGATTAACCATCTGTTAAATTATGAGAAGAGAGTGAAAAGAATCCAAATTACAGATTTCTTTTGTGTAAAAAAAAGAAGGTAGGAATAGCCTCATGTATTATTGTAGAATGAATTTATCCTCATCCTCATGTAGGTTCTTTAGTTTACCAAATAGGATGCTCTTTGTTTAAATCAAACAGACTCAATTATAGTCTGTTTTACCACCTGTCATAAATGGATAGTATAAGGAAATCCTTTAAAAGATTAAGCATTCAAGAGGCAGCAGTCCAAGAAGCCCAACTGTTTTTGCACTATGCATGTACACATATTGATCACAAAAATGAGCCAACAGATAGAAACTGCAGGAAATGTTTTCTTTTTATCATATCTGAGAAGAATTAGTCTCATGTTAAGAGTCAGAGGATGGTGGAACAAATCAGAAAATGTAGGTTGTCCTTCAATAGGACTGGTTAAATGAAGGTTGAATGCCCATCTGTCAGGAAAGTTTTGTTTCATCTTTCACCTGCTCAAACCGCCATTTCTTTACCCTCAAACTAACCTCTGTTGATTTCACCCCATTCCTAAGAGGTCTGTAAGGGCATAAGTGCACAATTGTGCCTACTGTCCCTGTCCTATTGTCCCCAATTATTAGTTCCTATTTTTTACATTTAAACTTATGTTTATTCTCATTTCTATTGTATTGTAAGCTTTTGACAAAATAAATAAATAAATGTTGTAGATCTTACACTGTGCTATATTTGGATTGAAATAGCCTTTCCCTAATCCAAATGTACTCCAGATGTGCTAGGTTTAAAGCTCACAGGGCTCCAGAGCAGCCGAGCTATTTGCCATATTGCCTAGAACTTTCATAACTTTCATAATGCAATACATCTGGAGGGCCCAAAATTGGAGAACCAGAAGCTCTCAAAGCTAACTTACAACAATAAGATTATATGAAACTCAAAGCCCAAAAGAAAAATCTTCTCTTAAAATAAACACCTGTGGGTTTTCTGCTGCCCCCTTTCCATTCCATAACTGCCCACTACACTACAATACAAGTCAGGGGGGTCAAACTCAAGACCTGCGGGCTGGATCTGCATGCAGCCCTCCCAAACTCTATCTTCACTAGCAGATGGTTGCAGGAGGCCATTGCAGCCGGAAACATTTTCGCTGGCACAGTGCTTGAGCCAGGAAGGGAGAAAGGGAAAGAAGAAAGACAAAGAAAAAGAAAAAGAAGGGAAGAGAGCAAGGAAGGAAAAATAAGGAAAGAAGGGAAGAAAGAAGAAAGGGGAATAAAGAGGGAAGGGAAAAGAAGAAAAGGAAGGAAGGATAAGGGTCTGAGGGAAGTCCTGCCTTAGCACTTGGCCACCACAGGTGCCCACAACACGAATGACAATGAGCTGGCCACCCCCACCCCCCTATGGCCACACACACACACACAAAGGTCAAACACAATCCTGATAAGGCCCTCAGTGAAATCGAGTTTGACACTCTTGATGTAAGCAAAAATAATTATACTGGTATATAGTGTGTAAAACCTGGTATACAATATACTATTTTTCATGTGCCCAGATGGAGCTATTGATAGCCAATAATTAATTCCACTTTTTCTAATTTTTAATGAAATCAGGATAATCCTTGACTTATAACCAGTTGCTTACTAACTAGTTAAAATTACAATAGACACACACACCCCGAAAACCTAGTTTTGAAGTTACAATAGCTACACACACAGAGACAGTCACATGATTGCATTTTGGGCACTTGGCAACCAATTTACCTTTATGATTGGTTGTGGTATCCTGTGGTCATCTGACTGTGATTTGTGGTGTTGGTTTTGGCCAGTTTCTGGCATTTAATTTTAGTTTCCAGGAAAAATGTCCATTGGGGACAATTAGTTCATTTAACAACCACGGTGTTTGCTTTACAGCTGTAATATTTGATTAACAACTGTAGCAAAAATGTAAAAAAAATAAAAATAAGGTCCAGTCATGTGATACTGTCAAGCAAGTATCTAGGTGTGGTTTGGAGTGAACAAAGAGACAGAGTTTACATTTTCTCTCTCTAGGTAACTTTGTTTAGTGCTGGACAAAGGTGGGTTCTTTCATAAGGCTAGAATAACCCTGAACGCAATTTCAAATAAGTATATAAGTTTTCTGTAGTGACATAACAGGAATATGGTCATATTAGATAAGACACAGAAACTACAAAAATACTTATACACATACCCACCCTAACCCTAAGCAATTTCAGACCTTGATGTCATCCAGATGTTTTGGATTAACATCCATAATTCCCAGGCTTTGTGGCCAAACAAATAAGTTGCTCCTCTTCTGAAAGAGAGGAAGTTCCATGCTGTAGATCAGGAATATCAAACTTGTGTTGTCACATGACGTGTCACAACTTTTTTCCCCTTCGCTAAACTGGACATGGGCATGGCCAGCGCATGACACATCTAACCCACAGGCCACAAGTTTAACATCCCTGCTCTGGACAGACAGACAGACAGAAAAAAATTATAATATTGCATCCCTTTATACAAGTAAACAGAGGGAGGGAGAAAATACTGTGACAAGCAAAGCCAGTCTTCCTTCCTTCCTTCCTTCCTTCCTTCCTTCCTTCCTTCCTTCCTTCCTTCCTTCCTTCCT
>BLBF01000022.1:55899005-55914731 GCA_015471245.1 Laticauda colubrina | reverse complement strand
AAGAAAGAAAGAAAGAAAGAAAGAAAGAAAGAAAGAAAGAAAGTTAACATGGTACTTAAGGCTTTTTCTTTATATTTATGTATCCTAATCTGAGAGTATTTAAACTAACTTTATATTGAACTATATTTTTTACTTAAATTAGGGAACTTTTGTGAGCTTGTTCTCCTGAAAGGAGAAATTATCCCTCTTTGTCCTGTTAAATTCCACTCTTTTGTTTATACTAGGATACTGGGATTACTTTATGCCTTTTAAATGTGATTTTGCTTATAGTTAAAGA
This sequence comes from Laticauda colubrina, assembly GCA_015471245.1. Taxonomy (NCBI): domain Eukaryota; kingdom Metazoa; phylum Chordata; class Lepidosauria; order Squamata; family Elapidae; genus Laticauda; species Laticauda colubrina. The sequence goes on along the minus strand of BLBF01000022.1, from coordinate 55,914,454 downwards.
GTTGAGATTTGGAATGTTTATTTGAATGGGTTATATTGTTATTCGGAGTGTTCCTCTTTGGATTTGTTGTCATCTGGAATAGAAAATGTGCATTGGCTTTGCTTTAAATTAATATGATGTTTAAGTTCTATAGTTACTGTATATATTTTAATCGGAATATCATTTAGTTATCTTATCTACTTTTCTGTCTAATTGCCTTTCCACTTAAAATAAGGGATATTTGTGAGGCTGCTTTCTTTAAAGAAGAAATTGACCTTTTACATGTTAAAATTATTTTACATGTTAAAATTAAAGCATTGTTTTTGTTCACGCTTGGATATAGGAACTACTTTATGCTTTCTGAATGGGCTTGCTCAAACTTAAGAGTTAAGATGTGGAATTTTGAGTTTTATACATGAAGATAGAGGGGTGTGTTTGGACATTTTGCTGACACCTGGGTAGGAGAAGATGTTTGCCTATAGTTCAAAAATGAGTTATGGGATGAAGAGTTTTATAGCTGTTAATTAAGAGGAGCTGAAGAGATTGTGAAATTGTTTATCCTTGTTATGAGGGTGGAAAATAACTTCTTGGGATTGTTTTTCATTTTCTTTTCTTTCTTCCTTGCACCATTTTCTTTCTTTTTTTAGATTCTATCTTTTATCACTGTTATTAGAACTTTTAATAAAATTATTACAAAAATATGATACAAGCAATTATCTTAACACAGTTTAAATGAATATCATGCCTGATGTATAATATTAATGCATAAAATAGGGACACAATAATAGACCAGCTGTTCCATCAATTATCACAACAATCTTTCCACAGTGATATTTACAGAAGCAGGTCATTGTTCTATTTATGTTGTGAGGAAGGCTATCCTGGGGACAAGAAAAAGTGGCTACTTCAAAAATAGATTTGAACTATGCAATTTTTCACAGTTTACATTATATCGTAATATATTAGTAGTAAGATTGAAGGCACCAGTTGCCTTGATTAAGTCAAGCATCAGGGAAGTCAGGAAATCTAGGCAGTTCAAATGAATATAAAGGTTTATTGCAAGCTTAAGCTCTCTACAAGAATCTGAACTATTAACAATCAAAGCAAATTGGTGGTAGATGAGAGTCAATAGGAATTCAAGGTGGGCTGGACTTAGATCTCTTGTGGGTATGAAGGGATTTGAGACTGATTTGACCCTTCCCTGGGGCTCAACCTGGTCATCTCATATAGATTACCTAACAAGATTCATCTTCAGCTACCTTGATATATTTTCTCCAGGAAATTGAATTTGCTATCTTAACAATTAGCCAATTTAGTTTCACCAGGAGTGTAAGTAGGAGACGACGAAATCATAATAACCCTGATTGATAGGACACGCTAAACCAGAAATCTGAAAATCTTTAAAATTATTAGACACAACTTATTGTATATTTTTGAAATGTGTTATGAAGCAGACCTGAGTTACCTTGAGGTAAGATGGGCAGCCTATAAATTTTGTAAACAAATGAACTTTCTGACTTAATGTTTATCACAAGATGCATATTATTCTTCAGAAAGCAAGATACAATCACCTAACACTTAATTTTTTAAAGAATATCTCTAGAATACATATGAACTTTATGATGAGGTATGTTTATCTGTAAGCTAGGACTGGTTGTATTGTTCTGGATGTCAACTGACCATAGACCATATCTGAAATTTTGTAGCATTTATTTATTTATCCATTTTATAAACTTACTCATCAATTGATGAAACTGAGTGATCTCAAAGAAGAACAGAACTTTTCAGAATTCTCCAGCACATTCCATCTCCACAGCTGAAATATTTAGATAAATTTAACAGATTCCTATTTGATTGTTTGTTTTATTACTGAAAAAGACCCTTTAAAAATAAGTTAAAATGTCATATAGATGCCAAGAAATGTTTTTCAGGGTACCGTATCAGATACACACTAAGCCTCCCAGGGTGGAATATTCTTTATCAGTCTATAACTAAGCCTTATTGTAAGTTATCTTAATCACAATTTCATATAATACTTTAAATCTAGCATAATTATTATCTTGCTAGCAACCATTCAATGAAATTAATGTGGAGTGCAGGAACAGCTGCAAAAAGGATGCTTCTTCAACATTTCTGCTTTGTTTTTCACATTCTCCCTCAAAATGGTTTTCTTTTAAAAATAAATTCATCTCCATTTCATACAGGATGGTTCAAATTCTGCTATAGACATCTTGTGTTTTTTGTGTGTTTTTTTTTTTGTAGTTGTTTTTTAACCTAGATAGCATGAGAGACCACAAAGACTGCTGAGAACAAAAAGGGAGGGAACAGAAAACTATCTTCAGCATGTTATCACTGAGTTATATCAAAAGCAGTGTCATTTATAACGTAGTCACTAAATTCTGGAACCAGGTCTGGAAGGAAGTTTCGAAGCCACAGAGAAGTTTAGAATTATATTTGACCACCATCCAATGTCCCTGGTTTATCCTATGGTTTATTTGCAAAGAGAGTACACTGTGTCTATTTGAAGTTATCTAAGGACTTGAAAGTGCTTTGGAACATTAACTATTTTATCGAGTTATTTGTGAATAAGTCATGTGAAAACCCTAGGAATTGCAGGTGTAGCTCTGATAATCCCTGCTACACAGCACTTTTGTTGGAAATTCTGATGAGAAAGTATCAACCGAGGTAAATAATCAAATTCTTCAAAAGCATCCATTAAAAAAATAATATATCCACAAAGGAATTCATTTTATCTCCCAGATCCCCAAATCTTAGCAACAGAAAGCTGAAAACAACTGTTAACAAAACAACAGCAAAGAAAACAATCATGAAGAATTCAGACTTCTTTGACTTTGCTGGTCCTCTGGAAACCAATGTATGTTGAAAGCTGCATGAAGGCAAATTTGACAGAAAAATCTGTTTTTCACCACTGGCATCTGCAACCATTGCTTACATCTGTATCAGCGCTAGGATCATTCTTTCATTGTGTTTTTCATGCACTGATGGCTTGCAAAGATGTTTCTAACCCTGATTTTTTTCCCATTTTTATTCTTCCGAAAAAAAAGAGTGATTATTGCAAACACACAACAGATCTGTATTCATTGTCAAAGGTGATGCTTGAACACACTTTTGCAATGTATACTATTGTTTTTTAGAGCTGAGCACAAAGGACCTTTCAAACATTTCCAGATTTGGGGACAGAGAAATTGCTTTCCAGCAATGATATTCTCTCTTACTGGGGGCGGACCTGCCACCATGGAAAAGGCCTCAGAGGAGGGGTTTCCTCTTGATGTTCTCCTTTGAGATTAAATGGAAGCCGAGAAAGCTCAGGAGAATGGATATTGCTCTATCCTGAAAGACATACCCCCGTGGCTACCAACAGAGATGGGCTGCACATAATGTAACAACCAGCTCGCCTAGTGTATAACCAAAAATGTGAGTATGCGCACATGCACCATCAGCACAGATGCAAAAACATGGGGATTTCTTGCACACAGAAGCCAGGGTGAGTAAAGCGGGCAATCCGCAGAAATCAACTGAGCTGCACGGGTGGGGTGAGTGAGCCAAATGTAAAGGTCAGGATAGCACCAGGGAAAGTGGGTGAGCCCAGCTGGTAGTCAGAACTACCAGTACAGGCAAGCTGGGCAGCCCACCACAGGCTACCAGGTCACTAAAGATGAGCAAAAATATCTTACTCCACTCAGGCAATTTCTCTAAAACTGACTTATCTTCTGAAATAGTTTTTAAATCAAATTCTTTTCCATCGAGTTGAGCAAGAATTGATACTCCGAATCTACAGTATTTCTTTTACCAATATTAGCACGAGTAGCTTTATCAATATTTGTGAGAGCAAAGCCTATCCTTTGCAAATTCAGCTGGTTTAATAAAGGCATTATTATGCTTATGCATCAGGAAATCACAAATGATAGATTCACACTCAAAGTTAATTTAGTACTGCATATGAATAGTTTAGTGGTAAAGGCACCTGGCTAGAAACCAGGAGACTGTGAGCTCTAGTCTCATTTTAGCCATGAAGATTAGCTCATTGACTTTGAGCTAGTCACTCTCTCAGCCCAACTCACCTCAGACGTTTGTTGTTGTGGGGAAAATAGGAGGAAGAAGTAGTACTGGATATGTCCCAAATGTGCTTTTTTAAGAGGCAACTGGACTTTCTGGTTTTTCTTTGAAGATGTTTCACTTCTCATCCAAGAAGCTTCTTCAGCTTCTACATCCAAGAGTTGAAGAAGATTCTTGGATGAGAAGTAAAACGTCTCCAAAGAATAACCAGAAAGTCCAGTACCCTCTTGAAAAAGCACCTTTGGGACAACCATGACCTGGATGATTGAGAATCTCCATAGACATTGAGTATTGGATATGTTCACTGTCTTGAGTTACTTATAAAAGTAATAAAGATGAGATAAAAAAAACTTAAAGCAAACATCTCAATTAAGGGACTGAAAGAAATATATATGTGGGTTAGCAACATATTTGATGTTTTCTTTTGATCTAAGTGTGTAATCTTGCCAAACATTCCTAGTGCAAACCTTATTAACATGTCTGAGAATTCTGCAAGAAATAATCTCCCCAGAAGAAGCTTGAAGAGAGCACAGGGCAGCTCTTCATAATTCATTAGAATTAAAAAAAAAAAAACCCAGTATTATGAAACCCCAGAGGTTCTTAATGGCTATTTCAGTCCAAAAGAGTGAGAAAACAGAATAGGAAAAAAAGGGGGAGAACAATCCCTTGACACTCAGCTACAAGCCAGCAAAGATACCTCCAGTTCTGACTAGTATCACCCTCAACAATTTCAACTGTTTTACTTAAAATTAATGGGTGCATTCTATACAGATAATGTCTCTATACCCTTATCAGTGCCTTATAAGTTGCCTTATCAGTGAGAGAAGTGGCATGTAAACTTAATAAATAATAATAAACCACAATTTCCCCTATTTATTGTTGATTAAGTTTGGATTTTTGAGGAATGAGGGTTGTTTTTTTCTTTGAACATAGTTAGAGGACATGGATGCATTTTTAGAATAGAAGAATGTGTGAGAAAGAATTTGGTAATTGAAACTGAAAAACATTTGTCTGCTTTGTATTTCCTTTGTCTTGGATGCTTATAAATCAAGCATAAGTCCATCCATTATTTTCTATCTTACCATATATATTTCTAAGGAAATACTTTGTTGTTGTTTGTTCCTGTGGAATCTTGGTGCTCTTTGAGTTTGGTTGTTTTCTAGCAGTCATTTCATTATTCAATTATGTAAGGTAATTTCAAAGGAGTGTGGGGTTCAATCCCTGTTTATATACAGTGGTTTGCCCAGCCAGTGTTCATGGATATATAGTTTTCTTCGTAGTAGTTCTAAAACTATCTTGGAGAACTACCTTTGAAAACTATCTTCTGGAACTACCAAGGAGAAAACCATACCTCCACCAAACCAACATGAGCATGGCAAATTTCTGTGTCTATCAACAGAGAGAAAATGTCACATTCACTAGCACTGATTATCTTACCCAGTTATATAATAAAGCATTTGCAAGGAAATTACCAAAGTCAAAGAGCACCAAGGACTTTGAGATTCATATATTCTCTTCTATTCTAAGGGGTTTTTTTTCTGTTCTTAGTTGGTTGTTTTCTTGCATAATCTCCATATCATGAACATGCCTCTGGAACATCAATTAAAAAAAATATTTCAAAAAAGTAAGTGAAATGTATTAGTCAAAACAAAGGTTCAGGACCAGGAAGTTCAGTATTTAGTATTTATTTGATTTGTCAATTGCTTACAAAATACAGGTATAAGAATAAATATAGTTTTGAATGCATGAGATAGATACTTATAAGAAAAATGAAAAAACAATAGGACAGGGACAGTAGACATGATTGGTGCGCTTATGCACGCCCCCTACAGGCCTCTTAGGAAGGGGGTGAGGTCAATAGTAGACGTCTAAGGTTAAAGTGTTTGGGGAAGAAACCACAGAGTCAGGTAGAGTATTCCAAATATTGACCACTCTGTTGCTGAAGTTCAGGCTAAAGTCTGACGTCTTACTTGAGTAAGAAACTTACTGGGTGATTTTGGGCAAATCCAAATTATCACACATGATTGTTGTCCAGAGGTTTGGAAACATCCATGTCTTATTTTCTATGTCAACTATTCAGCTACTGCTACTTCTACTATGACTTCTGGATTTATTGCTATGGATATTCTTGACAATTTGTATTCCATAGTAGCCAATCACATGATGAGTAGCATCAATAAATGATCTCATTGCACAATTCCAGCCCATCACGTAAAGACCTTGCCCATTTTCAACTGAGGAAATATGCTTTTTTTAAACCAAGTTTTCATTAACTGATAAAAAAGATAGCAATCATAGGGAGAATTTTTAATGTAATAGTGTCCTTCAAAACCCTCTTTTGCCCAAACATACCGCCTACATACCACTAGAAATTGTTCAACAATCTTCAGAGGCTGTACAACACTTTGAGAGTTTCAAAGTCATAATACATATGATATTATACTGATTCTATATTATAATATATATCATAATATATTATACTGATTCTAAAATATTCACGCTAAGCAATAATTTTGTTAGCTTTTTTCTTACATACTTTTTCTTACATGCACCAGAAATGTTAGCTCTTTTCTTACATACTTTTCTCAACATTATATATAATTCCCCTTTTATTTAATTCCAAACATAACTGTATACACTGAGAAATTCCAGTATAGTGAGTAAAGATCCATTGCAGATTACAGGCAATGGATCAAGATATCCTCATATTTCAGCACTGGACAGTTCCTGGCGCATTGGTTTTCCAACAGAAAGAAAATTACAGCCATGCTCACCTGCCATAGGGACAATGTGCCATTAAATTACTTCCATTTTACTGGGATTATAGCTAAATGCTCAATAAATTTTATCATACCATTTAATTTTATACACAGTACTAAAAATCTGTGGGGTCAAGATCATCATTTCTTACATTGTTAAATATGTTCTCCTGCACAGAATAACTTTGTTTCCACAAGGTCCTGAGAATGTTCATCTGTTTTTATTTTTAATGGCATGCAAGTTTCATTGGGGCAGACATGCATACTGCTCTAACTCAAAGGCCATATCTATCATGCTGGCTGCCCTATGCTTCATAAAACAAGAGATGGTGACCAGTTTCCAAACATATAATCAGAATCTTTCTGCATCAGCAAGACAGCCAATATGGAAGTCCCAAAGGTGCTTTTTTTTTCAGAAGGCAATTGGACTTTTTTGTTTTTTCTTTTGAAGATGTTTCGCTTCTCATCCAAGAAGCTTCTTCAGCTCTGACAGGATAGTGGGGAATGGAAGGATTTATACTCCTTGCAGACAGCTGGTAATCTGCAGCTTTTTAGAGGGTTGTTGAAGCACTCTGAGGTTTATCTACGTCCTCAGCATCACCTGAGTAGTGCTCTTGGTTCCTGAAGTCTTCAATTTCTCTCTGGAAATCCATTCCTACTCCCACACCATTCAAAGGGTATAACTAAGAGATTCTCAGTCATCCATGTCATGGTTGTCCCAAAGATGCAAGAGAAAAAAAACACATTTGGGACAATCATGACCTGGATGACTGATAATCTCTACAGACTTGTAGCCAATATAGAAGTCACATGCTATACCTACTTGCAACTCTGCTTCTGTAGGAGAACGGACACTGTAAATATTCTCATCTGCAATACTCCTATGAAGAGAGTTGTGAGTCAGTCATGCTATATAACTGAAGAATAAATAATCAGGCAGTCTATAGTTTCCCTGTTGCAGTCTCTCCTTTTGTTTACCAGTCTAAAGTATCACAACCAGTGCTCCCAGTTTCAGCGAATGGTCAAACCTGTATCAGATAGGCTAACATGTGAGGTAAAAAAAAATACAGGCAGGCTCAGACATCTTTTCATAAATACAGCACTGGTTGTGTGACAATCGGTAGAAAAATAACATTAACTGAAACTGAAGTGCTTTGCTTTTTAAATAAAACTGACTGAATGAACAGAGGTTGTAAATCACCATCTATATGAGCTTCATTCCAAGCTCTGCCAGCACTGCTGAACTAATGTCCCTAACGGAAGATGGAATGGAATGTTTTATGAGCAAAAGATATGAATCAACAGGAACAATCCCACTGATTGTTTTGCCTTAGGAACAGCCAGTGCTATTTTTAAGATGGTAGAAAGCAGCAGCGATCTATCAGCCTTTCCTTCTTCTTAACCCACCATTTTATTTTTTTGTACTTGCTATTATGAATAGTGACTGCCTGAAACAAAAGGGGATTTTATTTTGTGGCCAGCCAGGAATTCCACACCTTACCATCAAAACCAAAGAAACAAATGAAATGTCTAGAAAAATTCATGTTCTAAAATACCCACCAAGATTGGAAATGTTGTTGCAAAGCATGGCAGAATATTTGTTATGTTGGGGGAAGGATGTAATTTATCCAATGCACCCATAAGGTGATGGTCCCAAAGGTGCTTTTCCAAAATGTAGGAGAACAAACCCATCAGGACAAGATTCAGCAGTCCATCTGCATTTGAAAGACAAAGGCCACTCTTTTGAGGACAGTAAAGTCCACATTCTGGACAGAAAGGATCATTGGTTAGAAAGAGGGGTCAAAGAGGCAATCTACATTAAAATTGAACATCCCACTCTCAATGGGTGGGAGGAAATATGACCCCACCTATCTCCTGTTTACAACACAGTCCTTTCAGCAGTTCCAAGAAGGTTCCAATCTGCACTGTTCAGGTGACGTTGAGGACACCAACAAACCTCTAAGTGGCCTCTATGACTCTTGGAGAGAGTGTCAGTGACTAAATGACTGCAAGGAATAGAAATCTTTCCATTTTCTACCATTCAGTCAGAACTGAAGAAGTTTCTTGGATGAGAAATGAAAGGTCTTCGAGGAAAAAACAAGAACATCCAGTTGCCTTTTGATAAAGCACCTTTGGGACCTGCATGACTAAGAATCTCAATAGACATACGGTGATGGTATCTCTCTCTTTCTTGTGTGAGAGGGTTCCTGAGGCTTTCCGCATTTCTTCTCTCCAAAAGGGTCCTCCTTTTTTTCTAATTTTGGTGCAACCTGGCTGCTTAATTCCCCCTCCCCACTTTTTTTCTCTACCGAAATATCCTGGTCCACAATAGCAAAATTGCAGGTGAGGGCAACAACTCATTCTCATAGCTGGGACAATGGTAAGTGAGTAATAACAACCAAAAATGTCATACTTAGCAAAGAGAGATCAGCCATAGTTTAAATCACTTGGGGGTCTACTCTTTTAAAAATCTGTCCAGCCTTTGATTATTTTATAAACTGAATGTGTATAACTGTGTCAAATTTGGTTTCATTCAGTTTTTCTTTCTTTTTTTCCAAACTTAAACTTTCCCTTTCTCACAACAGTTTGCAATGTACAAAAAGTATGCACCAGCATTTCTAGCTTTTCTAATACCATATATTTTAAAGAACAATATTTGTAGCCCAGGGTTGATATGAGGAATCCTTGATGCTCTCTGAGCTTGGCTGTTTTCTTGAAATTATTTCATTACCCAAGTTAGGTAACATCATCAGTGTTAAGTGATGATCAGTCATAAGGATGAAAATATAGAATGCATTAACCTTCCCTCTGAAGGGGTACCTATTTATTTACTTGCATTTGCATGCTTTTGAACTGCTAGGTTGGCAGGAGCTGGAGCATAACAGGAACTCATCCTGTCATGTGCTGCTTGAGTCTCAAACTGTGTCTGTCAGCTTTCCAGCTGATAAACCCAGCATCTTAACTTCTGAGTATTTGTTTGTTTCCTTATTTGTTTATTTGATCTGTTTGTCACCCATTTCACTGCCAACCTTACTTTTATTGTATAATTTATTTTTATACTATTTTGCTATATTATGCATTGCTTATTATTTATTACTCTTCCTTATGATCCCCGTGTGAAGACCACTGAGAAGCTTCAAATGGTCCAAAATGCAATTGCATGGATGTTGTGTTTCCAGGAGTTAGTTCACTATAAAATTCTATATGGCTTAGGCCCAGATATTTGAGAGACCATCTATCTTCTGCCCAGACAATATGAGCTGGTATCCAGTTCTCTTTAATTTACCAGTGCTACCCTTTGGGACCCAGAATGCATGCCTTCCCTATCTGGGTCTATTCTCTGGCATGAGGTCCTCCAAGATGTGGATGTCCTTCAACCTGATGGAGATCTCCCAGGTTTTTTGATAGAGGGGATGGAACCCCTTGTCAGATGCATCATTGCGTATGTTTTGGTATATAATTTAGATTACTATCTGACTTTTAATTGTGAATTACTCAGGGTCAATTTGAAGTCAGACAGTACCAAGATCAAATCAAATTAAATCAATCAACCATCTTATGAAATCCTAGGCATTCTTGCCTAAAATCCCATCCAAAATAACTGCTTCCAGATGAAAGCTCATGAGATTTAAGACAGGAAAACTCATATCTTTAGAAAATTGGCAATCTTACAAGGCTTTAATTTACATATTTGTTTAATTTGGGGTTTATGCAAACATCCTTCAGGGGTATTGCAGGAGCCCTACAACATCTGCCTGTCTTAATCCTTGATTCATCATCAATTGATTAATTATCATCAGGAAGACAGTGTCTTTTGGTTTGTGAACTTGAGAAGAAAAGTCTCAGGAGAAGCATATATGGTCATATTTATGCTATTTGCATGTCTACAAAAAAAATCCATGCATTCCTATTGTGCGTGCCCATGTTAATCTGGCACTAAATATTAATTTGGGAACTGAAAAGGCTGTTTCCCCATATTTCATGCTGCTGCAAGAATGGAAAACATATGGTTTTCTGTTGCTAGATTCCAACTCCCACTATTTCCAGTGATGCCCAAGGCTGATGGGTGTAATGTTAAACAACATCTGCATATTCCATTTCCTTGCTCCTGAAATAAAATGACAAAGAAATTGCTGTAGCTCTGAACTTTTGCAAGTTAATGTGATACCAAAGTACAGCAGCATGACCAGCATTGAAAAAGTGACAACCCCTGATGATCTTAAGCCCTTTTACTGTCCTTCAAAATCACAAGCTCTTCTTCCATAAAGCTAACCCATTTACAAAGAGACAGAGGAGATATATATATATATATATGCATGCCATTCCTCTGCCAGGTCAGCCATATGTTTCCCAAGTGCAGCTGTTAGAATATAAAGAAAAGTCCATTAATTGCAGCAATGGATGCTGTTTGTGTATAATTTCCATATGCTGTTCTTGAAAGCATGCCCAGTAACTAAGTGAAAGTGTATTTCTCATGGAATAAACCTCAATGGAAAAAACAGCAGCAACTTGCTCTTGCCATGATACAGCCTCATTTTTTTCCCAAATTGAGTCTAGCCTTATTCCCCTGAAATAGAATGGAGGTACATTTTATAATTCCACCTGTACATATATACTTTTACTTAGAGTGGTGTGATGGCCTAGAAGTGGAGCTCTCACCTCACAAAGGAGGTGAGTTGCTCTCACCTCAGGAGGATGTGAGTTGGATCCTAGGTAGAGGCAGATATTTTTCTCTCTGGGCACAATGAGAATATATCTACAAAACAAAATTCCTCATTGGCGGCAGGAGGGGCATCCAGCCATTAAACCATTTGCTAGCTCCATTTACTTGCCCAAACTCCACCCAGCAAGGGATTATGGGGTTGTTAAATGATGATGATATATACTTTTATTTCCTGAGTTTTCATTTAAGATAACACTACAAAAGTGCACTAGGGATGAGAAGGAGGGATGATTATCTTGTTAGCAAAGACCATTGTTTCTTCAAAGTTCACAGTATTTTCTTCATAGTACATTGTAAAAAAAAAAAAGAGCTGAGCCAATGAGAAATTTTTCAGGTGTGTAAATTTGAAAGCTACCAGCTTTACACTCTCATCACCACCAGTAACCTCCTCCCCAAAAAGTCAGTAAAATGATCTTCTATATCATTTGGGCAACTCTTTTCATATCACACTGAACCCAATCAAGCATTAAGTCAGTTATATACAGTATAACAGTAGTTCTGCAGCACATAATGCAGGATCAAAAATCATCACAATGGGGATACTAAGTCCCCAAGGAAATGCTTGGATCTCAGGATCATTTGCATCAAGAGAGTCTCTCTAGGTTTGATGATATTTTCAGTTTCTTTCACCACTGAACAGGCTGGTAGGAAAACACATGGCTTGGTGACTAGAGTGAAACCCTTGGTGATGGATGAATCTTGTAATGGAGAGGCATGCTTTGAACTTTCCAGCTCTTTTTGTTGGATAGTCTGAAAGGGAAAATGAACATTTGTCTGGACTTTGTGGTTTTGATGTCATGGTTAATTGCTTAGAGCTAATATAACCCTATGCAAATCTATGGACTGTCAAAGCCATGTCAATAGGCTTTGGATCCTTCCTTGAGACAGAAGGAAAAAATGTTGATATACTCTTACAGGTCATCTTTATCGACCAACAACACTACTACCTTAGTACATTTGTATTAAGGGTTCTTGGTTCTTCTTGCTCTGTCAATTCTACATCTCTTAGCATCAGGAACATCTGTCACAATCACTGTCTGGATATGTGACAGGGTAGTATTTAGTTTCTGAACTGCAATTCCAATTATGTAGGTATTTCACTTTACCTGTTCATCATGGAGGGGATGACCACCTGGTGAACCAGCTATTATTTCTTAGAGAAGCTGACAATAATGTAATAATTATTCATGCTGTATAAATTCATCTGAAGAGCAAAGATCCATGATTTCAATTCCAGCAGAGTCTGAACATCATAGAATCAGCTCTCGTTACCCATGTTTGTTGAAACTGGCCACATGATGCCTCCTGGTGGTCAAAGTTTCCTTAAAGTTTTAATCATGGCATATTGACCTGTGGCTTCTAATCATAGCAGATTTACAAACAGCTATAGGGATATCAACCTACACTAGAACTAGAACTTTTTGAAACTTGTAGCAAACCTTCCTGGACCTTTCCCTTCTTGTTCCTAAGGTCTGAATGGGCAGGGAAGGCAGAGATCTTGAGAATGGAATACCATTTCTGTTCTGATTTTCACCAGTGCCTCCCCAGCTTGACAATAAGGCTAGACTAGTGATCATGCAGTGACACAGCTAACTATCCTCTTTTGCATCAGCAGGGGGGCATTCCAGCTTCACAGGTGCCTTTCATTCAATTACATTTGGTCTCCCCCTCTGGCACCTAACATTCTGGAATGCTCCAACCTGCAGTTTGGGAATTACACTGTTCTACTATCATCCCCCAGCTTTTTTAGAATTGTTAATTAAACATTACAATGCATGTGTGAAGTCACAAGGGATAATAAATGCACTAATGGATAAATGGCTTAGGAACTGGCTCTGCCTGTCGATTTGCAGCATTAAGTTGTCAGTCATTTAGCCCCATCCCTGCAACATCTATCACTGAAGTGTGCTAGCCACAGCTGGACAGAATGGTAGGCAAATCAAGGCAGAGCAGGGCAATCTCTTGCTTATAGCCTCTGGAATTTAGCCTGCTGTGATGATAGAGAATGAATATCTTGTTCAGTACTTAGTGTTATTTATAACAGAGCTTGGGTTTTCCATCCAACTGTCATATCCAACTTGCTTTCCTCCAACTCAGTTTGGCTTGCCTTAAGCAGAGACCATTTTTAATACACAGTAATCCCAAAGGTGCTTTTTTTCAAGAGGCAACTGGACTTTCTTGGGGTTTTTTTGAAGATGTTTCGCTTCTCATCCAAGAAGCTTCTTCAACCCTGACAGGATAGTGGGAAATGGAAGGATTTATATTCCTTGCAGACAGCTGGTCATTTGCATCCTTTTAGAAGGTCATTGAGGCCACTTGGAGGTTTATCTGTGTCCTCAGGTTCACTCTTGGTTCCTGTAGTCTGCACGGTTTTTTTTCCACTGGAAATCGATTCCTACTCCCACACCATTCAAAGAATGTTCATCCCAAATTGTATAACTAAAAGTCTATATGTTTATATAAAAGTCTAAAAGGTGTGGGAGTTTTATTGAATTCACTCTGGCCATGATAGATGTCCAGATGCCCTCTATAAGTGGGGCAAAATATCATCACTAGATTGTGACTGTGGAGTCGAAAAACAAACTATGCAGCATATAGTGACAGAGTGGCAAAATAGAGTCTATAATGTAGACTTTGTTGATTTCTTGACTGTGACAAATGAAGCAGAAAATTATATCTGTAATCTAGACATACATTTATAATACTTTAGACTTTACGTTTCATATTTTGTGTTTCTATCTCGTGTTTTATTGAAGTGATTTTTTCCCAATCTTATTACGGTCATAGATCAGAGACCAGAACAAATAAAAACACTCAATAAATATACAATTATTTTTTTTAGAATAAAATAATAAATAAAAGAATGATAAAATCTTGCCAATAAAATCATATATGATAAAATCTATATTAAAATGCAGTCTGTAAATTATACATGGTCTAACTATACTAAAATCACAATCAGTTTATAACTAAAACTGATGACTAAAACCCGTAGTCAGTTTATGACTAAAAGGGAAAGGAATAAGCAGTGCAATGGATTTGCCACGTTTGTTGTATAAAATGACTATGATGGGTTTGACATGTGTTCCCAATGAATCCCCAGTGATTGAATGTACCATACAATAAGTAAATCTGTTCTTTAAATATTTAATGACAGTTCTATTATTTTTAAATCATTCTTCTCCAAATTAAAAATATTTGAAGTTTCCACTTTTCCTAAAGGCAGAATAGTGTCTTGGCCCATCTCTATCTCTGTCCCCATTGGAGGCCATGATACGTGTGAGCAAGCAAAAGCAGATATACGCACAATGACATTACGTGTAGATGATGTGAATCTGAGATGCCAAAGCCAATGGTGGCATTTGTTTTAGGATGACATCACAATTGTGTGTCATTCATTTTAGCATCCCTACAGTTTTCTATGGGCATTGCTGCCAGCTTTCTTTCTCTGAACACATTCCATAGGGCAGTCTATACTTGTGAAGCAGGAATAAAACACATCCTTCAGAGGCTATGTTCAGCAGACTAAGAAGCCTAGTGCTTTCAACCTCTTAAGAATGTAAACAATGACACTTGAGATTTAACCTCTTCTGCCAAAAATATAGAACTCCAAAGATGGCACTGGGTGCATGGTTCACTTACCATCTTCATGGCAGGTTTTGTTTATTGTTTTTGAAGGCAGCAAAAAAAGGAGCAAGGGATTCCAGGAGATGAATCCCCAGAGAAAAAATATAAACTAAAACATATTTTAAAAAAATCAAAACATATTTAAAAGTCAATCCAGACTTCTACTGAATACCTTTATGCAGTTTTCTTGGCAGTGTTACAGAGTTGCCTTATTCTGGAATGGGATAGAGTGGAGTAGAATAGGAATAGGAATAGGAATAGGAATAGGAATAGGAATAGGAATA
>BLBF01000022.1:55871839-55893573 GCA_015471245.1 Laticauda colubrina | reverse complement strand
TGGCCCTCACTCTGGTTCTGCTGGGGCTTCTGCAGCACGGGCTCACTCTTCTGGGGCTGGGGCTTCTGCTGCTTCTGCTTCTGGAGGAGCTGATGAAAAGCACTCCAGCACCAGCCACCTCCACAGCACCTGGACCCTTCACCCCTGAGACTGAGCGACCAAGAGGAGTGCCAGAGACTCATTTTTGTTTCATAGCTTGTTGTTAATAAAGTCTATTTATGATTCACACACTTGCTTCATTTCTTTTTTTTAATAAAGTCTTGGTGGAAACTTTTAGAAATGGCTTAAGCCTTTGCATGCTTGTGGGATGGGTAAGGATAGCTTTGGGATGGGTTAGGATACCTGTGGGATGGGTAATAGCTGTGGGATGGGTTAGGATAGCAGTGGGATAGATAAACCTCCAGTGCAAGCATAGTGGGACTATATGGTCCACCCTCCCAGGTGCCACACCTATGGCCCTTTATTGTCAATAACAATGTAATCATTAATCCACACATTTCAACATAAACACAACTCTTTATTAAATGCCCTGTTCATTGTTGGGCCACTCAACATACATGGCCCAATCTCATCAGTGTGATGAGACAGGTTCAAGGAAGGATCCATTAAGCATCTATCATCCTGTCTTGCCACTCCACTGCTCCAGCTGGGGAGTTGCACCAGTGTTTCAGGAGGTTGCGCTGCTTCTTCCCTTCACATGAGGCTCTGTTGGGGCCTTGCACATCCTCAGTGTCTATCAGGTTTCGCCCTTGCCTCCATTCCACAGGCTCCATGTCCCCATTGCCTTGTTGGAGGTCCACGAGCCTGTTCTGCAAGACTGGGTAGCGGGTGCGCATGAGATTGCTCAGGATGCAGCAAGCTTCCATGATCCTCCTCACGGTCTCTGGGTGATGCTGCATGGTGGTGAGAAGTACCTGGAACTTGTTGGCCAGGATGCCAAAGGCCTTCTCCACCACCCGCCTTGCCCTGGACAGCCTGTAGTTGAAGATCCTCTCTTCACGGGTGAGGAGTCTGGAAGTGTAGGGCTTCATGAGGTAGGTTGTGAGGGAGAAGGCGTCATCCCCCACAATGAAGTAGGGCACATCTTGCGTGTCGTTGGGCAGTGGGTCTGGATCTGGAAAGCCCATGATGAGGTTGCATTCCAGCCCCTCCTTGAGGTCACTGGTGTTGTATACCTGGGCATCTGAACATGAGCCGTTGCCTGAAGCATCGATGTGCATGAACTTGTAGTCAGAATCGACCATGGCGAAGAGGACGATGCTGAAGAAGCCCTTGTAGTTGAAATAAGTGGACCCCAACTTGGCTGGCGCTTTGCAGGCCACATGCTTCCCATCTATGGCTCCAATGGTGTGTGGGAAGTTTCACCTCTGATACCACTGCTCTGCAACTTTCTTGCAGCCTTCTTCAGTGGAGGGGCACTGGAGGAGCTTCTCCAGGTATTCTTCGATGATGGCCTGCACCACTTCTCTGACCACAATGCTGATGGTGTTGTGTGGCACCATCCAGCCGTACTGCATGCTCCTGTAGGTGGTCCCTGAGGCCAGGTGGTGCAGAGTCAGTGCCACCTTGAGCCCAGGGTCCAGGCTGGGCCGGAAGTTGGTGCTCTGCTTGGTCAACCTGGGTGTCAGCCGCTGCACAACTTCGTCAAACATGGCTGGAGGCATCCTCATGAAGTTCTGGAATGCCCGAGTGTCTTCGTTCCTGAGCTCCACCATCAGTTTGTTGTACAGGCCATATTCTGCTCTTCTCCCGATCCATCTTCGGACCCAGACGCTTCTTGGCTGCCTCCTTTTCTTCCCGTAGTAGAGTTCACAGAGCCTGCAGATGGCTTCGCACTGTTGCAGAACGATGGTGGCTACCAAAAGGACTGTGTTACGATCCATGGTGGACATGACTGAATGCTGTGGAAGAGCAAGAGGCAGATGAAGGCTGCAGAGGTCTGCACAGCTGGGCTGCTGTTCTGAAAGTGAGATTCAGGTGAGTTACTCCCCCTTTTTATAGGCAATATAGGTTTTCCACTATGTGTCCTTTTGCATCCTCTAGGCATCCTCTAGACATCCTTTATATCCGAAATAGGTCCCCTCTGAGAAAGTTTTTTTCCATTTTAAATGCTTTCTTTGCAAGCTGCATCTGCTTTCATCCTTTCTCCGTCCGTGCTACTAACACTGCACGTCCGTTCCGCGTCCGTTCTGCTTCCTCCCTGTGTCCGTTTACCGCTGGAGCAGATGAGAGTTGCGCGGATGCACAGCGGATGCCTAGTGGATGTAGCGGACGCATAACGGATGACGACGGATGCAGAACGGATGTTCCCCGTATGCCTAGCGGATGCAGAACAGACGCGGTGGATACATTTTCCGCTCAGAAAGTTTTGATCAGCTCAAAACTTGTTGAGCGGATGGAACTTCAGTCGACGGATGCTGGACGGATAGAGAGGAAGAAAAACGGACGCACTGAGTACAAAACAGAAACATCGCGTTAACCAACGGATGGCAAGTGTTTTTCTCCGTTTTACATCCTCTTTCCATCCGTTGGTGCAGTGTGACATGGGCTTAACTTCATACAGCTGCTAAATGAATCCTTTTGGGGAAACTATCTGTTTTGCCTTTCTTTCTTCTTGAAAAATTGGTCGGACAGTTTCCATTATGTTAAGAAGGAAAATGTGAATTATAATTGAGGCTTGACATGGTTCCCTCTCTTCCATCTGAAGAACAGGGAATATTTTCAAGACAGTTACTCCTGTCCCCCATGATTGTTTTTAACAGCATATTCCCCATTATTCAAAATATTTATTAATCATGTGTATAGAACAGTCTGTACTATAGACTGTCTTCCTATTTACTTGAATATATGCTGGGGTTTAGTAAGTGCAGGAGAAAGGCTAACCCATTCAATCCTCTGGATTCCCTTGGACTTTTTTCAGTGTGGTAATATCTTCTTATCACCACTCCCTCACAGTATCATAACCTGGGCTAAAAATATAGTCCATAGCATTAACTTGGAACAGTGGGGACGTATTTGGCAAGTAAATTATAAATTAACATTGTCGGTCTCTTTTCAAGAAAATATACATAAAAATGTTTTACCACTGGCACCTCCCACCAGCCAGAATAGCCAAAATGTTTTCAAATATGATACCCAATTGTTGGAGATGCAGTCATAATCAGGGAACATAGTTCCATATGTGGTGGACGTGCCCTCATGCATGGAGATACTGGCAAAAAATTAGATCATGGTTAGAGGAAATAATGAAACAGAGAGCGAAATTTAAACAGAAATTTTCCTATTAGGAATGTTAGAACCTAACATGCACAGAAAATAACAATATTTGATGCTCCATATCATAATTGTGGTCAGAATTTCTTTCACCCAAATTGGAAACAGACTACATCACCCCCCCAGAAGCCATAATTATTATTAAGATATATTAATGTGCAGAGATGGATAGATTAACAAAATTATTGAGTGATAAAGAAGAATATTATTATATTAATATTATATTATATTATTATATTATTATTAATAATATTATAAAATATGGGATGTTTGGTACAAATGGATAAGAATAAGACACAAAGGCGTCAAATGATCTATGTAATACTATAAAATTACAAAACAATAAGGTTTTCGTATAAATAAATGTAAATAAAAATGTATATATGTATAAAATGCCTAGAATGATGAAGAATCAAATACAGAGTTGTATAACACATTAATAGAAGATATTTACAATGTAAACACTGCTATAGTAACATTGTAAAGTGTGGAAATTTGTTTTTAAATGTTAAAATGTTGAATAAATAAATTCATAAAAAAAAGTTATCAGAAGCATCGGCGAGTTGCTAAATTATGTTTTAATATAATTGTTATATTCTTGAGTGAAGACACATTAAACTGTACTATTAATCTGTATTAAGCTGTAATTATGAAGTAAAAATCAAGAACATTTAAGAAAAAGATTTAAGAAAACTTTCTCTGCCAAATGTCACTTGTACATATTCTAAGGAAGGCACTATAACTCAGCATTTATGCTGAGTAGTGGCACAGTGGTTAGAATGCAGTACTGCAGGCTACTTCTGCTGATTGCCAGTTGCCAGCATTTCGGTAGTTCGAGACTCACTGGCTCAAGGTTGACTTAACGTTCCATACTTCTGAGGTGGGTAATTGTTGGGGGCAATAGGCTGACTCTGTAAAACCACTTAGAGCTGTAAAGCACTATAAAGCGGTATATAACTCTAAGTGCTATTGCTATGTGGGTTTTTTATGCATGTAATCCAGGTTCAATTTAGGAATCTTGAACTGAAGTGTTTGCAAGTAATGAGAAAGACTCGAAATCCTGGAAGCTTCTGCAAGTGAAGCTTCAAAAGTTAGATCCCTCTTGAAAAGTTGTTGGAGAGAAACAAGCCATGGCATGGTTGCTAGGAGAATGGAAAGCAGAACTGGTCCAGCTCACCTGATGAGCAAATAAATGTCTGCATATTTCTCATGGGCAATGTTCCCTTTAAGACCTAGCTCTCTGGAGAAGGCTCTAATGCTGAGTAAATTGGAAGGAAATAGAAGGATGACACCAGCAAGGTAGATGTAGACTCAATCACAGTGGTGATGATTTCACCATGGAAGCCCCAAAAGACCAGGTTAGGGATAGATTGTCAGGGAGAAAAATCTATCTATGTGGTCTCCAGGAATCAAAAATGACTTACACAAAATCAGTGTTTCTTTTATATCATGAATGTATCACAAGATATTAAGAAAATACAAATGTATGTTTCACAATGCTTTAAGATACTACACTTGGGTTTTGTTTGTTCATTTGTTTTGCTGTGACAGAATCCTATGGCAAATCCTATGTGAGATTGTGGTTTTTAGAGATTTACCTCTTTTTACTCTGCAGCTCTAGGATTACATTCAAAATGCAAACTGTTGTGCCGCTTGTGCATACCATTCTGTAATTTCATATCATATTTGACTAACCATGGTTAATATGAAAAGTAGGATAACTCAGTAAACCACGGTTGTTCCCAAAAGGTACTTTTTTCAAAAGGCAACTGGATTTTCTTGGGTTTTAGACAACCATGATCTGGATCAGGGGTCTCTAACCTTAGCAACATTAAGACTTGTGGATTTCAACTTCCAGAATTCCTCAGCCAGCTTTGCGGAATTGAAGACCAGAAGACCCCTGATCTGGATGATTGAGAATCTCCAAGATAGTAAACTGTGGTTCATAATATTAGAAATAGTCATTTATGCCATGCTCAATGTAACATACCAAATAGATGGCTCCCTGGCTTCTCTAGAAAATATCCCACAAAGAGGAGCCTATTTCCTATCTGGTAATTGGTTCCACTATTAACTTGCTTTTACTGTCAATTTTTTTATAATGTACCATTACAATCTGTTCCATGTCCTGATGTCTGGAATAAGAAAGAATAAGGCCTTCTATATGACATCCTTTCAGATATTTGAAGACTGTGTTTATAACTCCTTAAGTTGTCTATTTCAAAGCTAGCATATTCCTAGTTCCCTGGTCATAATTATTGCCTTTTAGGAAACTGTTTCATTTTTTTTCTGAATTTCAGAACTGTACATAATACTTTAGATGGGATATGACCAAAATAGAATAGAGTGGAACAATTATGCCCTATGATTTGGAAGTTATATTTCAAGTTTTGTATTTGCCTAAAATTGCCTTTGCCTTTTTTTCCAAACATTCAATTTACAATCAATTATTGCTGCAGGAATTTTTATTTTTTCATGACTAAGTTAGGTATTAGTCATCTGTGAATTTGTTTTCTAAAAAGCTTTGCAGCTGTCTTCTATAAACTTTAATTATGTTACTTTCACTCCATGTTTCAATCCAACAGTATTGTTTTGAATTTCTGTCTCCCAACATATTTGCTATCCATCCAATTTCATATCATTTGCCACTAAAGGTAAAGGTTTCCCTTGTTCAGATGTGTCCGACTCTAAGGGGTGAGACTCTTTTCCTTCCTTTAGCTAAGGGAGCCAGTGCTGTCCGAAGACATTTCCATGGTCATGTGGCCAGCATGACTATACGCCAAGGTGAACAGAATGTTCTTACCTTCCACTGAAGGGGTACCTATTTATCAACTCGCATTTGCATGCTTTCAAACTGCTAGGTTGGCAGGAGCTGGGACAAGGAAAGGGAACTCACCCTGTCACAGTTCTTGGGTCTTGAACCCAGGTCTGTTAGCTTTCCATCTGACAAACTCAGCATCTTTACCTGCCATAATCATGCCATGCAAACCCAGCTCATAAAGTTGGTTAGGCTGCAAGATACTTCTTCATTACACAAAGTTAGAGATGTGAACCCAGCAGTTTCCACATCTAAGTCAATCATTCCAGCTATAGCAGTCACAGAGACTCACTTCTGTTCCATAAATTGGTGTCCTGTCTTTTTCCAACTCCTGATATCTATACTATCTTCCATCTTCTGTAAGTGGTGACCCACTTCTTCCCTTTTCTTCTGACACCAAAAGAGAAATTTTTTTTACTGCTTTTAACTTTCCTCATGAGCTGAAGTTTCTAAAGCTTTGCCTATAAATATTAGCTTCTTGGTGTTTACATACCATCTTACATATCCTTTTTAATTCTTAACTCAATCAAAAACTTCCCATGCACACCCAAGCTATCATATATTTTTTTCTCATTGAGATAGTGCATGATTGCACTTCCACTACCTACCTTATTGTTGGTAAATTCCACAGCCTCCTGCAATTCTTTTGTTCTAAGGGTTTATCTCTATGGGATCTCTCCTAGCCCTTCTCTACGGTTATTCAAATTTAGTGTGCCTGAACAACTATGCTGCAGTTTTTCTTAGCAACTCATGATTCCACAAGAATGTACTAGTTTTAGGTGATTATCTCAGAATGATGGGCAATTGCTGTTAATTTTTGGTAGTTGGGACTGTTGGGCACAGCTACATAAAATATGACTTATAGTTTGCAGCATTCCTCAATGTGGTCTGGACTGGATGGGAGCTGTGATCCCACCGCATCTAGAAATTCACATGTTGCTCACCTCTGATGTTGTGCATAACTTGAACATTTCGGCCACTGTGGCTGAAGATGTTCATTATACATTTGTATTCATGATGATACAATCTAGCCTTCTACAACCCAGCAACTTCAAGATAGTTTGTGATCATCTGCACCATATTCATATCACTGAGATCAACGCCTAGGAATTCTGCGAATTTAAGTTCCAATATATTTGGAGAGCAGAAGCATGAGAAAGTCTAATACATGTTTTTTTAAAAACCCACAGGAGGATAAATGATGGCATTGTTAGTGGGGATAGGTCTTCTACTTGTTTAATAAAATGTTGGCAAACAGGAAGGTATTCTTGGTGTTACCAACATATATACAATGCACCTAATGAGCCATGGTGGCACAATAGTTAGAGTGCAGTACTGCAGGTTACTTCTGCTGACTGCCACCTGCCTGTAAAATTTGGCAGTTCGAACCTCACTAGGCTCAAGGTGGACTCAGCCTTCCATCCTTCTGAGGTGGGTAAAATGAGGACCCAGATTGTTGGGGACAATATGCTGATTCTGTAAACTGCGTAGAGAGGGCTGTAAAGCACCGTGAAGCAGTATATAAGTCTAAGTACTATTGCTATTTTCATCTTGAGAAATACGTAAGGGTAAGTTAATCATATTTGGCTGACACAGGACTTAAATGCAGTATATGCTTTTTTGGTCTAATTTTGTCTGGCACGAGATGCCAAGTCACCGGGACAAGAGAAATACATAATAAACTAATAGAATCCCGATGATGCATCTTTCTTGGTCCCTCCACCTGCATGGAAAATTCAGGCCAACCTTGAAAAATCAGAGAGAGGTTTTCTTATGGGATCTTTATAATGATTTTCATGTTATTTGCTAATAACAGGATTCCAATTCTAAGCCCAGGATTCCAGTTCAACAGACTATGTAAATTGCATAATAATTTAAGCATCTTGGGATTGGATCATTAATTCTCTCTTTTCTCATCCCCTTTTTTAATAAACAAGTTTTATTGCATAAATATTATTATAGCCAGAGCCTTACAATGCAATATTACATGTATCTATTCATAAGGAAAACCAACAACAAACTTAATCATTTTTTCCAGATTAGTGAAAGTAATTCCATTCCTTTTTCTATGTGCTGGGTATAAAAACATACATAGAGCTGGAAAAGATCAAAGATCTTCTACTCCAATCCCCTATTCAAGGCAGGGGAGAGCTATATCATCTGAGTCAAATGTTGTCCAGTCTATTTTTGAAAACTTCCAGTAATGGAGCACCTACAATGCCAGGAGGCAAGCTATTCCATTGATTAATTGTCCTCACTGTCAGAAAATTTCTACTAGGTTAGATTTCTCTTTAACAATTACATATTACTTCTTGTCTTGTCCTCTGTTGCCTTAGAGAATAAGTCAATCTCCCATTCTCTGTGACAGTCCCTCAAGTATTGGAAGTATTTTAAGCTGTCTGAAGTATCACTTAAGGTAGCTGAAATAAAATGGAACAAAACTTGTTGTTTTAAAAGCTGTCCATTATTGTCCGTTAAATATTAGTCTCAATTTCCCCCAACCTGGCATAATTCAACACATCATATAATCCACTCATCCACTGTTCATGAAAAATGTGGAAGTTAGGAATTTCTAGCTCAAACCTATGTTGATAGCGCCAGACTGAGGAAGTTTCTATGAGGTAACATTAAAGCCTGTGATAAACACATGAGAATTTGTTCAAGACTATTTCTACCTCTAATCCAGTTTGCCACTTCAATTGGCACAGGTTTCCTATGAGTCCTTCCCATCAGGGATTCCCTGATACTTGTAATGGGAAATACCAGGGATGGCCCTGGCATATGCTGTCTTCCATTGAAGAACAGCATTTTGCACACTAAAACAGCCTAGATCTCATTTGCGGATCATACCATTTTAAATTAAGTATTTGACCGAACCCTAAATTCTTGAGGAAAATGTTGGCAGCATGGATTTACTTGACAATTATTGAATGCATTCTTCAGTAAAGTACTGAAGAGTACTCCGTTATTCATTAATCATATTGCAATATCCTTCAAAGACTAATAGAAATCTCAACAAAAACCCTGGTCTTGAAGACTTGGATATGATACTTTTTCCTGCCTTTTGTGACCTATTTATGCAATGCCTATCTTGTCTATCTGTATACTGCACCTTCAGTACAATTTTCCCACAATGTTTTCTCACCAAAAAAGAAGCTTAATAAACTGCCCGTAAATTGGGCAATTTTTAAAAATAATGCCAAGGTGGGCAATTTCAGTGGGAATATTGTTGCACAAGGCAAGAGCCACAATAGAGAACTGCTTTGAGTCCCATCCAGTGACGTTCTTTTAGCAGTGGGATCTAAAATATGTTGACACTATTGGAGATAAATAATCCTTTAGGTTGCTAGTCCCTTTGCCATGAAGGTCTTTAAAGCTGATAATTGTTGTCTGAGCAACAATTCCTTCTCTCTCTTTCTGAGAAAGCCTTCTTCCCTTTTGTGGTTTCCTTGAAACCATGATTTCCCCACAATGCCATTCTTGTAACTCCAATCTTAGACCTGTTTGTCTCCTTTCAGAGCTTTGAACTGCTATTCAGGGACTGCTGAATAACATAACTGCTATTCAGGGACATTTTACAAGTCTTCTTTCAACAGGAGTGGCAACCTCTGACAATCACGTGAACTGTTAATACCACTCTATAATGCTTTGGTAAGACCACATTTGGAATATTGAATCCATATTGGTCACCACAATGTAAAAAAATGTTGAGATTCTAGAAAGAGTGCAAAGAGCAACAAAAATGATAAAGGGACTGGAGGCTAAAACATATAAAGAACAGTTGCTGGAATTGGGTATATCTAGTTCAATGAAAAGGAGTACTGGGGTGACATGATAGCAGTGTTCCAATATCTCAGGGGCTGCCACAAAGAAGAGGGGGTCAATCTATTCTCCAAAGCACCTGAGGGCAGGACAAGAAGCAATGGGTGGAAACTAATCAAGGAGAGAAGCAACCTAGAACTAAGGAGAAATTTCCTGAAAGTTAGAACAATTAATCAGTGGAACAACTTCCTCCAGAAGTTATGAATGCTCCAACACTGGAAGTTTTTAAGAAGAGATTGGACAACCATTTGTGTATAGGATTTCCTGCTTGAGCAGGAGGTTGGAGTAGAAGATCTCCCAAGTACTTTCCAACTCTGTTATTCTGTATTCTATTCTATAATCCATGCATAACTGATTATTGTTCTGCCATTCCCAAAAGCTTTGGTTTTAATGACAGTATTGAGGGCTGGAGGGAAAAAAATGAAATTTTTCACAGTGAATGGTTACACACAGAGACTGTGTTCCTGGAAGATTTCCAGCCCAGGAGAGTAATTTTCAATATTCTCTATGATGCCTGTTTCATGTGCACAGTCCCTTCCAATGTTGGAATGTTCCAGCTGTTATACCTCATGATTTTCCTCTCATAGGAGTGTGCTACAGAGGTGGTATTCAGCAGGTTCTGACCAGTTCTGGAGAGCCGGTAGCAGAAATTTTGAGTCGTTCGCAGAACCGGCAATTACCACTTCTCACTGGAGATTTTACAGAATCCTTCCCCTGCCACGCCCACCAAGCCACACCCACAGAACCAGTAGTTAAAAAAATTGAATCCCACCACTGGTGTGCTACCATTCTAAGCATTCAGAAATTTGTTTGATGTATTTTTCATTTTAAAGAAATAACTATCCTCATTCTATCCTATGTGTATTTGCCTTTTAAAAACTGTTTACTTTTTTAAAAATTATTCATAATGGAGTTTGAGGAATCTTTCCTTCTAAGTTCTGCAAAACTTAGTGTATTCTTAGAATGTATTTTTCAGCTTCTGATCACTTGACACATTTCCCCCTAACTTAAATTGAAAGTATAATTTACTCTTAAACCCGGAAGTGTCTCTTTTTGAAGGTATTGTTGATCTGAACAAGATCAAAGCATTGGTTCATGAAATAAGGGGGGGGAAGGATAATCACACAATGGTCACAGCTGTAAAGGCGCCAAAGCCTAAAACTGGTGACGAGGGCAGCGCACTTTTGATGTGAAGTTCTATGTCCAATTTTTGACTTAATTGAACAGTGTTTGGACACAAATGATTATGAAATCCTGAAAAATCGCTGGCTGGAGAATTCTGGGAGTTGAAGTCCACAAGTCCTAAAGTTGCCAAGTTGGAAGACTTCTATCCTAATAGAATGTTATTAATTCTTAGCACTATGTATTCTCTGTTTTTTAAAAAATAATCTGTTCACTATTCCTTCTTTGGATAAATGCAGAAAAAGACATAGAGGAAAAAAACAACCTATTTAGTTTTATTTATCCTTTGAGTGATGCAAAGCATTTCATCGTGTATGGCTAAGAGAGGATGGGAACTTTTAGGAAATCATAAAGTGGTTGTAGAGAGACATCTTTTCTTCTGGTACAAGCCAATTTCTGTTGTACCCTATTTGTCTATTTGTCTCTCTTAAGTATCACAAAAACCAACCAAATTGTTTACCAGCAATGAAAATGGATGAACATAATCTCTGATAGAAGCAAGTGCTCTTTCAAGACTGCCTTCAGTCCTCTAAAGGAACTATTTTCTACCTCCAGTTAAAAGGAAAGTGTTCCGTTTGGAAATAAGGTGCGCGAGACCGGGTTCCAACAAACAGCTCTTTATTAAAACAGTTTAGTGACTTGTAACGGAATATTTACCCAAGCCATGGCAGCCCTTCTTATAGTGGCTTTCTCCCAGCTTGTGGCCAATGACAGTTCAAGTGTTTAAGTGTTCCCGCCGTCAGGCAGGCCAATCGGAATGGTGCTTAACTGACCAATCCAAGAATGGCCTATTCGGCCAATCAGTTTAAGATATTTGGAGTCTACCAAGTTCTATACACAACACCCCTCCCCCTTTAGTTTCATCCAATGTGCGTAACGTAGTCACTCAGGTAGGTAGGGCTTTTGCGGGTCCTAGTTGACCTGCGTAGCTCAGTCTCAGCATGGTCCTCAAACAGTTCAGACAGGATCGCTTTCTCTCCGTGTCTTCTCCATGGAACTTCCTGGAGGGGTGAGTCAGCCTTGACGCTCCCGTCTGAGTTTCTTGGGCTGGTTGAGGTGGCTCCGCCGCTCCCTCCTGGTTTCTCTGGGCTGGTCGAGCTGGCCTGGCTGTCTCCTTCCAGGAAGGCCTCGCTTTGCTCTCCTGCTCCCGGACTTCTTCTCTGGAGGTCGTCTATGGGTAAGTGTTCCTTCTGTTTCATTTGGGATTCTAGTTCGGGTTTGTGTAGTGATTGTTGTCGTGTTATTGGAGGTTCGTCTCTCCCTTTTTTATTATTTTGTATTTCCACCCCACCCACCCCCGGTTGTTTTTGGCTCATTTATTGGTGTCTACGGCGGTGGTGTAGTGCTGCGTTCCAATGTTCAGGAGCAAAGCTGGTCAATGTGCCACTTCCATGTTCTGCCATCGTCTCGTGCAAGTCAGTATGACCGGGGCCCTGTGATTTGGTAACTGTGGCTGGAAGCCATAATGGGTACCCGGTAAGGTTCTTAGCGTAGACTAAATCACCGATATCAAAGGAGCGATATTTCCTGGAGGAATCAGGGGGCTTGTCACACGTATAGGTGGGGTGCAGTCTATCAAGGTAGGAATGCAATTTTCTACCCATGAGGAGTTCTGCTGGGCTTTTGTTAGTGATTGTACTAGGGGTGATATGTTGAATAGTTAATAGTTTGTTCAGTTTATCTTGGACATCCCCCGTGTCCATTTTTTCTAGGGCCTCCTTAGTATAATGAATCATGCATTCAGCCCATCCATTTGAAGCCAGATGAGCCGGCGCTGTCAGGGCATGTCGGATGCCCTGTGCAGCCAAGTCTTGCTCGAAAGCTAAAGCAGTAAACTGGGGCCCATTGTCCGAGACTACTACATCTGGCAGTCCATGTGTGGCAAAAAGTTTGTTTAACTGTTTTATGACTGCTTCCGTAGTAGTGGACACCATAAGGATAACCACTAACCAGTTTGAGTAGGTGTCAACGATTACAAAATAGGTGTTCCCTTTCGTTGGCCCAGCAAAGTCAATATGCAGTCTCGACCATGGGCCTCTGGGAGTTTCCCATTCCAGGACTGGTGCCAGTGGGGGGGTAGGCCTTGATTTTTGGCAGTCATGGCATGTTGCCACCCATCATTCAATTTCTTTGTCCAGCCCTGGCCACCAGACGTAACTCTTGGCCAGGGCTTTCATTTTGACTATTCCCGGGTGTCCCTCGTGCAACATGCCCAACACTTCTTCCTGTAATTTTTTGGGAATTACCACCCTGTCCCCCCACAGTATACAGCCTTTTTCAATAGACAGTTCAGTCTGTCGGTTGCAAAAAGGTTTAAAAGTCTCACCTCTATTCTCGTCCAGCCAGCCCTTACCTACCCAATGCAGGATTCGAGTTGTCAGCAGGTCTTTTGTGGGAGCTTTAATGACGTCTGCTGCGGTTAGTGGCAGATTCAGCCATGACTCGATTTGGAGAGTGGAGACAGTGGGAACTGGGTCGCCTTCTATGTCAGGCAGTGGGGAATGGCTCAAGGTATCCGCATGGGTGATGGTCTTTCCTAGCCGAGGGATGAGTGTGTAATTGTATGCAGCAAGAAATTCTGACCACCTCATCATTTTTGGCGACAGAATGTTCGGGGTTGGTTTGTTTCCTGCTAGAATCCCTAGCAGGGGTTTGTGGTCAGTGATAATTGAAAATGTCCTACCATATAGGTATTCGTGGAATCTTTTGATGCCTGCAATGATTGCGAGGGCTTCTCGGTCGAGTTGGCTGTAGTTCCTTTCAGATTTTGACAGTGTTTTGGAATAGAAGGTGATTGGTGCCTCTCTGCCGTCTGGTAACTTGTGACCCAGGATGGCGCCGATTCCAAAAGATGATGCATCATAGGTGACCGTCAATGGCAAGGTGTTGCTGTACTGAATCAAAATGGTGTTAGATGTTAATAAGTCCTTAATGTTCTGGAATGCTGTTTGTTCCCAGTGGCCCCATTTCCAGACAGTTTTTTTTAATCTAACACTCGATGTAAAGGTTCTGCTATGGTTGCTTTTTTGGGCAGGAAGACATTGTAGAAATTAATGAGACCTAAGAATGCTTGTAAGTCAGTTTTGTTCTTAGGTCTGGGTGCGTCTTTGATTGCCCTTATCTTCTGTTCAGTGGGGTGTATCCCTTGCTCATCTATAAGGTAGCCTAAAAATTTGACCTGATCAGTGGCTAGTTTTCATTTTTCTCTTTTGACTTTAAGCCCTGCTTCTCTGAATCTTCGCAAAACTTCTTTTAGTCTATTTTCTAATTGTTGTGCATTTTTTGCTGATACTAATACATCATCAAAATAGGAGACAACTCCTTTGATTCCATTTCAAAGGCACTCCATGAGGCTTTGGAAGACGCCCAAGGCAACGCTAACGCCAAATTGAAGTCAGTTGCACTTGAATGCCCCTCTGTGCCTATAGTCTGTGCCTCTGCAGTCTTGGGGTCAACGGGTAACTGTTGATACGCTTGTGTGAGATCAAGTTTCACAAAAATATTTCCTCCCCCTAATGAGTGCGATAGGTGTTACACTACGGGTACTGGGTATGCACTTTGTTGGAGTGCATGATTTAGGGTTGCCTTATAGTCTCCACAGATGCGCACTGATCCATCTGGCTTGACAGGAGTCACGATGAGAGTTTCCCACTTGGCATGGTCAATTGGCTGCTCATCTATTTTTGGCTTTAAGGCAAAGGGAATGCGACTGGCTTTGAGCCTGATGGGAGCTACCTTTAGGTCTAGGTTGAATGATATTGGGTTCCCCTTGTACTTGCCTAGGGTCCCGTCAAATACATCCCAGAACTCTTCCAGCAGGATCTCTTCCCAGTTGGCCGCAAGGATGCTGTTGATCCCGGTCACTCCAATTCCCAGAGGCATGAACCATTTGATTCCCAGCAGGCTAGGGTGATCACGGTCGATGATTGTCAGAGGCAGCACTTCAGCATGGTTTTTAAATTCTACTAGAAAATGTCCAAGGCCCACTACCGGGATTCGGTTTCCCTGGTAGTCTTTTAATATCAATTTTTGCTGTTCTAGTTCTCTTTGCTTGATGTCTGGTATCAGGTTTCTGATAGTGTTCCAAGATACCATTGACAGGTATGATCCAGAGTCTACTTCCATCTCACAGGGCTTTCCTTCAATTTTCACATTTATCTGGACCTTTTTTGTGTTTGCTGCCCTGGCATTTCCGATGGTTATTGTTTGGTGTGTTTCTTCTCTGTCATTCGTTTGCCGGTTTCTGCTCTCTCGGCTCCATATGCTTCTGGCTTGTCTCTCTTCATTTCTGGGTGGGGTGGGGTGCCGCTGCATCTTTTGGACTATAGCTCTTTTTGTTCCGGCAGACCCTTGCAATGTGCCTCCGTTTTTCACAACATCTGCAAATGGCATTCTTCATTCAAAACCTGCATTCTGAATGCGGGTGATTTCCTCCGCATCCAGCACACTGGAATTCTTGCCTGCTTCTTCCTTTTTCCCAACATTTTCTTTCCGACTGAAGCCTATGTATGTCTTCATTGTCATCATCAGTGTCGCTCGGGGAGTTGAGATCTTCATGGTGGGCGGTCGCTGTGGGCTGTTTCTTGCTTCTTTCCACCCTCTTTTCTCTGGGTTGATTCAGTGGATCTGGAATGGAGTTCATCTGGCGCATAGTGGCTGCAGATTTCTTGCCTGCTTCAGCGGCGGTGGCTTCTGCGATGGCCTCAGCCACTGTGATATTCGGTCTATTTAGCAGCTTGCTTTGGAGTGTAGCGTCCTTCAATCCAAGAACCACGTGGCCTCTCATGGCCTCATCCATGTTCTGGAACTCGCAGGCTCCTCCGATGTGTCTTAGGGCTGCTACAAAATCCCCGGTGCTCTCGTCTTCCCGTTGGTCTCATTTATAAAATTCATGCCTTTTGATCAGGTTGGAGACCACAGGTGCGTAATGGGCTCATAGAATTTTTTTCAGTTCAGACCATGCCATCTGCTTAACATCTCTTGGTTTATCTAGCGCCTTGGCCATTTTGAAAACGGCTGGCCCACAGTGCGTGAGGAATACATCTCTCTTCCTCTGGTCAGTTATCTCCTGTAGCTCATTGCTTTCTAAGAACATCAGAAAGCGGCCAATGTACGACTCCCAATCTTCTTCGGCTGGGTTGAACGGTGCGGGCAGCAAATTGTTACCGGCCATCTCGTTCGCTCGGTTCTGGTTGCCACGTGCTTCGGTCTCACTCTTCTAGGACGATCCCACCTTTGTCGCCAGTGTTCCATTTGGAAATAAGGTGCGTGAGACCAGGTTCCAACAAACAGCTCTTTATTAAAACAGTATAGTGACTTGTAACAGAACATTTACCCAATCCACGGCAGCCCTTTTTATAGCGGCTTGCTCGTGGCTTGTGGCCAATGACAGTTGTTCAAGTGTTCCTGCCATCAGTGGGCCAATCGGAATGGCGCTTAACTGACCAATCCAAGAACGGCCTATTCGGCCAATCAGTTTAAGATATTTGGAGTCTACCAAGTTCTATACACAACAGTAAGCATATTGACAACTCCCTTCATTTAAACAATGGTTCTCTGGTCTTTACTTGCTGCAGGAATATTGAATGCAAAGACTGCTTTTCTTTGTGGAAACCAGAATTAGGAAAATAGAGGAACAATCCTAAAACCAGGGCTGTGCTGCTGGGGGTTCACAGGGATTCAGGAGAGCCCCTAGCTAAGATTCTGTGCAGTTCAGAGAACCCCCAAATCCCACTCCTAGCTGGTCCCGCCCACCCTGCCCCTCCCCTCCCAAGAGTCCTGTTTTGGATGCAGGTAAGTGCAGGGTGCATGCAGAGGGCGATAAATGGGCTTCCTGGAAGGCCAGAAATGGGTCCGTTTCTGGCTTCCCGAGAGCCTCTGGAGCCTGAGGAGGCCATTTTCGCCCTTATGGAGGCTTGAGGAAAGTCTCTGGAGCCCAGGGAGGGCAAAAAAAGAAAAGCCATTGTGCAGGAGGCCGACTAGACCATGCCCACTCAGCAATCGGGCAGAGAACCTTTTGCTAAAATTTTTGAAGCCCACCCCTGCTTAAAACCAAGGTATTTCTCTGTCTCATGAGAATTTGCTTTTGATATACAGTATATACTGATATAGTTTTGACTGAAATTAACTTTCTTCTATGTGTTTGGTAAGTCTCAAGTGGTTTTTTTTTTTCATTTTCATTTTATTGTGTTTAAGTAACCTGCCTTTTTCCCAGGAGCTCGGGATGGCTGCCCAGTTTATTGAGGCAGAGGTGGTATTCAGCAGGTTCTGACCAGTTCTGGAGAACCGGTAGCGGAAATTTTGAGTAGCTCAGAAAACCAGCAAATACCACCTCTGACTGAAGATTTTACATTATTCTTCCCCTGCCACACCCACCAAGCCACGCCCACAGAACTGGTAGTAAAAAAAAAAAAATTCCACCACTGATCAGAGGGCATATAAATTTAATTAATAATAATAATAATATAATCTCATCTAATTTTTCTCTCAATAGTACATTTCTGAAGTTGGGATGAAAATGAACAGCTGGTCAAAGCTCACCTAGTGATTCTCTATGACTGGACAACAGTAGAAGATGGTTCTCCCTTCACTACATCATCCCTTTTCCTTCATAAAGTTGATTTAAAAAATAAAAAATAATAATCTCTGGACCAGAAATGTTAAATATTTTAAGTGGGTGTTTATAGGATAGTGGAGATAAATCTCAGGGAAAACAAGCTTTATGGCACCATATTGTTGTCAGGATTCCAAGAAATTTTTTTATTTTTTTATTTTATTTTTATTTGTCTATTGCTTACAAGATAATAGGTATCAGTAAAAAAATAGTTATAAATACATGGATACATATAACAAAAATAAAAAAAAATAAAAGAAACAATAGGACAGAGACAGTAGGCACGTTGGTGCACTTATGCATGTCCCCTACAGACCTCTTAGGAAAGGGATGAGGTTAATAGTAGGCAGTCTAAGGTTAAAGTTTAATAGACCCGTAGAAAACAAAACTCTGAATCAGGTAGATTCCTCAAAGAATTGCTATTGATATAAAGAATTTTTATATCATATTGGCACAGATCTTTGAAGACTCCTGTGATTTTCACCTAATTAAAAGTCTTGTCACTTTCTCAAAACAGTCACATGGTCCAGTCATGGTGAGGTCTGGTTGCTGGGTGACATCACTCTGCCTTCCTCCAACCAGGTGTGAGAATGACCTTGGTTCCCAAGAGAAAGTATTTTGTTTTGGCTAAGAATCCCAACTATCTCGAATCCCCCCTCCCTATCCCTCAGTTCCAGTGTGGCAACATTGAAGCTGTCAAAAATGGCTTTGGTCAGATCAGCTTCAGGGTTGACAATTGTCCACCTAGCATACAATTTTCTTTTCTTGGTGGAAGAGTTCTTTATAATTCTTTGGCAATCTCTGATCCTTTTAATTGGATGTGCCAAGGATAGAATCAAGGATGGCATGAATACAATTATCTTCTGCTGCAGAAGCATAACTCTTTCCTTTTAAAGGTTGCTAATACTGCTCCTGGATAGCATCTCAAATTCCTAATGTAATTTTCTCAATCTTAAACTTGCCGTATGATAGAAAATATGTTTGATCCCAAGTACTGTATCCAGAATAGAGAGAGAATCTCTCGCAGTCCAGATGCTATATGACAATATTTTCCATCATCATTAATCACTATACAAAAATCCAAAATGTTTGGAGGGATATGACTTGGGAAAAGATGGAAATAGTTAAATTTATTTTACAGCTTGTGCATGAAAAACTTGCCAGAGAATGTTCAGCATTGGGAAGAGGTGTTTAATAATGAACATAATCACTTTGGTCCCTAAGCACCTTTTACCAAGAGATGAACCTGAAACTTGTTTTTTTTTAAAAAAAAAAAAATTGAATTCTATTGATATCTTATACAAGACTGTCAAATCTTGAGAATTTTGTCAACCCTTTATATCTTATCACTGAAAGCTTATAAGATTTTTTTTGGGGGGGGGAAACTTATATCATTTCAGCATTTCTTTTATATTTGTGTATGCCCAGACCACTGTACAACATTGAACAATGGTACTTTGACTCCATAAAGATTGCCTATTCTGAAGAAGACAAGATTCAGCAGGGAAGATTATTCCACAGGAACAATACATTCAAAATGAGCAATACATTTAATTTTCTTACTTTGATCATACATAAGACTGAAAATAACAGGGGATTCAAAAAAAAGTATGAATAAGATAAGTTGATTATTTTTCTATAAGGTTTTCAAGAAGGAAAAAAATGGGCAACTGAAGAGGGGGAGGAGGATGAAGCAAGTGTAGGAAAAACTAAACAAAGCTCTAGAATTAAGAATTGAATAAGGTGGGACCACTTGACCTAATGCATCCTTTTTAATGGCAGAGTGCTCCTTCAAGTACTTTGCTAATTTATTATTGTTACCAGTTCCAAATCTCCCATTTTATTAAAACTTTGGTATAATCAAAATTCACATGATCTACTACAAAAAAGATGTTGAGACTTTGGAAAAAGTTCAAAGAACAGCAGCTAAGATGATCAAAGGCCAGGAGACTAAACCATATGAAGAACAGCTGCAGGTTTGGGATTTGGCTAGTCTAAAGAAAAGAAGAATTAGGGATGACATGATAGCAGTCTTCCAGTATTTGAGGGGCTGCCACAAAAAAGAGGTGATCAAATTATTCTCCAAGGCAGAACAAGAAACAATGGATGGAAACTAATCAAGAGAGAATCTGGAATTAAGGAGAAACTTCCTAACAGTGAAAACAATTAACCAGTGAAACAACTTATCTTCAGAAGTTGTGGGTGCTTCATCACTGGAGGTTTTTAAGAAGAGACTGGACAGCGACTTGTCTGAAAAGATATGATATGCTTGAGCAGGGGGCTGGACTAGATGACCTCCAAGATCAGCACTATTCTATTCTATTTCTATTCTATTCTACTACTGAGTCATTCTTCAATTAATATTCCCCTTCAAGCAGTCACTAAGATTGCAAAGACATCAGTGATACATGCACCTGTTTGTTTGTGAACAGGACATTCTCCAACAGAAAGTCAAGGGTTTTTTTCAAAATTTATGAGATTTCTGATTGTGGGATTATTATAATATTTAGGTATATCACATCTTAAGTTGCAGTCTTGCTAGGTGATATGAAACTGATTCATTGTCTCCTAGCCCATATTTAGCCAAATTAGGCAACATACAAACTTATCCAGATTTTACAGAAGCATCTCTGCTGGAATTGGTGCAATAGAGACAAGTAGGGAAGAAAAAGTGGGCCAAAGACATCTAACAGAAAGGTGAATTGGAACAAAATTGCTGATTAGACTTTAATGCTAACTGCAGGGCATTATGTATGTCTTTGTTTTGGCTTAACATTGAACCTCTGCTTCCATATTGCTCTAAGCTAGGATGTGGCTTGTAAGCGATGTTTTATGACTTAGCCTATTCTCTGAACTCAGTCAAATGTGATTGATTCAATAAGGAATAGTGAAGCAAAGCAGGAGTTAATAGGGTGTATACAATTTCAACCTATATTTAATATTGTGTTTGGCAGGCTTGTCTCCATGCTTAACAACAGCCTTGGAGATTGGAAATACACAAGCTTTATATGAATCCAGAATGCTGGCCTATATATGTTTATCCTCTCTTGAAAAGAGAGAAAGATTTTGCATTGTCTTAGAGAAATATTGGAAATGAACAAAGAAAGAGAAAATTCAATAAATTTTAAAATTGTTCAACAAGAAGGTAAAAAGCTCATGCAAGAGATATTATTGAATTGGACTAAACAGATCCTGTGCAGGAAGTTATTGTTTTGATAGATTATTATTTTAAAAATATTTGTAAGGGAACAAATGTTTTGTTTCCCTCTACCCCCACACAACTGTTGTTATTAAATATAGTGTGAACTCCGCAACTTCTGCTTCCTAGCAAACTCTTTGGATTATTGAAGAATGTGAATTAGGAAATGTATGAATCCTTTTTCTGCTTTATCCAAATGTTAATTATCTTACTGAGTCCTTGCACATCTGCCCTTCAACTCCAGTCTGGTTTTCAGTTTAATGAAAACAGTTTCAGGATGGAAGCAGAGTGAATAACCTCAAAGCTATATAGCCTTCAGGTT
This sequence comes from Laticauda colubrina, assembly GCA_015471245.1. Lineage (NCBI taxonomy): Eukaryota > Metazoa > Chordata > Lepidosauria > Squamata > Elapidae > Laticauda > Laticauda colubrina. The sequence goes on along the minus strand of BLBF01000022.1, from coordinate 55,872,344 downwards.
ATTTAATTTCTATGAGAATGCAAGTATAATTCAATATAACTTATTTGAATTATGTTGTTAAAATATTAGACTATTTCTTCTTATCATATAGAATCCTGGGGCAAGGGAGGAGATCATATATATAACCTAGTTTCCTAATAGATGATAGCCGTCCATTTACTCAGAGCCAAGCTGCACTAAAAGCCTCCAATACAGGAACACAATGTTGCCAGCCAATCAAGACAAAAAAAGTCACAAAACAGACAGAAGATATTAGAAACACCAATCAAGCAGAAAGAAGCAAACTCCAAGACCAATAAACACAGACCAAGACTCCCAACCAATCAGGATGAAGAAAAAAAACCATCCTGGAACAGCGAAGGCTAGCCCCAAATTTAAAACTGAAATGGCTGTGATAGCCTGACTCACAGACGAACACAGTATAGAAGCCTGATGATGGCAGATGAGATTCTGCTGAAACGTTGCTACAACTTTAAAAGCACAACTATAATGACATGGGAAAATT
>BLBF01000022.1:55820121-55866839 GCA_015471245.1 Laticauda colubrina | reverse complement strand
ACATGAAAACCACAGGTCACAACATCAACTTCAATGGCACTAAAACCCTGGCCACTATAGAAAACCCCAGCCACAGAATCATCAGAGAAGCCATAGAGATTGAAAAAAGACCTGAAAGCATGAATAGAAGAGATGATTCTAGCAGACTGTCAATCATTTGGAAGCCTGCACTCTCAAATAGAAAGATCTCCATGCCACAAGCCAGGCAAACACCTGGGCAAAAACAGACTCCCTCTGATACCTCCAGCTCAAACACCCCCCTACCAGGCACCCAGGTGAAACCCAGCTTGCTAATGAAGAGCAGCCGTCCCTTCACACGGAGCCAAGCTGCACTGAAAGCCTCTAACACAAGAACAGAGTGTTGGCATCCAATCAAAGCCACAAAACAGACAGAAGAAACCAGAAACACCAATCAATCAAACTCCAAGTCCAATGAATACAGATTCAGGCTCCCAACCAATCAGAATGGACCAGCCTCAAATTTGAAACCAGGAACTAACTCTGTACAGAAGCCTGAGGATGGCAGATGAGATTCTGCTGAAACGTTGCTATAACTTTAACAGAACTACAATGACGTGGGATAATACCCGAAGGAAGCTAAACAGCACACATGGAAGTACCCGCGAAAGCTGAAGAAAACAAATATATATATATATATATATACACACACATATATATGTATGTATGTGCTATTCAGCTTCCTTCGGGTATTATCCCACGTCATTGTAGTGCTTTTAAAGTTGTAAGTACCCGTGATAACTTAAAAAAACAAATATATATGTATATATACACACACACATATATTTTTCCATTACAACACACAGTTCTGCTTGAAGAGCGGAAGGGAAAAAATAAAGTGCAATCTGCCATGCGATGAGTTGCTATTACCAGAGCAAAGGCTTTAATATCCCTAGTAGTGATTATGCCAGAAAATATTATATTGATCCTGTAAAATATATCTGACATGATCAACATTTCTTTCTCCAGCACTGGCAAAGTCTTTCCTAAGAATAAATGTAATTCCACTCTTAACTCTGACTTACTGGAATCCACCTATAAGTCCTGAAAGCTTAATAATATAATACTTTTACAAAACAAAATAAATAGGATAGTTATATGAAGTCATCCTATGGCTATCCCATCTATTTGAGAAATAAGATGTTGCATCTAAAAGCATCTCTATTGGTCAACCTATCCTGACAGATTGATAACAGCCTGACTTACACTTTTAATATCTATACAGCATAGACATGCTGCCCTGAGCCACCTAATGCCATTGTTCACCAGAGTTAAGAGATAGCAACAGCACTTAGGCTTATATACTGCTTCATAGTGCTTTACATCTCTCTCTAACCAGTTTAAGCCCATGTCACACTGAACCAACAGATGCAAAGAGGATGTAAAATGGACAAAAAAGCTTGCCATCCATTGGAAAACGCGATGTACTCATTGCCTCCATTTTGCTTCCTCTCTATCGGTCCAGCATCCGTTTATTGACGTTTCATCTGCTCCAAAAGTTCTGAGCTGCCCAAAACTTTTGCGCAGAAAATGTATCCAGTTCGTCCATTCTGCATCCGCTACGCATCCATTATGCATCCGTTACGCATCCGCTATATCCGCTAGGCATCCGCTGCGCATCTGCGCAACTCCATCCGCTCCAGCGGTAAACGGACGCAGGGAGGAAGCGGAACGGACGCAGAACGGATGCAGAACGGATGCCTAGCAGATGCAGCATGGAAACAAAGCGTTTAAAATGGAAAAAACGTTCACAGAGGGGACCTATCTCAGATATTAAGGATGTCTAGAGGATGCCTACAGGATGCCTACAGGATGCCTAGTGGAAAACCTATACTGCCTATAAAAAGGGGGAGCAACTCGCCTCAATCGCACTTTCAGAACAGCAGCCCAGCGGTGCAGACCTCTGCAGCCTTCATCTGCCTCTTCCTCTTCCACAGCATCCAGTCATGTCCACCATGGATTGTAACAAAGTCCTTTCAGCAGCCACCATCGTTCTGCAACAGCGCGAAGCCATCTGCAGGATCTGTGAACACTACTGAGAGAAGAAAAGGAGCCACCCAAAAAGAGTCTGGATCCGAAGATGGTTCACCAGTAGAGTGGAGGACGGACTGTACAAGAAGCTGATGGTGGAGCTCAGGAGCGAAGACCCTCGGGCGTTCTAGAACTTCATGAGGATGCCTCCAGCCATGTTTGACGAAGTTGTGCAGCGCCTGACACCCAGGTTAACCAAGTCAAACACCAGCTTCCGGCCCAGCCTGGAACCTGGGCTCAAGGTGGCACTCACTCTGCGCCACCTGGCCTCAGGAACCACCTACAGGAGCATGCAGTACAGCTGGAGGGTGCCATCCAACACCATCAGCATTGTGATCAGAGAAGTGGTGCAGGCCATCATTGAACAATACAAGGAGGAGCTCCTCCAGTACCCCTCCACTGAAGAAGGATGGAAGAAAGTTGCAGAGCAGTGGTATCAGAAGTGGAACTTCCCACACACTGTTTGTTAAGCCTGGGTTCCCCAACCAGGGTTAGGTAGACAAGCTAAACAGAATGTGCAGCGTTAGTCAGATAGGCACACAGATAAATGAGTGAGCTAAGCTTGTATGTTTATTAACATACAGTAAAAATAACAGATACGCTTGTGCTATCAAGAATATATTTTATTCCAGTATAAGTTTATGGCATAGTCAAATAACAGTCCAATATTCATTTACCATGTAGTCAGTCCATTCAGGGGTATTCAGTTAGCAAAGTCCATGTAGAATATCCTATGTCAGTTCACTTATAAAATCAGTCCTTTGTTGTCTCTCCCGTTCGAGCAATGCAGTCTTGATTCCAAGCAGTAATCAGGGATCATCAAAGCCAGAGAGAGAGCAAGCCGTAGTCTTGCTACTTTTATATTGTTTTCTTAACCACTCCTTTAATTGCTATTTCACAGTTAAAGCTGCAGACACTTTAACATACACTAACTATGATTCATAGTTATTATTTCACCTAAACCAGTTAGGGTGAACAATGTTATCCCTAACACTGTTGGAGCCATAGATGGCAAGCACGTAGCCTGCAAAGCTCCACCCAACTCAGAGTCCACTTATTTCAACTCCAAGGGCTTCTTCAGCATCATCCTCTTTGCCATGGTCGATGCTGACTACAAGTTCATGTACATCGATGCTTCAGGCAACGGCTCATCTTCAGATGCCCAGGTATACAACACCAGTCACCTCAAGGAGGAGCTGGAAGGCAACCTCATCATGGGCTTCCCAGATCCAGTACCCCTGCCCAACGACACACAAGATGTGCCCTACTTCATCGTGGGGGATGACGCCTTCTCCCTCACAACCTACCTCATGAAGCCCTACACCTCCAGACTCCTCACCCGTGAAGAGAGGATCTTCAACTACAGGCTGTCCAGGGCAAGGCGGGTGGTGGAGAACGCCTTTGGCATCCTGGCGAACAGGTTCCAGGTACTTCTCACCACCATGCAGCATTGCCCAAAGACCGTGAGGAGGATCATGGAAGCTTGCTGCATCCTGCACAATCTCATGCGCACCCGCTACCCAGTCTTGCAGAACAGGCTTGTGGACCTCCAACAAGGCAATGGGGACATGGAGCCTGGGGAATGGAGGCAAGGGCGAAACCTGATCAACACTGATGATGTGCAAGGCCCCAACAGAGCCCCACATGAAGCGAAGAAGCAGCGCAACGTCCTGAGACACTGGTGCAACTTCCCAGCTGGAGCAGTGGAGTGGCAAGAAAGGATGGTAGATGCTTAATGGATGCTTCCTCCAGCCTGTCTCATCACATGGATGAGATTGGCCCATGTATGTTTGGTTGGCCTACAATCAACAGGGCGTTTAATAAAGAGTTGTGTTTATGTTGACATGTGTGGATAATTATAACATTATTATTGACAATAAAGGGCCATAGGTGTGGCACCTGGGAGGGTGGACCATACAGTCCCACTATGCTTGCACTAGGTTTATCTGTCCAACTGCTATCTTAACCCATCCCATAGCTATTACCCATACCACAGGTATCCTTACCCATCCCACAGCTATCCTTACCCATCCCACAAGCATGCAAAGGCTTAAGCCATTTCTAAAAGTTTCCACCAAGACTTTATTAAAAAAAAGAAATGAAGCAAGTGTGTGAATCATAAATAGACTTTATTAACAACAAGCTATGAAACAAAAATGAGTCTCTGGCACTCCTCTTGGTCACTCAGTCTCAGGGGTGAAGGGTCCAGGTGCTGTGGTGGTGGCTGGTGCTGGAGTGCTTTTCATCAGCTCCTCCAGAAGCAGAAGCAGCAGAAGCCCCAGCCCCAGAAGAGCGAGCCCGTGCTGCAGAAGCCTCAGCAGAACCAGAGTGAGGGCCAGGGGGCGGGATGGTAGCCCTGTTTCTCTTGCAAGGGCTGGCAGCAGATGGCTGAGGCTTGCTGTGCTTCCGTATGGTTGTGGGGTTTCTGGCTGGCAGGGAGGCTGGCAAGAACCAAGGCTGGCAGCAAGGCTGGCAGGGAGGCTGGCAGGGAGGCTGGCAGGCACCAAGGCTGGCAGGGAGGCAGGCACCAAGGCTGGCAGGAAGGCTGGCAGGCATGCAAGCACCAAGGCTGGCAGGCAGACATGAACCAAGGCTGGCAGGTAGGCAGTCAGCAAGGCTGGCAGGCAGGCTGCCACCAAAGCTGGCAGCAAGGCTTGCAGGCAGGCAGGCAGCAAGGCTGGCAGGAAGGCTGGCACCAAGGCAGGCACCAAGGCTGGCAGGGAGGCAGGCACCAAGGCTGACAGGAAGGCTGGCAGGCAGACATGAACCAAGGCTGGCAGGAAGGCAGGCAGCAAGGCTGGCAGGCAGACCGGCTGGCAGCAAGGCTGGCAGGCAGGCTGGCAGCAAGGCTGGCAGCAAGGCTTGCAGGCAGACATGCAGGCAGGGCAAGCAAGGCAGCCAATCCGTCTGGCAGCAGGTCTTTCCTCTGAATGGCGACCTGCTTCCGAGCTGCTTCCGTTATATCCGCGGGGCTGATGCAATGCATCCTCCACGCATGAGCAAATAATGCCAGGCATCCATTAGGCTTCCGCTGTGCATCCGCTTCATCCGTTCCGTGTCCGCTGTGCATCCACTGTATCCGTTCCGCATCCGCTTTGCTGAGGTCCCCCGGAAGCCTAGCGGACGTGCCATCCGCTCCCATCCACTTCCATCCGCTGGACTTCCGTTCCGCATCCGCTTTGCATCCGCCCTGCGTCCTCCCCGCTTCCGTGTTATCCGCTCCGGTTATGTAAATTTTTGCCCCTTTTGAAAGCAGATAACAACAGAAGGAACATTTTGCTCGTCCCTTGTGTCCTTTTTGCATCCATTGGGCAGTGTGACATGGGCTTTACAGAGTCAGCATATTGCCCCCAACAATCTGGGTCCACATTTTATCCACCTTGCAAGGATGGAAGGTTGAGTCAACCTTGAGCCTGATGAGATTTGAACTGCTAAATTGCAGGCAGCCGAAGTAGTCTGCAGTACTGCACTCTAATCACTGTGCCACTATGGCTCAATTCCACTGCTTCGTCCAAGGAGATAGTGCTTCCTTCAAGGAATCTTGGACTGGATACGTCCTAGGATGCAACTGTCAGAAAAGGGCTGAAAAGATGACTTCATTTGTCCTCCCTTTCTCAATTTTCTGGCAAACACACATCATCAGACACACTCAGTCACATGCTTACCATATCTAATCTAATGAAAAATTTGCTTTAACCTTTCATTACTTCTTCTATCTTTATGTAGCCATTTAGATATCCATGTCAACTTACAGAATGAACTGTTTCTGATGTTTGGATGAACCTCTGATACAACAGTCCTTTTGATGGAGTTCTGAGTTTTGCTAAGACATGGAGGTTGATCTCCACATCATCTTAAATCTTAGACAGGTTTTGGTTTCCTTTTTGTTCCCTTTTATAAATTCCTCTGGATTGTTCCTGAGGGGCACTTAGGACATCTCTATAGGAACTCTTCCTCTCAGGTGTCTACAGCAATATTATCTTCATGCCATAGTACATGACTCTGGATGAGTAGAACCATCCTTTGTATCATGATGGTAGATCAGATGCCTGATTTAAATGCTGATCTCCAACATATAAGGCATACACAATAGAGACTTGGCTCCAGTATCTTTCCAGGCCACTACTGGATATTTACCCATTATTATATTCATTGACATCATGAGTGAAATATCATCTATACTGAATTTAGGGATAATTACTAGATATCTATGGCTCCTGGCTTTTACATTCAATCTAGTTTACTTGGACTTTCCCTTTGGACAGTTCTGAGAAGCTTTTCCAAATTTGAAACATCTAAAGAAACATCTGACAAAACCCTGATCATGGGTTGAGTTGTGCCTGACATGATGCAATGTCATTAAAGTGGTGTAAGTAATCCTGGATTAATCATGCCATATTTCTTACAGTAATATGTCTACCTTTAGATAGTAAATTACATATGTACATAGTACATAGTAAATTTCCATTCCCCCTTGAGGACTGGAAATTGCCAACATCTGGACCACTGTCCTAGGTCTAGTCATCGGTATATATTTGGTTCAATAGTTGGATTTTTCATGTTGCATTAATTCAGTGACTTCTTCAGTCATCTTGGCTCCAGAAGGTTCACAATAGTTAGAGGAAGGCTAGCCTGGTGCAGGCAAGTTAAGTGCAAGATAAATGCCCAATTTTCTTAATTGGTCTTAGAGACCATAAATATAAAATATAATGCAGTTTTTGTCTATTTTTTATCTATTTTTTCCTATTCCTCTAAAGAACTATTAAAGACTATTAAAATCTGATTTTTTTCAATTAAATTATTAAATGGATTTATTTTTCTTTCTTTCTTTCATTCATTCATTCATTCATTCATCAGAAGCTGAAGGGGATAGTTCATAGATCTCTTTCCCCCATATCTTTCAATAACGTTCAAAAGAACAAAGCCTCATCCTCTCTGAGAGGGAGAAATCAGGATGAATCTGCTTTCTGGTTGTGTACAAAAGCCCATATTTGACAAAAATAATCTGTATTGGGCACATCCAAACCAATGCAACAAGAAAATCTGGTGAGCAAACTGGCTATTCCTAGTAGGAAACACATGAAACTTCTCTCTGCTTTATCCAGAATGTTAACTGTCTATGGAAATCTTACATTCATGCCCTTCAACCTCAATTTGGTTTTCGGTTTAATGAAAACAATCTCAAGATGGAAGCAGAAAAAGTAATTCCAAAAATCATATAGCTTCCAGGTGATTTGATTTCAAGAAGAATGCAAGTATAACATTCATTGAGCTTATGCTCTTTGTAAAATATTAGACTGAGTATTTCTGCAAAGGAAGAAATCAAGACTGTATATGCACATCACATTTTCCCTTTCCAACACACACACACACACACACACACACACACACACACATGCTTAAACAGCAGAAGAACTTGAATAAGATATGTCATGTGATGAGTTATTAATTCCCAGAGCAAGAGCTGTAATATCCCTGATTGTGATTATGCCAGAAAATATGATATTGATCCTGTAGAATATCTCTGGCAGGGTCAACATTATTTTCTCTCATACTGGCATCATCCTACCAAAGAATATAAATGTAATTGTACTGTTAACTCTGACTTACTGAAATCCACCAATAAATCCTGAAAGCATGGCTGTTAATAATACCTTTATTAAACTAGCTAAATAGTCTATTTATTCAGCTTTGCTTTATTTAAAAAAAACAACCAAAAGTGAAATAAAGATGAAGGGGGAAAAGATACAATTTCAAAATGATTCTCATGCACAGACCATTTGTGTAAGCCAGAAATCTTTCTTGCTGTAAAGCATCCCTGAGGTTTTCTCCAAGATAAAATCGATCTGAGCAATTTGAAATGGTTACTGCCATTCCTCATGTGAAATACACATATTTTCTCACAAGGCAAACAGGAAATGCTTCTACAGTAAACTATGAATTGTTTAATCACAGTTGGTTGAATAAACTAGCACTGATTGTCAGCTACTTCTGCTGACTTCCAACTGCCCGCAATTTGGCGGTTCCGATCTCATCAGGCTCAAGGTTGACTCAACCTTCCATCCTTCCAAGGTCAATAAAATGAGGACTCAAATTGTTGGGGGTAATATGCTGGCTCTGTAAACCGCTTAAAGCACTGTAAAGCGATATATAAGTCTAAGTGCTATTGCTAAATCACAAGCCACAGTTTAGCAATTGCTAGGGGTGAAAGAAATCACTACAAATTCAGTCTTTCAGAATACATTTGGATCTGGTTGGTAGCCTCACATGGTAATGAAGTAGGACATACATTCATTTTCACAGCAAGATTGTTGACCAAGCAGGTACAAAAATAGACAGGGAAATAAATGAAGCCTAGGAAACAGGCCTCTTGTCAGTTAACAGGAGTGCCAATTTGCCACTAGCTTATCAGGTACTTAGGAGCCCAGACATGGCAGCACCAGAAACAACAGGTAATGATTTAATAGCTGGCCATCAGCACCCCAATTAACAAATAAAAAGCCACATACAACTAGGAACCACATACATACTAGCATAGAATAGCCCAAAGCACACATTATGTAGAAAGAAGTTCCCCAAAGATGGGTTCCACCACAAGTCCGAAAGCTTGGAAGACTAAAACTTCTTGTCCCATTGATCGACCCAGATTGGTTCTACAACATTTGAATCTGCCTGTTGAGAGCAGCAGTTTTTATTAATCATATTTATTGGTTTTAATGGTTTAGTTTTGTAAAATGTTTACAGTTTATTGGATTTTATTGTGTCATTCTAAGCTACTTAGAATCCCTATGATAGGCAGCATACAAAGGCTTAATAAATAAGAAGATTTATTTACAGACAAGTCAGAACCAAGCACATTGTATCGTGACATAGTACAATATATGACTCTAGTCTAGGAAGGATGAATGTCCTCATCTCATTATATTTTTAAAATATCACACATTTTTGGAGAAGCGCATTATGCCACAGACTTCACAGCGTTGTAGATTTGCTGAAAGAATGAATTAGAGCACTATAATCCCTTCAATACTTCTGCCATGCCCAATCACATTCCAAATGATTATAAAGCCTTATAATATAGAGAACACTAATTATACCATTAATATCATTTGAGATGAAAGGGGCAGCTGAATTTCTAGCTGAACACATACATTGATCATACAGGGACTACATGATGCATGTGGAAAGTTAATGACTTAACAATGAGGTCAAATTATATTAAGTTACTGGTAAACTTCAACTTTTTCTTTTCAGTTCTGGTCAGAACAAATCAGCCCATAAATTTCTTTGCAACAGTAGTTAAGCATTAACCATCATTTTAGGACTATGGCAGGCACAAGAAATTGGACGGTATATTGCTTCACAAACCTCAACAAAGGGAAACGTTACTCACATTGAGTACTGAAAGCATTAAGTAGATGCTTAGGCAGAAGACAATGTTGCCTAAAGCCTTTGGAAATCAATTAGGCAAAGTAAAATAAAAATCGATAAGACATGAGATGCCACCCATACATCTCTTATGGAAGCCACAGAAATGTATCCTAACTTCTGTTCTCTGACTTGTTAAGGGAACCACTCATCTCACAACAAAGGCCACAAGAAAAGCATTTGGCTCAGCCCTTGAAAATTAACTTTTTGGTCCTGCTGGCTGAGCATAGTGGAATTTGAAGTCTAACAGGGCTAGAGAGCACCTACCTACTTGGACATCTGAGCCAAAGATCACTTGATTTACACATCATGCTTAACCACTATGCTTAAGGCTAGGTCCCACTGGCCGACGGACACAAAACGTATGTATAAAGGACACAGCGGATGAGGAAAATTTTGGGGGTGGCTCCATCCGTTATCATCTGCTCCAAAAAATGATGAAAATTTGCATAAACAGAATGGAAAAGAACGGACCTGGGTAGTATGTAGCAGGGATGTTAAGCAGATGTTCATAGGAAGCCTAGCGGATGACAGCAGATAGAACCGGATGACACCTCTGAAGAGGTTCCAGAGGAGAATTTTGAAGTGGACGCATAGCGGAAGGGGCGGATGCATAGCGGATGAAGTGGATGCATCACGGACACCTATAGGAAGCAAAGCGGATGCCGCGCGGATGTATATCAGATGCAAAGCATTCACTGCGCATGCGGAGAGTATGAATTGCATCAGCTCCGTGGATATAAAAGGATCTAGCATGTATGCAGTCAGCATTCAGGGGAAAGATGTACTACCATACAAGTCTAGGAGGAACACCATGGTTCATCAGTCAGGGAAAAAGAGGAAGCCTGTGCCTACTCGTTCCAGCCCTGGCAAGAAGGACAGAACCAGCATCCCACCCCCTGGCACTGACTCTGAACCTCCTGCTGCTGCTGCTGCTGTGGACCAGCCCCAAGGCCCTCAAAGCCCTGCTGCTGAAGGCCCTGCTGCTCAAGCCCCTGAAGGCCCTGCTGCTCAAGCCCCTGAAGGCCCTGCTGATCAAGCCCCTAAAGGCCCTGCTGAAGCCCCTGCCCGAGGGAGGAAGAGGCAAGGGAAGGAGAAGGGAGAGAGGAGCATGAGGATGAGGTGCTGGAATGGTTGAGGGAGAACGAGTACCTCGGGAGAAAGGGCCACAGACTTTATCACAACACCAAGAAGAAGCAGGCAGCTTGGAGAGACAAGGCAGAGAGCCTGGGGTACACTGCAGAAGTACTCCTTGGATGGTGGAAGCACATGCACACCTGGTATGGCAAGCTACACCTCAAGAAATCCGGGCAGGCTGCTGTCAAGCTCACTGACCGGGAGATGTACGTCATGGCCAAGTGCAGTTTCCTGGAGGGTGAGATCCACCACCGAGGAGCAGCCCCTCTGACACCCCTCTCCCTCAGACAGCCCACAGACACCCAGTCCTCTCCCAGCCAGGAGCCAGCGAGCCTGTCTCAGGCAGGTGTCTTCAGAGAGCCCCATGACAGAGACCCCCCCAACAGCTGCACTCCCCATGCCGGAGGACTTGGAGGATCCCCTGTCACAAATGGAGGAAGAAGCAGCAGCCACCAGAGGCCAACCCACCCCCACCCCCACCCCCAGCTCCACAGAATTCAGGCAGAGAGGCAGACTGGAGGGCCAGAACCACAGTGTCCTGTTGGAGATCAGGGACACAATGAAGACCAGCACAGAACTTCTCTCTCAGCTGGTCCACTTGGACAAAGGATCCTCGGGCCGCCACACCTTCATCACCTACGTGAGCCAGACCCTGAGGGACCTGCCCAAGGCCCAGTACCAGGTTATGAAGCAGAAGATCACAGCACTTCTGCACAACCCTCAAGGCCCAGCTGAAGCTGCTCCTACCCAGTCCAGGTCTGGTCCTCCACCCCAGGAGATGTCACAGCCCTTCCACGGCTTTCAACAGCCCCTCACCTACCAAGGCTACGACTACCAGGACTTCCCACAGCAAAAACAGACCTTCCCAGTCCAGGCCCAGGTTCATTGCACGCCACAGACTCCAGTCCTCACCCAGCTGCAGACCAGACAACCCCACTACACTCCTCCTTCCTCCACCCCACAGCCAAGCCTATCAACGGACAATCTGTCATCAGTCTTGGGCCTCATGTCCCAGGTCCTTGATGAGGGGCCTCTTAACCTCACGGGACAGCTTTCTGAACACACAATCCCCTGTTGCACTCTCGGGGCCAAGCACCCCAATGGCACCTCAGATCAGCACTCAAGCCACAGCCACCTCCACAGTCCCTGCCCGCTTAACAGCTGAGACCAGGGACATGACTCAAAGTGACTGAAAATAGTGTCAGAGACTGAGTTGTTTACTTGCTCACTTTATCTTTGCTTAAGACACTTTACTTGGTTCATTTTGCTTTTTTAATAAAGTCATAAAGTTTACCTAAGACAGTTAATAAAGGTTATCTTTGCTTAACACACTTAATACAGTTTACTTGGTTCATTTTGCTTATTTAATAAAGTCATAAAGTTTACCTAAGAAAGTTAATAAAGGTTATCTTTGCTTAAGACACTTGATTCATTTTTTTTATCAATAACAATTTCTTCATTGATCAACACATTTTAAAATAAACAAAGCTCTTTATTAATGCTCTATTCATTGTAGGACCACTCAACATACATGGCACAATCTCATCAGTGTTATGCGACAGGCTCAAGGAAGCATCCATTAATTATCTATCATCCTGTCTTGCCACTCCACTGCTCCAGCTGGGGAGTTGCACCAGTGTCTCAGTAGGTTGCGCTGCTTCTTCCCTTCACGTGAAGCTCTCTTGGGGCCTTGTACATCCACAGTATCTATCAGGTTTCGTCCTTGCCTCCATTCACCAGGCTCCATATCCCCATTCCCTTGTTGACAGTCCACAAGTCTGTTCTGCAACACTGGGTAGCGGGTGCACATGAGATTGTGCAGGATGCAGCAAGCTTCCACGATGCTCCTCACAGTCTCTGGGTTCTGCTGCATGGTAGTGAGAAGTATCTGGAACCTATTGACCAGGATGCCAAAGGCGTTCTCCACCACCCGTCTTGCTCTGGACAGCCTGTAGTTGAAGATCCTCTCTTCACAGGTGAGGTATCTTGAAGTGTACGGCTTCATGAGATAGGTTCTGAGGGAGAAGGCGTCATCACCAATGATGAAATATGGCACATCTTGTGTGTCATTGGGTAGGGGGTCTGGATCTGAAAAACCCATGATGAGGTTGCGTTCCAGCCCATCCTTGAGGTGACTGGCATTGTATACCTGGGCATCTGAAGCTGACCCGTTGCCTGAAGCATCAATGTAGATTAACTTATAGTCAGCATCAACCATGGCAAAGAGGATGATACTGAAGAAGCCCTTGTAGTTGTAATAAGTGGACCCTGATTTGGCTGGAGCTTTGCAGGCCACGTGCTTCCCATCTATTGCTCCAACGGTGTGGGGAAAGTTCCACCTCTGATACCACTCTTCTGCAAGTTTCCTCCAGCCTTGTTCAGTGGTAGGGCACTTGAGGAGCTCCTCTACATATTCTTCTATGATGGCCTGCACCACTTTTCTGAACACTTTGCTGATGGTGTTGTGTGGCACCCTCCATGCATACTGCATGTTTCTGTATGTGGTTCCAGAGGCCAGATGCCACAGAGTCAGTGCCACCTTCAGTCCAGGGTCCAGGTTGGGATGGAAGTTGATGCTACCTGGGTCAACCTGGGTCTCAGACGCTCTACAAGTTCATCAAACATGGCTGGTGGCATCCTCATGAAGTGATGGAATGCACGAGGATCTTCATTCCTCAGCTCCACCATCAACTGGTCATACAGTCCAAACTCCATCCTTCTCACGATCCATCCTTGGACCCGCACAGCTCTTGGACGTCTCCTTCTTCTCCTTCTGTATAAAAGTTGAAACAGTCTGAACAGGTTTTGGTTCTGGTGATGAATGATCGCAGCTACCATATGGACTGTGTCATGATCCATGGTAGAGAACAATTGATGATGTTGAAGACCAAGGGTGAAGAGGTCTGTACACCACGGCTGCTGGACTCATACTGAGATCCAGATGATTTTCTCCCCCTTTTTATAGGAAGTATCGGTTGTCCGCTAGGTGTCCTTCTACATACTCTAGACATACTCCAGACATCCTAAATATCCAAGATACATCCCAGATACAAACATTTTATCTGTTTTTAATCCTTTATATTCAAGATGCATACGCTTACATCCTTTCTATTTCCATGCTACTAGTGCTGGGTAGATATTCCGTGCACCTTTTGTTTCCTCCCTCTTTCCATTTTCAGCTGCAGCGGATGTGAGTTGAGGGGATGGCCAGAGGATGCAGAGAGGATACAGCGGACATTGAACAGATGATAATGGACATAGAACGTTTGTTGCCCGTATATGTTGCGGATGTACATCATACACGGCGGAAAATTCATCCGCTCACAAAGTTTTGTGCAGCTCAAAACTTCTTGCGCGGATGAAATCTCAGTGGACGGATGCTCGAGGGATAGACCGTATGAAACACGTATGCAGTGAGTACAATGGATGCATAGCGTTTTCCAATGGATGGCAAGCTTTTTTTAACGTTTTACATCCTCTTTGCATCCGTAAGTGCAGTGGGACAGAGGTAGGCTTTTTGAATAGTTCAGAGAACTGGCAAATTCCACCTCTGACTGGCCCTGCCCCCATCTATTCTCTGCCTCCTGAATCCCAGCAGATCATCTGGATCTTCTTTTGTTGCCCAGCACAGGAGAACGGAGCTGGAAATCAGATTAGTGGGGTGGGAAAGGAATGGGATTTTGCAGCAATCTTCCCCCAGGAGTTGGAGGAAATGGGGATTTTATAGTATCCTTCCCCTGCCATGCCTACCACACCATACTCACCAAGCCACACCCACAGAACTAGTAGTAAAAAAATTTGAATCTCACCAATTGACACATAACGTCTTAAAAGCTTTGGCGAAAGACCTAATCACTGTGCAGTGGGACCAAAGCGGTAAGTTGATTTTATGGGGAAAATAGCATCCAAGCCCATATTTTACTGCTACTAACTAAAAGTTATATTTTGCTTTCAAATTGCTTTGTTTTCCCCACGAAAAAAAAAAAAACAAAAAAAAACCCCAGTGCTGTATCCAATGACCATTTGTGTCTTTGTTAAATATAAATTCTATTCTAAGATCTGTGACATTTGAGGAGATTCTCAGCTCCTTCCAAAGAAGTGGCTACACAGCTGTCATTGGCGTTGTACACATTATTGTGATACATTCAGTGTTTCAGTCTCACATCTATGGCATACTATTTGTATGCTCTCTCCTCTTTCCCCAATATTGGACTGACTGCAAGGCAATGTTTGACTGGTTTGCTTGGAACAGATTTCTCGGTGTCTATAAATGTCTGAGCTATATTTTGCATATGAAATATTTACATCACCCAAAGCAGTCACCAAAATACACTTTATATTTGGAAGAATCAAAAAAGCATTATGTAATACCTAGAAGATGCAGTTACCAACTATCTATGAAATGTGGTCAAAATTGTATTTCCCATCTTAGCTGTCCCCACCACCACCACTCTGAACCATCTTAGTAATGGACATGCTCATTTGGGAAGTTCCTGTAAGGTTTTTACACCAGGCACAACTGTAACATTTGGCTTTCCACTCACTGAACCCCTTCTTCCAAATGGATGAGTCAAAATCTCATAGATACAAGTAGTCTTCGATAGTTTGTTTAGTGCAGGCGTCCCCAAACTTGGCAACTTGTGGACTTCTGGGGAGAATTCTGGGGGTTGAAGTCCACAAGTCTTAAAGTTGTCAAGGTTGGGGACGTCTAGTTTAAGCCCATGTCACACTGAACCAACGGATGCAAAGAGGATGTAAAACAGACAAAAAAGCTTGCCATCCATTGGTTAACGCGATGTATCCGTTCTGTACTCACTGCCTCCATTTTGCTTCCTCTCTATCCGTCCAGCATCCGTTTATGGACGTTTCATCCGCTGCAAATGTTTTGGGCTGCCTAAAACTTTTGCGCGGAAAATGTATCCAGTTCGTCCGTTCTGCATCCGCTACGCATCCGCTACGCATCCGTTACACATCCACTACGCATCCGCTGTATCCGCTAGGCATCCGTTGCGCATCCGCGCAACTCCATCCGCCCGGACGTAGGGAGGATGCGGAACGGACGCAGAACAGATGCAGAACGGATGCCTAGCGGATGCAGAACGGAAACAAAGCGTTTAAAATGGAAAAAACGTTCGCAGAGGGGACCTATCTCGGATATTAAGGATGTCTAGAGGATGCTTAGAGGATGCCTAGAGGATGCCTAGCGGAAAACCTAGACTGCCTATAAAAAGGGGGAGCAACTTGCCTGCATCGCACTTTCAGAACAGCAGCCCAGCGGTGCAGACCTCTGCAGCCTTCATCTGCCTCTTCCTCTTCCACAGCATCCAGTCATGTCCACCATGGATTGTAACAAAGTCCTTTCGGCAGCCACCATCGTTCTGCAACAGTGCGAAGCCATCTGCAGGCTCTGTGAACACTACTGCAAGAAGAAAAGGAGCCACCCAAAAAGAGTCTGGGTCCGAAGATGGTTCACCAGAAGAGCAGAGGACAGACTGTACAAGAAGCTGATGGTGGAGCTCACTCGGGCATTCCAGAACTTCATGAGGATGCCTCCAGCCATGTTTGATGAAGTTGTGCAGCACCTGACACCCAGGTTGACCAAGGCAAACACCAACTTCCAGCCCAGCCTGGAACCTGGGCTCAAGGTGGCACTCACTCTGCGCCACCTGGCCTCAGGGACCTCCTACAAGAGCATGCAGTAGGCTGGAGGGTGCCATCCAACACCATCAGCATTGTGGTCAGAGAAGTGGTGCAGCCCATCATCGAAGAATACAAGGAGGAGCTCCTCCAGTACCCCTCCACTGAAGAAGGATGGAAGAAAGTTGCAGAGCAGTGGTATCAGAAGTGGAACTTCCCACACACTGTTGGAGCCATAGATGGCAAGCACGTGGCTTGCAAAGCTCCACCCAACTCAGGGTCCACTTATTTCAACTCCAAGGGCTTCTTCAGCATCATCCTCTTTGCCATGGTCAATGCTGACTACAAGTTCATGTACATCGATGCGTCAGGCAACGGCTCAACTTCAGATGCCCAGGTATACAACGCCAGTCACCTCAAGGAGGGGCTGGAACGCAACCTCATCGTGGGCTTCCCAGATCCAGAACCCCTGCCCAACGACATACAAGATGTGCCCTACTTCATCGTGGGGGATGACGACTTCTCCCTCACAACCTACCTCATGAAGCCCTACACCTCCAGACTCCCCACCCGTGAAGAGAGGATCTTCAACTACAGGCTGTCCAGGGCAAGGCGGGTGGTGGAGAACGCCTTTGGCATCCTGGCCAACAGGTTCCAGGTACTTCTCACCACCATGCAGCATTGCCCAGAGACCGTGAGGAGGATCATGGAAGCTTGCTGCATCCTGCACAATCTCATGCGCACCCGCTACCCAGTCTTGCAGAACTGGCTCGTGGACCTCCAACAAGGCAATGGGGACATGGAGCCTGGTGAATGGAGGCAAGGGCGAAACCTGATCAACACTGAGGATGTGCAAGGCCCCAACAGAGTCTCACATGAAGGGAAGAAGCAGTGCAACCTACTGAGACACTGGTGCAACTCCCCAGCTGGAGCAGTGGAGTGGCAAGACAGGATGGTAGATGCTTAATGGATGCTTCCTTCAGCCTGTCTCATCACACGGATGAGATTGGGCCATGTATGTTTGGTTGGCCTACAATGAACAGGGCATTTAATAAAGAGTTGTGTTTCTGTTGACATGTGTGGATAATTATTACATTATTATTGATAATAAAGGGCCGTAGGTGTGGCACCTGGGAGGGTGGACCATACAGTCCCGCTATGCTTGCACTGGAGGTTTATCTATCCCACTGCTATCCTAACCCATCCCACAGCTATTACCCATTCCACAGGCATCCTAACCCATTCCAAAGCTATCCTTACCCATCCCACAAGCATGCAAAGGCTTAAACCATTTCTAAAAGTTTCCAGCAAGACTTTATTAAAAACAGAAATGAAACAAGTGTGTGAATCTTAAATAGACTTTATTAACAACAAGCTAAAAGACAAAAATGAGTCTCTGGCACTCCTCTTGGTCGCTCAGTCTCAGGGGTGAAGGGTTCAGGTCCTGTGGAGGTGGCTGGTGCTGGAGTGCTTGTCATCAGCTCCTCCAGAAGCAGAAGCAGCAGAAGCCCCAACCCCAGAAGAGCGAGCCCGTGCTGTAGAAGCCCCAGCAGAACCAGAGTGAGGGCCAGGGGGCGGGATGGTAGCTCTGTCCCTCTTGCCAGGGCTGGCAGCAGATGGCTGAGACTTGCTGTGCTTCCGCATGGTTGTGGGGTTGCTGGCTGGCAGGGAGGCTGGCAGGATCCAAGGCAGGCAGGAAGGCTGGCAGGGAGGCTGGCACCAAGGCAGGCAGGAAGGCTGGCAGGAAGGCTGGCAGGCAGGCAGGCACCAAGGCTGGCAGGCAGACATGAACCAAGGCTGGCAGGAAGGCTGGCAGCAAGGCTGGTAGCAAGGCTGGCAGCAAGGCTGGCAGGCAGACATGCAGGCAGGGCAGGCAAGGTAGTCGATGTGTCCGGCAGCAGGTCTTTCCTCTGAATGGCGACCTGCTTCCGAGCTGCTTCCATTATATCCGCTGGGCTGACGCAATGCATCCTCCCCGCATGCGCAGTGAACGCCAGGTATCCATTAGGCTTCCGCTGTGCATCCACTAGGCTTCCACTCTGCATCCACTTCATCCGTTCGGCGTCCGCTCTGCATCCGCTCTTTCCGTTCCACGTCCGCTTCGCTGAGGCCCCCCGGAAGCCCTGCGGATGTGCCACCCACTCCCATCCGCTCCCATCCGCTTCCATCCTCTAGGCTTCCGTTCCGCATCCACTTTGCATCCGCCCTGCGTCCTCCCCACGTCCGTGTTATCCGCTCTGGTTATGCAAATTTTCACCCCTTTTGAGAGCAGATAACAACGGATGGAACATTTTGCTTGTCCGCTGTGTCCTTTTTGCATCCATTGGCCAGTGTGACTGTTTGTGTGGCTTTAGTGACTGTTTGAACTTACAAAGGCCCTGAAAAAAGTGATTTATGATGTACTTTTTGCGACCTTCTGGCAAGCAAAGTTAATGGGGAAGCCAGACTCACTTAACAACCATGTCACTAGCATAGAAACTGCAGTGATTCACTGAAACAACAGTGACAAGGAAGGTTGTAAAATGGGGCAAAATTCACTTAACCGATGCCTCAACAAATGTTGGGCTCAATTGTGGTCATTAAGTTAATTTTGTGCAAAATTGGCCAAAATTTAATCTGTCTTGCAGGCAAGAATTAAGGAATAGTCAAACAGGAAATTTATTTCTGCAGCCTGCTTTTGTGTATATGTGTGTGTAAGGAAAGGTAAGGAAAAAGCTTGTATCTGTCTGTCTGTGGCTTTCCCCCCCCACCTTTTCTCAGCACTGAATATTTGGCTGTTCTCCTTCAAGACACAGCTCAGGATCCCTTGGTTCCAGTGGTGGGATTCAAATTTTTTTACTATCAATTCTGTGGGTGTGGATTGGTGGGTGTGGCAGGGGAAGGATTCTGTAAAATCTCCAGTCAGAGGTGGTATTTGCCGGTTCTCCGAACTGCTCAAAATTTCCGCTACCAGTTCTCCAGAACTGGTCAGAATCCACTGAATACCATCTCTGCTTGGTTCCCATCTCAAAGACCTTCATTTCCTACAATTCTTGAAGGTCACACATCTCAAAAAGCCTTTGGGTTGAGAACCACTGCTCCATACTTGCATACTTAAATCCTATACCCGGGATGGGGAACCTATGGCATGCCTGCCGGAAGTGGCACGCAGATCCATTTCTGTCAGCGCATGAGAGGTCGCCTGGAAGAGCCCCACTGCACATGTACGCATGCCTCCCACCAGCCAGCTGATTGTTGGGTATCTGCTGAGCATGCGCAGGGGGTGGGGCACGTGGGGGAGTCATGTGTGCATGTGCAGAAGCATGAGGCGCCGGGGGTCATGTGCACATGCACAGGGGGGCCAGGGAGGTCATGCCCATATTGTATCATGGGTGCTGGTATGCATGCACGCATGCATGGGTGAGTGCACTTTCAGCGCATGACATGGGAAAGTTTAGCCATCACTGTCCTACCCCATGTTACACTGTTAACCTATCAAGAAGTTTTCAGTCAAGGCATGTTCCAATTGGAGATACCTGGAAACTCACCTGGGATTTTCTGTATGTAATGTATGTGGCCTACCACTGAGCTATTGTCCTTCCTGTTATACAGCTGTTCTTACTGTATGTAGGGGACCATTCCAAACTCTATGGATGATGTATATTGTCCATATAAAACCTCAAATGCAAGGAATGGAACCAGTAGGAGCCAGCAAAATCAAACAAATAGTAGTGCCTTAAAACAATGATCTAGCTTAACAAGAACAGCAAGAGCACATGCAGTTATATATATATAACTTATATGCAGTTCATGATATCCAGTGTGTTTCACAACAGAAGTGTGATGACCCATAGTGTCTCAAAAATAACACAGAAACTAAAACATGAATCAAGGTCTTGCAATGCCTTCAACTTAACTTTGCTATTAGTCACAGTTTAAATTCAAAAAGTAGATAATGAAGCAAAAAGAAACCAAAAACAAACTGCATTGACCGAGAGTTCCAAGGCAAACCAAGATAATTAATCACACATTCCAGGAAGATAACCAGGGAGAGTCCATAGGAAGAACATCAACAAAGATAAGCCTCATCCAAGGAAAGCACTAATTTGACTCCAGCATCTGTGAACACGTACTTTCAAACTCTTATGCAGAACTCACAGCTACAACCTATGAGGAGGATCAAGGCCCTCTCCTCCCGAGTAGACCATGCTTTCCCCTGATCCTCTCCTCCCTGTGTGCCCGAGGATGGATAGGGGATGGGCCTGGGTATTCCTCTGATTGCTCAGCTGGCCTCTGGCCTCCACAACCTCCGGAGCCACACTTCCACGCCCTGTTGACTGTTCCTCTTCTTACTCAGAGTCAGTCTCCACCAGGGGCATGACAAGAAGAAAAGTTTGTGCAGGAGTCAAACCTCTGGAAACATTTAAACCCCCCACTTTCCAATGAAGAAAGGAAAAAGAAGCCTTGCCCTTTGGTCATAGGCAAAGTTCTTTTCTTTTGTGGATTCAAATTTCCTGGCTGGGAAAAATGCAAAATGATTTGGTCAGCTGCACTGAAAGTCAGAATCAGTTTATTAATAGGAAGGCAGGTAAGAAATCTCACAGCTTTCCAAGGATTAATCTAATCTTGTGAGTAGAGAAGCCCTTTCTTATATCCTTCAGATCCTTTGATTTTGTAAGTGTGAACCCTTGATTTGTGTGTGTGTGATGAGTTCCTGTCTCTTGATATCGGGATCTCTTCCTGGGATAGGAGTAACTGTTTTATATTAGCTGTTTGTTCACTTTGTAGCTGCTTGTTGCATTAGGTTGCAATATCCTGAGTTTCCTCTTATGCCTTTTGGTTTGCTTTTCACAAGTTTTTATACCTTGCCATCTATTTGATTTCTATGGGAAAGGATCTCAGCTAGTTTGTAGGCTTTTTTTTTCTGTATCTCATGCCTGTAATTTTCTCCTTCCTTTGTTGTGAAAAGTAAGCTGGCTTCAGCTATTTTAATAGCCCTACTTGACAAAGGGTGAGGGCTATTTTCCAGTGGTGGAATTCAAATTTTTTTACTACCAGTTCTGTGGGCATGGCTTATTTGGTGGGCATGGCTTGGTGGTCATGTGACTGGATGGGTGTGGCTTGGTGGTCATGTGACTGGATGGGCATGGCTTGGTCGTCATGTAACTGGGTGGGTGTGGCCAATTCAATGCCACTCACATCAAGGGATGCCTCACCTGGCCCCTCCCCTCCCAGCCATTCCTTGCCACCCAGCCTCAATTTATCTATAATTCTGCATACCATAGATGTACTTTCATGGACCACTGAAAGGAGGAAATGGTTCACATGCTTTACCCAAGAGTGTGATAGGCAACAGGCTTTTAAGGGGCTGCCACAAAGAAAGGGAGACAATGTGTTTTCCAAAAAAGCAGAATGCAAACAAGAAGCAATGGATGGAAACTGAACAGACAGAAGCAACCTAAAACTAAGGAGAAACTTCCTGACAGTGAGAACAATTCACCAGTGGAACTGCCTGTCTCCAGAAGTTCTGGGTGCTCAATCACTGGAAGTTTTTGAGAAAAGACTGGACAGCCATTTCTCTGAAATGGTATAGAGTTCACCCCAAGGTCCCTTCTAAGTATTATTCTGACACTTTTCCCAGGATTTCTACTCAGAGTTTGGCATCCTCAGTTTTCTTGCCTGAGATGGGGGTTGGACTAGAAGATCTCCAAAGTCCCTTTCAACTCTTGTTAAACACATGTGTATTTTATGCTTTGGACTATTGACATTGAATGCATGTAAACCCTGAAAAATATGTGGTAGCCCTGGGCAAAAGAAAGGCAGAAAAATCACTCTAGGTGTAGGGACAGTGTAAAATATTAACACATGATAAATAATGGAACAATTAAAAATAATACCAGAGTTTTATATATCTCTCTCTTCCTATTTTTTTTCTTTCTTTCTCTTCCTTTCTCTTTCTCTCTCTATCTCTATCTCTCCCTCTCTCATACACACACACACACACAGAGAGAGAGAGAGAGAGAGCACTTAACAGACAAGCATTTTGGAAGCAGCTCCTTTAAATTTCTCCAAGGCTGGAGTGGATTCCCCCACCCCCTCTGTCAGACCGCACTCTTTCTCACTCCAGACACTTTAACTCACACAGGGAAAGCGATACTTGCAGCATCTATGGGGAATCCTTGGAGAAGTTTTTCAAGGACCTGCTAATTCCAAAATGCATTTCTTTTACATTGCAAAAGTGCTCCAAGGCTTGATTCACCCCCACCCCCTCTGTCAGACCACAGTCTTTCTCACTACAGACACTTTAACTCACACGGGGAAAGCGATACTTGCAGCATCCATGCCTTTCTTCCTTTCCCCCAGGGAGAAAGAGGACAAGGGGAAGAGAAAGCTAGGAGAGCGATCGCAAGTCTGTG
This sequence comes from Laticauda colubrina, assembly GCA_015471245.1. Lineage (NCBI taxonomy): Eukaryota > Metazoa > Chordata > Lepidosauria > Squamata > Elapidae > Laticauda > Laticauda colubrina. The sequence goes on along the minus strand of BLBF01000022.1, from coordinate 55,844,193 downwards.
ACTGGGCGATCGGGTTGGGGGTGTGGCCAGCCAGGGGTCACCACCAGTTCGGTGACCCACACCAAATAACTGCTACCAGTTCACCCAAGTAGGTGTGAACCGGTTGAATACCACCTCTGCTGTTTTCCTAGAAGAGAGGAGAATCTAACTTTCAACACCAATAAGGAATAGAAAAATCTTCTTTCTTGAATTAGCTAGATATCTTTGTACATCATCTTGATAGACTGGTTGATGCATCAAATATTTCAGAATAGGAATTGTATATCCTTGGCCACCAGTTAGGTCGAGTGTGATTTGGAAAGAATGTCTTCAACTTTCTCTTTCAAAGTATCCAGTCATGTGATCTTTCTTCACATCTCTTATAATTCTGTGAAGCCACTGACTCTGTCTCACAGGCATCTGTGTGTACACCCATATTGTTTTTCCATTGTCTATGGACAAGATAGTGGATGCTATTGCCCTCAAGACAGGAACTAACAGGGCTGCAACCTAGAAAAACCCACAAAAGAGGCAAAAAGATACAGATTTAAGAAGCAGCATCACAAAAAGTTGGGAAACACAAAAGCTTCTATTTCAGACCAAGATTCTGAGTAAGAAAAGAACTCAGACAAGGATATTTTTGGACAGGGAGGCCTCAAGGTACAGGAAACCTGTTCTGTATTGGCCAAAAAGGCCACTTACGGATTGGTTCACTAGGAGCCAATTCGGGAAGCTGCCAAGCCGCAGGAAGAATTAAACAAGTGTCATTGGCCACAAGTCGGCAGGCAAGCCGCTATATAAAGGGCTGCTGCAGCTTGGGCGATGTTCCATATCTTTTGCCTAGGGGTTTGAAATAAAGACTTGTTGTTTGGAACCCGGTCTCACACGCTTCTTTCCGGACGGAACACTGGCGATGAAGGTGGGGTCGTAGAAGCAGAGACTGAAGCACGCGGCAATCTGAACCGAGAGAGAGAGATGGCCAGTAACAACGCGCCACCCGCACCCTTCAATCCTGATGAGGAGGATTGGGAATCGAATATCAATCGCTTTCTTATGTTCTTAGAAAGCAACGAGATGGAATAAATCTCAGACCAAAGGAAGAGGGCTGTCTTCCTTACACACTGTGGACCGGCCATATTCAAAATGGCGAAGGCGCTGGTGAAACCCACAGATGTCAAACAGATGACCTGGTCCAACCTGAACCAAATGCTCTGAGCACACTATGCACTGGTGGTCTCAAATTTAATCAAAAGGCACGAATTTTACAAGAGGAACCAGAAAGAGGATGAAACCATAGCAGATTTTGTGGCAGCTTTGGGACACATTGGAGGAGCCTGTGAGTTCCAAAACATGGACGAGGCGATGAGAGACCGCGTAGTCCTCGGCCTGAAAGACTCTACCCTTCAGAGCAAACTACTGAATAGGCCAAACATAACCGTGGTCGAAGCCATTGCAGAGGCAACCACCGCCGAAGCAGCAAAGAAATCAGCAGCCACTATGCGACAAATGAATGCAGTTCCAGACCTGCCAACCCAAACCAGGGAGAAGAAGGCAGAGGGAGGAAAGAAACAGCCCACAGCGACAACCCACCATGACGACATCGAAACCCAAGTGACACCGAAGACGACGACGAAGATGTCCATAAACTCTATTCAGAGAGAAAATTGCGTGAAAAGAGGAGGAATCGGTTGGAATTTCAATGTGCGGGCTGCGGAGGCAATCACCCACGGTCTGAATGTAGGTTCCTCAATGCAATATGCTGGGTTTATAATAATCGAAAGGATCTGCCGCAACAAAAAGAGCTATAGTCCAAAAAGACGCGGCAGCACCCCCCCCCCCCAGACACGATGACTGACAAGCCGGCAACAGATGGAACCACAAGAAGAGAACCGGTGACAGAAAAGAAACGCATCAGAAAGTCACTATTGGCAATGCCAGGGCGGAAAGCAAAAAGAAGGTTCAGATAGAGGTGAGCATCGAGGGGAGACGCTGTGAGATGGAAGTCGACTCAGGGTCATTCTTATCAATGGTATCCTGGAATACCATCCAGCGCCTAATTCCAAACATTAAACAGAGAGAACTACAGAAACAAAAACTAGTGTTAAAAGACTATCAGGGAAACCGAATCCCAGTAGTAGGCCTTGGACATTTTCTAGTTGAATTTAAACACCACGCTGAAGTCTTGCCTCTGACTATCGTCAACTGCAACCGCCCTAGCCTGTTAGGGATTGAATGGTTCACGCCTCTGGGAATCGGGATGACCGGGATCAACCGCATGGCTACAACCAACTGGGAGGAGAACCTACTCCAAGAATTCCAAGATGTATTCGACGGGACTCTAGGCAAGTACCAGGGGACCCCAATTTCATTTAGCCTCGACTCAAAAATAGCCCCCATCCGTTTAAAGGCCAGACACGTACCATTCGCACTAAAACCAAAAATTGACGAGCAGCTAAATAAGTTAATAGCACAAGGGGTTTTAGAACCAATCGTCCATGCCAGGTGGGAAACCCCTATTGTCACATTGGTGAAGCCAGATGGGTCAGTGCGCATCTGCGGGGACTATAAGACAACCCTGAACCATGCGCTCCAACAAAGCGCAAACCCAGTGCCAGTAGTACAACATTTACTGCACTCATTAGGGGGAGGAAAAATATTTGCAAAATTCAATCTAGCACAGGCCTAACAACAGCTACCCACTGATCTAATAACAGCAGAGGCACAGACAATAGTAACACATAGAGGGGCATTCAAATGTAACCGCCTCCAATTCGTTGTTAGCGTTGCCCCAGGCATGTTCCCAAGCCTCATGGAACGCCTACTAAACGGAATCAAAGGTGTTGTCCCATACTTTGACGATGTACTGGTCTCAGCAAAAAATGCCAACCAGCGAGAGACCAGGTTAAGAGAAGTCTTAACACGATTTAGGAAATCAGGCCTCAAAGTAAAAGTAAAGTAAAATGAAGTCCGGGAGCTAGAAGGTGGCATCCAGGCCAGCTCAACCAACCTGGGCAAACCAGGAGGGAGCGGCGGAGCCATCTCAACCGGCCTGAGAGACTCAGGCGGGAGAGGCATGGCTGACTCACCCTTCCAGGAGGTTCCATGGAGAAGGTCGAGAGAAGCAGCAATCCCGTCCGAACCGCTTGAAGACCAAAACAAGACTGAGCCGCGCAGGTCAACTAGAACTAGAAAAATCCCCACCTTCCTGCACGACATCACCCACGTTGGACTAAACTAAAAGGGGGAGGGGTGTTCTGTATGGAAATTGGTAGGTTCCAAATCCCTCATTCTGATTGGCCGAAAAGGTCACTTACGGATTGGTTCACTAGGAACCAATCCAGGAAGCCGCCAAGCGGTGGGAAGAATTAAACAAGAGTCATTGGCCACAAGCCGGCAGGCAAGCCACTATATAAAGGGCTGCCGCAGCTTGGGCTTTGTTCCATATCTTTTGCCCAGCGGTTTGAAATAAAGACTTGTTTGGAACCCGGTCTCACGCGCTTCTTTCCGGACGGAACATCAAGAATGTAGCTGAACTCCTCCATTTATCCAAGCCCTATCTTCTTGTGGAAAATGTAGTTTCAAAGAGGCATCCCTCCAGCTGAAATTCCTTTATACCAGGGGGCCCCAATCTTTTGGGCAACAGAGACCGGTTCCCTGGGGAGACATTTTTCTGCAGACCAGGGGATGGTCCAGTGCAGTGGCCTAAAGATGGACCTCTCACCTCACAATCAGGAGGCTGTGAGATCAATCCTAGGTACAAGCTAATAGTTGGAATAGACTCTCCTGCTCGAGCAGGAGGTTGGACTAGATGACCTCCAAGGTCCCCCTTCCCACTCTGCTATTCTATGTCTCACTTCTGTGTTGTCTGCATCCCATGGGTGGGGCCTCGTTTGTTTGCATAGCCTGGTTTTTGCCATGCCGCAGCCCAGTGGTGGTCCATGGTCCGGGGTGGGGATACAAACACTACTTTGTGAGTACATTACCTCACTTATGAACTTGTTTGTTGGACTTTAAGGCTAGCAAGGATGCTAATTCCTCACTGAAATAGTGCTCAGAGGTTGGGTCTTTGACAGTTCTACCAAGGGGTGGGATGCTACCTGGTCGGACCAGTTCTATAGAACCAGTTATGATTCTGCCCAGTTCAGAGAACAGGCAAATAGTGCCACTGGCTGGCTCTTCCCCTCCCCTCCTCACCCACTTACACCTTACCTGGTATGGGTGCCATCAAAGTTGCCTGCTAAGCTGCTATTTTTCATTTCCCGTCCACCCTGACCATCAGCTGTTCTGCTGTGCTGGGAGAATTAGATAAGCTAGAAAGCAGGAAATCATTGGATTTCTTGCTTTCTAGCTAATCTAAAAGCAGAGCTGAACCTTCCTGAGGACTGAAGCTTATATTTTTCAGTGGAGACGCAGGTAGCCAATTGCAGAAAGATAGATCTCTGAGTGAATCTGTGATTCAGTGAGCAATTCAATCTGCCTGCCTGATTTTGGATAAAAAGTTTTGCCTGATTTTGGGTAAAAGTTGCTCTTTTTTAAATAAAAGATTAAATATTTACATAAATATTTACAATATTTACATACAAGCCAAACCCAGCCAGTAACGCAATCACAAAACTATACCCAGTCAGCAAATCACACTCACCCAGCCACAGGACCACCAAACCACACCCACAAATTATGCCACACCCACAGAACCAATTGTTAAGAAGATTGAATCCAACCCCTGGTTCTACCTCAGGCTTCATGGAAGCAGTCTCAGGAGAGGGTTATGACCACAATTGAGCCCAAAATTTCTGTTGCTTAAGGCCCTGTCCCACTGGCCGATGGATGCAAAATGTATGCATAAAGGACACAGCGGACGAGCAAAATTTCAGGGGTGGCTCCATCCATTGTCATCCGCTCCCAAAAGTGGCGAAAATTTTCATAAAGAGAACGGAAAAAAACAGAAAAGAATGGACGTGGGTAGTATGTAGCGGGGATGTTAAATGGATGTTCATAGGAAGCCTAGTGGAATGGAAGCAGATGATACCTCCAAAGGGGTTCCGGGGGAGAATTGCAAAGCGAACGCATAGCAGAAGGGGCAGATGCATAGCGGATGAAGCGGATGCATCACGAATGCCTATAGGAAACAAAGGGGATGCTGCGCGGATGTATATCGGATGCAAAGCGTTCACTGCGCATGCAGGGAGTATGAATTGTGTCAGCTCTGTGGATATAAAAGGATGCAGCATGCATGCAGTCAGCATACAGGGGAAAGACGTGCTGCCACATACATCTAGCAGGAACACCATGGTTCAGTCAGGCAAGAAGAGGAAGCCTGTGCCTATTCGTTCAAGCCCTGGCAAGAAGGACAGAACCAACATCCCACCCCCTGGCACTGACTCTGAAGCTGCTGCTGCTGCTGCTGTGGTGGACCAGCACCAACGCCCTCAAGCTGCTCAAAGCCCTGCTGCTGAAGGCCCTGCTGCTCAAGCTCCTGAAGGCCCTGCTGATCAAGCCCCTGAAGGCCCTGCTGAAGCCCCTGCCAGAGGGAGGAAGAGGCAAGGGAAGCAGAAGGAAGAGAGGAAACAGTACACCATTTCCGAGGAGCATGAGGATGAGGTGCTGGAATGGCTGAGGGAGAATGAGTACCTCTGGAGAATGGGCTACAGACTCTATCGGGACACCAAGAAGAAGCAGGCAGCTTAGAGAGACAAGGCATAGAGCCTGGGGTACACTGCAGAAGTACTCCTTGGATGGTGGAATCACATGCACACCTGGTATGGCAAGCTACACCTCAAGAAATCCGGGCAGGCTGCTGTCAAGCTCACTGACTGGGAGATGTACATCCTGGCCAAGTGCAGTTTCCTGGAGGGTGAGATCCGCCACCGAGGAGCAGCCCCTCTGGGACTCCTCTCCCTCAGACAGCCCACAGACAGCCAGTCCTCTTCCAGCCAGGAGCCAGCTACCCTGTCCAGGCAGGTGTCTTCAGAGGGCCCCACGGCAGAGACCCCCCTGACAGCTGCACTCCCCATGCTGGCAAACTTGGAGGATCCCTTGGAGGATGATGCCCTGTTGTCACAAATGGAGGAAGAAGCAGCAGCCACCAGAGGCCAACCCCCACCCCCACCCCCAGCTCCAGAGGATGCAGGCAGAGAGGCAGACTGGAGGGCCAGGACCACAGTGTGCTGTTGGAGATCAGGGACACCAGCAAGACAAGCACAGAACTTCTCTCTCAGCTGGTCCACAGCGACATACCATACTCGGGCGGGAAGCCCTTCATCACCTACATGAGCCAGACACTGAAGGACCTGCCCGGGGCCCAATGCCAGGTGATGAAGCAGAAGATAACAGCACTTCTGCACAACCCTCAAGGCCCAGCTGAAGCTGTTCCTACCCAGTCCAGGTCTGATCCTCCACCCCAGGCGATTTCACAGCCCTTCCATGGCTTTCAACAGCCCCTCACCTTCCAAGGCTACGACTACCAGGACTCCCCACAGCAGAAGCAGAACTTCCCAGTCCAGGCCCAGGTTCATTGCACACCACAGACTCCAGTCCTCAACCAGCTGCAGACCAGACAACCCCACTACACTCCTCCTTCCTCCACCCCACAGCCAAGCCCGTCAACGGACAATCTGTCATCAGTATTGGGTCTGACATCTCAAGTCCTTGATGAAGGGCCTCTCAACCTCACGGGACTGAGTCAGCTCTCGGATAGCTTCCTGAACACACTGTCCCCTGTTGTACCCTTGGGGCCAAGCACCCCAATGGCACCTCAGACCAGCACTCAAGCCACAGCCACCTCCACAGTCCCTGCCCACTTAATAGCTGAGACCAGGGACATGACTCAAAGTGACTGAGAATAGTGTCAGAGACTGAGTTGTTTACTTGTTCACTTTATCTTTGCTTAAGACACTTTACTTGGTTCATTTTGCTTTTTTAATAAAGTCATAAAGTTTACCTAAGACAGTTAATAAAGGTTATCTTTGCTTAACACACTTAATACAGTTTACTTGGTTCATTTTGCTTATTTAATAAAGTCATAAAGTTAAGAAAGTTAACAAAGGTTATCTTTGCTTAAGACACTTAAGACACTTTACTTGGTTCATTTTGCTTATTTAATAAAGTAATAAAGTTTACCTAAGAAAGTTAATAAAGGTTATCTTTGCTTCACACACTTGGTTCAGTTTCTTTACTAAATGAAGTGTTGGTGAAAACTTTTTAAAAATGGTTAAGTCTTTGCATGCTTTTGGGATAGATAAGGATAGTTGCGGGATAGATAAACCTCCAGTGCAAGCATAGTGGGACTGTTTGGTCCACCATCCCAGCTGCCACACATATGGACCTTTTTTATCAATAACAATTTATTCATTGATCAACACATTTTAAAATAAACAAAGCTCTTTATTAATGCTCTATTCATTGTAGGACCACTCAACATACATGGCACAATCTCATCAGTGTTATGCGACAGGCTCAAGGAAGCATCCATTAATCATCTATCATCCTGTCTTGCCACTCCACTGCTCCAGCTGGGGAGTTGCACCAGTGTCTCAGTAGGTTGCGCTGCTTCTTCCCTTCACGTGAAGCTCTCTTGGGGCCTTGTACATCCACAGTATCTATCAGGTTTCGTCCTTCCCTCCATTCACCAGGCTCCATGTCCCCATTCCCTTGTTGACGGTCCACAAGTCTGTTCTGCAACACTGGGTAGCAGGTGCACATGAGATTGTGCAGGATGCAGCAAGCTTCCACGATGCTCCTCACAGTCTCTGGGTCATGCTGCATGGTGGTGAGAAGTATCTGGAACCTGTTGGCCAGGATGCCAAAGGTGTTCTCCACCACCCGTCTTGCCCTAGTCAGCCTGTAGTTGAAGATCCTCTCTTCACGGGTGAGGTATCTTGAAGTGTACAGCTTCATGAGGTAGGTTCTGAGGGAGAAGGCGTCATCACCAATGATGAAGTATGGCACATCTTGTGTGTCATTGGGTAGGGGGTCTGGATCTGGAAAACCCATGATGAGGTTGCATTCCAGCCCATCCTTGAGGTCACTTGCGTTGTATACCTGGCCATCTGAAGCTGACCCGTTGCCTGAACCATCGATGTAGATGAACTTGTTGTCAGCATCAACCATGGCAAAGAGGATGATACTGAAGAAGCCCTTGTAGTTGTAATAAGTGGACCCTGAGTTGGCTGGAGCTTTGCAGGCCACGTGCTTCCCATCTATGGCTCCAACGGTGTGGGGAAAGTTCCACCTCTGATACCACTCTTCTGCAAGTTTCCTCCAGCCTTGTTCAGTGGTGGGGCACTTGAGGAGCTCCTCCACGTATTCTTCGATGATGGTCTGCACCACTTCTCTGACCACTTTGCTGATACTGTTGTGTGGCACCCTCCACGCATACTGCATGTTTCTGTATGTGGTTCCAGAGGCCAGGTGCCAAAGAGTCAGTGCCACCTTCAGTCCAGGGTCCAGGTTGGGACGGAGGTTGGTGCTAGGCTTGGTCAACTTGGGTCTCAGACGCTCTACAAGTTCATCAAACATCGCTGGTGGCATCCTCATGAAGTGATGGAATGCACGAGGATCTTCATTCCTCAGCTCCACCATCAACTGGTCATACAGTCCAAACTCCATTCTTCTCTCGATCCATCCTCGGACCCGCACAGCTCTTGGACGTCTCCTTTTTCTCCTTCTGTATAAAAGTTGAAACAGTCTGAACAGGTTTGGGTTCTGGTGATGAATGAGTGCAGCTATCATACGGACTGTGTCATGATCCATGGTGGAGAACAATTGATGATGTTGAAGACCAAGACCAAGGGTGAAGAGGTCTGTACACCACGGCTGCTGGACTCATACTGAGATCCAGATGATTTTCTCCCCTTTTTTATCGGAAATATCGGTTGTCTGCTAGGTGTCCTTCTACACACTCTAGACATACTCCAGACATCCTAAATATACAAGATACATCCCAGATACAAACATTTTATCTGTTTTTAATCCTTTATATACAAGATGCATACGCTTACATCCTTTCTATTTCCATGCTACTAATGCTGTGTAGATGTTCCGTGTACCTTTTGTTTCCCCCCTCTTTCCATTTTCAGCTGCAGCGGATGTGAGTTGAGGTGATGGCCAGAGGATGCAGAGAGGATACAGCAGATGTTTAACGGATGATAATGGACATAGAACGTTTGTTGCCCGTATATGTTGCGGATGTACATCGTACGCAGCAGAAAGTTCATCCATTCACAAAGTTTTGTGCAGCTCAAAACTTCTTGCGTAGATGAAATCTCAGTGGACGGATGCTCGAGGGATAGAGCGTATGAAACACATATGCAATGAGTACACAACGGATGCATAGTGTTTTCCAACGGATGGCAAGCTTTTTTTAACATTTTATATCCTCTTTGCATCTGTAAGTGCAGTGGGACCGGGCCTTAAGCGAGACATTTCTCAAGTTGATTTTTCCTCCCTTTTACAACCTTTCTCACCACCATTGTTAAGTGAGTCACTGCAGTTGTCAAATTAGCAGCACAGTTGTTAAGTGAATTTGGTTTCCCCATTGACTTTGCTTGTCAGAAGGTCGCAAAAGATGAACACATAACCCTGAGGACACTTCAACTTTGATAAATTGGAGCCCATTGTCGAGTGTCTGAATTTGGACTACCTGACTATGGGGATGCTGCTATGGTTGTGTGTATGGAAAATGGTCATTAGTCACTTTTTCAGTGATGTTGTCCACTTCCAATTATCACTAAATGAACTCTTGTAAGACAGGGATCTGAAACCAAGGGTTTCCCCAGAATCATACCACTGATCATTCATGGTCTGAATGCACTCAACCATGGGTCTCCAACCTTAGCAACTTTAAGATTTGTCCAAGACTTGTTTAGCTGCCTGAGGAATTTTGGGAGTTGAAGTCCACAAGTCTTAAAGTTGTCAAGGTTGGAGACCCCTGCACTAGACTGCTACTTGAAAGTACATCAGGGCATCATTTCAGCAAGAGCAGCCCTGTGAGAACAGACTTTAAATCATAGAGATCAGGGGTGTCAAACTCAAGGCCCGGGGGCCAGATCCAGCCCACAGGTGCTTAGATGTGGCCGCAAGCCCGCCATGGAAACAGTGAAGGACCAGCCCGAAGTGCCTCTGCTAGCAAAAATGGAGCTTGTGGAGGCCGTATGCAGGTGGGCTGTGAGTGGCCTCCCCAAGCTCCATTTTCACTGACAGAAGGCTGCAGGAGGCCATTGTGGCCAAAAATGGAGCCCAGGAGGGCCATTGTGGTGGAAAATGGAGCCTCAACGAGTGACACTGAACTGGCCACGCCTACTCTGGCCATGCCCCCAGCCCCCGAGGTCAAACACAATCCTGATGTGGCCCTCAATGAAATTGAATTTGACAGCCCTGATATAGATGATCACTTTGTTGATGAAAAGCATTTTCTTCATGGACCAGCAATGGCTCTTCATAGAATTGCTTTTCACAAGCACAAACCTCAGATTACATGTTACTTCCTCAAACCTGAATAGGTTTGCAGTGAAGTGCAAAATTGCTGGATTCAGATAGATGAACTCTTTTCAACAGGTGGTATAAATGTCTGGGGCAAGTTGGGACTGATTTGAAATCAAAGGGGGAATGGGATAGGTAGAAGTCACATAGAATATGTGCATAGCAGCTGAAACAATCAGAAAGCAGACTCTAAGCACAGCCATGAAACTCTAAGCAGCAGTTATTTGACCACACACTGGGAGGTTCTTCTGGCTTCCTTTTTGAAGCTGCTGGAGGGGGGGGGGGCATCAAAAAAAGAAGGAAGATGAATTCAAGGGGTTGAGCAATTATTCATAGTGCAAAATAATTCATCTTAATTTGATAATAATGCAACATATGCAGTCTTAGTTGAAATAGAATATTCTTCTCCAGGTTGAACAGTGGAATTCTTGGTGCTCTCTTATGCTTGGCTGTTTGCTTGCAGAGGTTTCATTACCCAGTTAGGCAACATCATCAGCATGCTACCTAGTTGGGTAAGAAACCTCTGCAAGCAAACAAACAAGCTGAGAAAGCACCAAGAATTCTTATCTTAGTTTCCCACACACACACACGCACACACACAATTTTAGAATCATAGATAATCCCATATAACTGTAGTAACTTTCCAGATATTTTATGTTTTACAGGATGTAAATTAGATGCAGTCTTGCCATCCAAGACACAGCTAGGGAAGATATTGTCAGCATGAGTTCCTGGCCTTTGGGGGAACTCAGATCATTCTCTGTATTTGGTTAAGTATATATTAATATAGACCAGAATTTTTCTAATATTGATGATAAGCTTTAGCATTGTCTGAATTCTTACATTTGTAATCAGGTAGCTGGCAACCAGGGAAGAAACTTTCATTTATAATATGTCTTCTAAGTTATCTCCTACTATTTTAGCACAGAAGACCTTTTGGTCTTAAGTTCACTGGGGGGCACTTTATTTACTCTGCTGAACTGTACAGAATTTTGTAACTGTTGTTCTTATTGTTTTATGATGTTAGTTCTGGTTCACTATGTTTTATATTTTAATGTAAGCTGCCCTAGGCTATGCTGAAGGGAGGCATAGAACATTTTAGAAAATAAACATTTGTAGAAAACCAGTTTCAGGACAAAGAATGTTCTTTTTTCATGCCGAGATTGTCAGAACAGGAAATAATTTCAAGTTTAGTATAATCTAGACAATTTATTGGTCTTTTGCCCATGGCTTATTATTGCAACGAATTACAAAAAAATGTAGCACATATAGTTAAGCAGTAAAGATATATAAAGAATTTCCAAAAAATAGTAGAGGTTGCTATCTTAATATTTATACAGAGGTTCATCCCAATGAATTTTAAAATTGTTTCTTCCAAGTCAAGATTTTATCAGTGAAAGTATACCTCATTCAACCACATCATGTTCTTGGGGCTGTTAGTGATAACACAAATAAGGAGAACATCTGATGAATGAAGTCCAAAAAGAAACTGTATGTGATTATAAATATTTTGTCTGCAGTTGTGGCAAAAATGGCCATTTTAATTGAGGAATCAAAAGGTTAGGAGATGAATACAAGAAAGTACCTTTTATTGGCATGCACTAAGAGTGATCACTAAGCTCCTGGCCAATCAAATACAAAAAAAACCCCCAAAGCTAAACTAAGTTATGAGTCATACTATAATGTACAGTATTTCCCCAGAACTGTTACATAGGAATTATATGGCAATAAATGTAAGTCATACAATGACATTTACAACTGGAACGTATTGTCTGATAATACTATGGGATTACCTTATTATGTCAATGCCAACACCTCTACATTCATGTCTACTAATGAAATTCTAACCTGCCTAATTACAGGTGATAACACTACCATAAACAATGGCACTTATTGTGTGTCTAAACTACTTCCCTTCTCATTAAAGACAACCATCTACTTTATTATCTTTCTCTTTCTCTTTCCTCTCTCCCCCCTCTCTCTCATCATCACATAGGTTTCATTTATTTTATTTATTTTATTTGTTTGTCAAACATGATAAACAAGAACAAAGGAACTAAATACAGATAAATGGGAACAGTAAGACAGGGATGGAAGGCATGCTGACATGCTTATACACGCCCCCTTTTAAGGACCTTTTAAGAATGGGGTGAGGTCCACTTGTTATCAGTGCTCTATTTCTAACATTTGTTATCTGTGCTCTTGAATTTCTATGACTTCCCTCATGCTTATGCCATGTACAGGCTATCATACATGACAACCCTTTCCATTAGATAAAAGAGACATACCAAAGAAGGTTGCAAAAACTGTCAGACTGAGGAGATGGCATGAGGCATATTCAGGGTGTCAAGAACTGCAGCTCCAAGCAACATCATAAGAAAGAGCAACCAGACTGTTCAGTTGTAAAGACCAAATATACGAAAATAACTTCAAATTAGTTGATATGATTTGACAACACAAGTAATGTACCTCTTAAAAGATTCAGAGATAATACTCTGAATATCTATTCAGACCAAAAGTCCCTGAATTCTCTCCAGCAAGGAGAAACAAGCTGGATGTGTCAGAGATCACTTGGAACAAGTTATCTATTTTAAAGTGTTCAAATTCCTGCAATTATAACCACTGATATATGGATATATCCATAAAATCACCAGGAAGCAACTTGACTGAAGGGAGACTTTATATTTTACTTCTGGATACAATTTAAAATGTTTATTTTTTATTTTATTTGTCAATTGCTTACAAGATAATAGGTATAAGTATAAACATGAGTAAGAACACAGGAAATAGGTACAAATAAATGGGAACAATAGGACAGGGACAGGAGGAATGATGGCACATTTATGCACACCCTTTACAGACCTCTTAGGAATGGGGGTGAGGTCAATAGTAGATAGTTTGAGGTTAAAGGAGTGGGGGTTTGAGGATGTAACAACAGAATCAAGTAGTGCATTCCAGGCATTGACCACTCTGTTACTGAAGTCATACTTTCTACAATCAAGTTTAACATTGAGTTTGTATCTGTTGTGTGCTCTTGTATTGTTGCGGTTAAAGCTGAAGTAGTCATTGACTGGCAGGACATTGTAACAGATAATTTTGTGTACTACGCTTAAGTCCAACCGTAGGCGGCATAGTTCAAGATTGTCCAAGCCCAAAATTTCAAGCCTGGCGGTGTAGGGTATTCTGTTGTGAGCAGAGGAGTGTAGTACTCTTCTCGTGAAATACTTCTGGACTTGCTCAATTGTATTAATAGTATTAATGTCCAATATACAGTGCAGATTCCAGACAGATGAACTGTATGAGATATAGTCAGACAAACTGGAACAGACTAGAGCAGAGATGTCAAACTCAATTTCATTGAGGGCTGCATCAGGGTTGTGTTTGACCTGGGGAGGTGGGGGAGTGGGCATGGTCAGCTCAACATCACTTGTTTCTGAGTCTCTGTGGTGCCCTGGGCGAGTCTGGGGGGATCCACTGTCTCCAGCAGAGGAAGGCGAGACCAGGGAGAGCACCAAACCCTCGTCCTCCAGAAAAGCCTTGCCGTCTGCTGGTAGCCATAGGCTAAGGCAGGACTTGCTTGCTTGCTTGCCTGCCTGCCTTTGTTTTATTCTTTTTCTTTTACTCTTCATTCTTCTTTCTTCTTCCTTCCCCTCTTTCCTTCTTTTTCCTTCCTTGCTCTCTTACCATCGTCCTTTCTTTTCTTTGTCTTTTCTTTTTCCCTTTCTCCTTTCCTGTCCCTTCTTGGATGGTCAAATGCAAAAGGGGAAACATTTCTCCTTTTGTTTTGTTTTGCTCTTAGTTTGTTTTGCTAGCCCTCTGCCAGCGAAAATGGAGCCCGGGGGTGCACATGCCCTCCCCCCAGATCTCCTTTTTGCTGGCAGAGGACCACGGGAGGCCATCCAGGCCAAAAATGGGGCTTTGGCCTGAAACCCTCACAAGCTCCATTTTCGCTGGCAGAGGCACTGTGGGCCAGTCCTTCGATGTTTCCACGGCTGCCCTGCGGCATAGAATTAAGTACCCCATGGGCCATATCTGGCCTGCAGGCCTTGAGTTTGACAGCCCTGGACTAGAGGCATCAGGGATAATCAGGGACTGGAAACAAAGTCTTATTACAAGAATCTGAAAATCCTTGAGAAGCTTGAGTGTGATTCTGATGAACCCTTCAAAAACACAAAAAGATCCACAGAAAAAGGTCAATACCTTCTCTGTCTGTGTCATTTGAAAGGGCAGAATACAAAATAATGGGTTTGATTTACAGATAGGTGTTAGGGGCAACCTCTGAACAATAATATCACTTCAATATTGGAATGAATTCCCCAGAGAAGTGATAGGCTATTCTTCATTATTATATGTTCAAGTGGAATATAAAAAGCAAAAAAAATTTCCCATTTTGACTCTATCCATATACTTTCTCTTTCTACTCCCCTTAAGTTTCCCATAGTCCACTGTCTGCTTCTTTCTCTTGCTTAACAAAGCACTATTTATCTGCACATTTCAAATTATGAAGTGTTTCCATCTCTCATTCTGATTCCTCTCATCTCTTCCAGTCTGGCCACTCTTATATCTGTTGTATGTCTATGGAGCATCTCAATCATCCAGGTCATGGTTGTCCGTCCCCCTCCCCTGAGGGGGGGGGGGGCTTTTTAAAAGGCAACTGGACTTTCTTTTGTTTTTTTCTTGAAAGGAAAAACAAAAGAAAGTCCAGTTGCCTTTTGAAAAGCATCTCAGGGAGAAGTTAAACAGAGCCAGTTAAACAAAGTCCAGTTGCCTTTTCAAAAATGAGTTTGGGACTAGAACCAGTTTGTGGTTAAGGCATTAGGCTAGAAATTGGGAAACTGGGAGTTCTAGTTCTGTCTTAGCCATTTGGGTGACCTTGGGCCAGTCACACTCTCTCAGCTCTAGGAAAAAGGCAGCTGTCACCCTTACCAGGTAGACCAAACAGGAAACACAACTAATTCCAGATAATTCTATTTGGTTGTAAATCTCCATTAACAGAATCTTGTAAGACTGAAAGCATAAGTCTCCTTTATAGCCCCCCAAAAAACAAGAGAGGCTCTTGCCCTGCCTGCTATCCAGTTGCAGATAAGCTCTCACTGATCTGACCATCCCCTAGGTTGCATCTCTTCACCTTCTTTCCCAAGGTCTTTCCCACCTACCATCACAAAGGCAATGGCAAACTACTTCTGAAGTCTTGTCAAGAAAACTGCAGGGACTTGTTCAGGCAGTTGCCAGGAATCTTGAAAGCAGGAAGAATTAAATAGGTCTGGCAACAAATACATTTTTGTCTTGCTCTCTTTCCTATCCTGAACTACATTGTTGTTCCATATTCGTTACTTAACAATGGTTGTTTAATTCATTGCCAAAGCACCTCAAAAGAATAATCAGGGTCTTTGACACATCCATTAACCTTAATGTAGACAAGTCTGCTTTAGATCTAAGTAGGATATGAAAATATATGTTGGATCATTTGGGATTCAGTAATGGCTTCTTAAAGAATTGTCTTCTTTTTGTCTCTTTTAAGATGTTAGGCCAAGAATTTGGCCACAGCTTCCCAGTACATGATATGGCCAAGTCTAAACTGAATATTTATTGTGACATGTGAAAAGAAGTGGGTTTTTTTTTTTTTCAACAATTCATTACATCTAACATAAAGCTAGGCCTACTTATATCCTCGGATGCAGTGCCTCAGTGGCTAAGACCCTGAGCTTGTCAATCAGAAAGGTCAGCAATTCGGCAGTTTGAATCTCGAGCACCACATAATGGAGTGAGCTCCCATTACTTGTCCCAGCTTCTGCCAAACTAACAATTCAAAAGCATGCAAAAATGTAAGTAGAAAAATAGGGACCACACTGATGGGAAGGTAACAGCGTTCCATGCACCTTTGGTGTTTAGTCATGCTGGCCAATGACCACGGAGACATCTTCAGACAGCCTTGGCTCTTCAGCTTTGTAACAGAGATGAGCACTGCCCCCTAGAGCCGGAAACAACTAGCACATATGTGCGAAGGGAACCTTTACCTTTTATTTATATCCTCTTGAATTTAATTCTACACCTTTTCTTCCCATACTTCCCACAGAATAATGGAATATTTGTTTTATGTTTTTCACCGTCCATTCTGTGACAATTGCCTGTTTACATTCTTGCCATTCCTGCACTGGGAAACTCTACTCCCCCAATCTGTAGCTAACAGTTCTCTCTCTCAGAGATATTATTCACCTTTTAAATCTATTTATTCTATGCAGCTCAAGTACAAAAGATTGACAAAGATCAAATATAATGGTGATCAGCCAAACCCCTGCTGATACTTGTTATCCCATTAAGAACTCATACTAAATTCAAATAACTAGCTTGAAATGGAACATATACCCAGTCAATAATGATTTCAAATTCAAAGCAAAGTGAGTAAGTTTTTTTTTATCTTGTTACAGCAATCATTTCAAGACTACAGTAGATGTAATAACTATTTGCAGTGGAGAAAAGTATTTATGAATTGGCATGTATGAGGAGTTACTACCTGCCGTCTGTCAAAAGTACTGGGAAAGTAATATAGTATGTTAAATATCATATTCTGATTATTCTACAACAGTAAATAAACACAAAATACTTTGTAGAATATTAGAAGTTCCCCCAATTAGGAAAATTTAGTGGCACTATTAATTTTTCCCCTTTCCTATAGTTACGGTAGTTTTACACAAAATGGCATAAATTAGCTTCTACTGATTTATAGTACAAAACTGCTTTTGTATCTGTGTTATTTTTTCCCAAAATGAAACCAATAACAGCAAAAACATTTCCCCTGCCAGCTTTCTAAACTAAAACAATATACTTTCTTAGTTGGGTTCCTTTAGTACCCTTTGGGCATCTGTGGTACCTAATCTAGGTGTGGTTTGCTTTTTTTATTGGAACCTTGTAATTTATTAAGTGGAACCAAAGGATGACATACTGAGATAGTGAAACTGAAACCACAGTGGAAAATGAAAGTGGAATGATATTGCATATTGTAATAATGCAATAATGCATATTGGAATAGTGAAAAAATACCATCCCTGAACAAACACTTTACAAAGAATTTTCTCCATTTCCATAAATTATGGATTTCCTACGATTACATTCTTCAACTACACAAGGTAAGAAGTCAGTAAAGCCACCTGATATCCATGCAGGAGATTTTAAAGAAGTTGTCCCTAAATTCATTTTATGCTTGGTTCAACAGATAATAAATAGTATAACTGAGTATGAATCTTGTCAATGGCTTCTCCATTAAAGCTTTAAAAATGTTGAATCTAAATCTAGCCTCTATCTATCCCAGGGGCAGTCAACCTTTTTATACCAACCGCCCTCTTTTGTATCTCTGTTAGTAGTAAAATTTTCTCTAACTGCCCATCGGTTCCACAGTAATGGAGATTTATAAAGTAGGGGAAAAAAACCCTACTGCCCACCATGAAAGACGGAAGACCCACGAGTGAGCAGTAGCGACCAGATTGACTACCACTGATCTATACAATATATATCTCCTCATATCAAAACCCATTAATTAGGCTACAGTGGTCTTGGGCAATGTACTATTTTTCAACTTCCATTTCTTAACAATTAATATTAACTTATCCAATGAGACAGTACTATAGCTCAGGGTTGAACTGTGCTCTCTAAGCTTGATTGTTTGCTTGCAGACATCTGACTGAAGGTATTACATAGTCTTGTAATGAAAAGTCTCCACGCAAACAACCAAGCTCAGAGAGCACCAAGGATCCCCCATTAAAGTATCCAGATAAGATTCAACAATTGTAATCCAATATAAACAATAATATACTCACCAAATTAGTAGTAGTGTATAACTGGTAAGTAGCAACTCCAAGGGAAAAAGGGATTCATAAAACTGGCTTTAGCTATTCATCATTTCAAGCCTTTCCAATTCAGTATCTAGATTTTCATTGTTTCACTCTAGCCCAGGGTTGTTAAACTTGTGGCCTGTGGGCCAGATGTATCATGCACTGACCACGCCCACCCTTGTTTTAGTGAAGGGGCGGGGAAGTTGTGATATATCACATGGTGTATCATCATGAGTTTGACACCCCTGCTCTTGTGCTATGATGTGTAATCAGGTTTTATTATTTCATCTTAATGACTATGCCTCCTTATAATTTGGGTTTGCAAATGGGCAATTGAGTCAGATAAATGGTGGTTTACATGAAGCTACCTAAGAAATATATTATTGAGTTGAAATTCTCATTTCCCCCCACTGATATGAATTGCATAGCTTCCGTCAATATTTAAGCCATGGTTTAAAAGCATGTAACCTACTGTAACCTACATTATTTACTTTGTCAAAGAAGAGATTAACCCAAGATATAACCCCACAGCTCCTTTTGGTGATACTGCAATAAACTCAGGGTCTGACCTGGAAGAATCCTTGATTTCCCTGCTGAGCCAGCCAGCCACGGTGCCAACTGTGACAACAGCTTTTGATTATGGACAGCCGCCCATTACAAAATGGAACAGAGCCAAGAATACATTTCATGAAGTCACCAAACAGCTGCTAGTCCATCACACCTCCTGGCTATTAAACCTCAAGGTTGTATCTGAACTCCTAATGAAGAGGCAACACTTCTGTTGGATTGCTTTTTTCTTTTCTTTTTTTTTATGGATGTTTAATCTCACAGCTTTTGAAATCCTTGTGTAAAATAAATTGAACCAATTACATAGATCCATATAAGTGTGTTTGGAATCTATACTGAAGAAGAAACAAAAAATGGGGGGGGGGGAGGGACAAAAATAAAGAGTAGTGTAACTGCTTAAGGTTTCTAACAGAACCACTACAAAGTGACCCTTTTAGTACATTTGGCTGGAGAGTATTTCTCTGTAGCACAGCAATAAAAATTAAAATGCAACAAGGAATCATTCAGAAGCAATATGTCTGCAACTTTCATCCAGATAATTTATCCAGCATTATTAAGAATTGTCTATACTTTGCCTGTTTTAAAAAAGAAAAAAAGAAATAATACAGACCAATATGCTGGCCATCATTTTTAGACAAACGCTTTACAGGAAAAAAAAGAAAGAATAATACATGGCTGCTTTTGATCAAGATAATGACTCTTTGGGAGGGGGGTGAAATGATGCCATCTCAGAGTTTCATTAATGCATTCATATTATTCCTTCCAATGGAAATTCAGAGTCCATTTTTAAATAACCTGTAACCACTAAACTCACTCTCTTCCATTTCTCCTTTTTTATTCTTTTTATAAAAGAGCTATGAATCTTAACTTAGAAACAATCTAACCTTCTGATAGGTGATATTGGATTCTGTGAACTTTCTGCTCTATTTTGGCTTTTAAAACAACTCATCATACCATAGTATTGGATAACCTGATAAAACCGACATGGCATTCACAGCACTTCTCATTTCTGGATTCTATAAAACACAACTATCTCACCCACGATTATCAAGCCTATGGGATAATCTGGTAAATGGGTTTTAGGCACTATAGCCTTCTTGAAGCAGAGCTATAGCCTGTTATTCAGCACAGGAAATGGCTTTCACTTCCTATAATATCTACCTAGCTTCTTCCATCTTGGCTAAGGGTGACAGTAGCTGATGTTCAAACCTTCTGAAGGGCACCAGGTTGGGGGGAATGTTGGAGGAAGGTTGAAACAGTAGCTTTTCTCTGGCTTCACCGTAGCTATTTAATTTGAATTCTATTGCCCGCTGCATTCAACAGGAGTTACTTCCAAGGCAATGCATTTAAGAGCATCCCATGATCCTAGGAAGTAGCTCAACCAAGTAAGTTTTAAAAGGAAGCTCCTACCTTTAGCAATGAGTTCCTCCACATCTTGGTCAAATCCCAGCCGATGGCACTTCCTCCAAAGTCCCATGTTGGTAGAATTATATTGCCTGTTACACTCATCAACAGCACTCATGGCAAAGAGTTGCCTCTTGTTTCTTGCCAAGAGAAATTTCCCTTCCCAATGGTCCAACTTTGACCTACTGGCCCGGAGGGGCAGGTTATTGTTCGAATTATAAATGAAGCCAGGGTCGTTCCGCCGCGTGGTGAAGGTTTTGCATCGTTCCCGATGTTTCCTGGCATCCGTTTCATACCAATGGTCCGAGCAGATGGCCACGGCTAGCATGCCCAGAGCACACAAAGCTAAAGAAAGGCCAGCATAAAGCAGCAATCTTCCAGCAGCCATACCTCAGCTTCAAAGAAACACCATGGGCATCTTCATATACAGAGAAAGCCCAGCTCCAGGGCAGGTATCAGAGGGCACCAACTGCTATCAGCAATTACACAGAAGTGGTGGCAAAGTCATCGGTCACAGATTGGAGGGGAGAAGGGGAGACTTTGGTCCAGGAATAAGCAACCTTGGATGTTCATTCACTCCTGGAGTAAGAGGGTTGTCAAGGGTGGGGCGAAGAAAAGGCTCCACTTCAATCAACAAGGTGCCCAACAAGGCAAGGGCAAGTGATGAAGAAGTGTGCCCTCTCCGTGGCTGGGCATTTGGATCAGTCCATTTGTGTGGATTCTTCCAATTTTCCACGTTTGGAACAAGCAGAACCAGCAAAGGCTCTCTCTTTCTTGGCCAAGCGTTTCAGGAGACTCACGTTCCAGGAGCACAAGGGCTTGGAAATCAAGTCCAACCAGCAAATTAAAGAAAGGCCTTTAAAACCTCCACGCAGCCAACGGCTAAGCTCCAGTCCTTGGAAGACGATGCGGTGGGAAAGGTGACCGTCTGTTCCCACCCCCTTTCTCTCTCTCTCTCTCTCTCTCTCTCTCTCTCTCTCTTTCTCCGATCCGAAAGATTATTTTTGCAAGAATCCCGATAATGGTCGGTAATGATGGCTCGCTTGCCAGGATGCCGGAGGAAGCAAAGGGGGGGGGGAGAGGGGGGGCGCCAAGGGTCGACCGCAATGAGAGGCTCAGGAACACACCCACACCAACACCCCCTTCCTACCTCCCTCCTGCCCACGACCCTAACGCGGGGATCCACTCGGTCCGCAGGCTTCTCGCCCGCCGAGCCCCGAGCCTTTGCAGCAACGCAGGGACATCTTGGTTGCCTTCCCGGGTCCCTGCCCCCGCCGCCGCCGCCACTCTGCCTGGACCAGTTCAAGGCGCCTCGGAGGCTGGGACTTCGCCTCTTCGGCAGGGAGGAAGGCGACGCCAAGAAGGAGTAGCCCCCGGATGACAGGTGAAGTGGCTGGCTTCTCAGGGCGTCGGGAGCCGGAAAGACGCAGCCCCGCTTTCCACAGCCTCCCCAGGAGGAGCAGGCGGCAAGTGGCTGGGGGGGCGAGCAACAGCCCACCCCGGCGGGCTTGGGGGAAGAGCTGCGTGGAGAGCGCCGCTTCCTTCTGCGAGACCCAGCCCCGGAATCTTTTGTGTTCGGTGCGCGCCTGCTTCCCCTTCCCCTTCCCCTCCTCCTCCTCCTCCTCCTCCACCTCTCCGGCAAAATCGCCCTGCCGGCCCCCTCCTTGAGAATGAGGAGGATGAGGATGAGGATGTAATGGATCTATCTATGCATGCACAGCGGGCTCGCGCCTGTCGCTTTCTGCGGAGCCCGAGCTGGCCAGGCTAGGAGCCCCGGTTTGCAGAGCTACGTAGACAACACACACACACACACACACACACTCACACACTCACGGGCAGCTGGGGCATGTTTGCTTTATCGGCGCGCTCACTCCTCCGGCTGTGGCAAAGCGGGCCTTTTACGCGCTAAAAAGGGAAGGGAGGCGGAGAGCCTCCGGCGCCGAGCGTCCCGGAGGAAGGAGAGAAGCCGGCCGGGAATGCGATGGCGGCGGCGGCGGCGGCGGCGGCGGCGGCGAAGCGCGGGGTGGGGTGGGGTGGGGGGGTCCCGGGCCGAAGGTCCGCAGCGTTGCCCTTCCCCGAGGCCTGACCTCAGGCGCTGCCGGCGATGAGACGCGCTCCTCGGACGCTTCCCACTGTTTGCTGGGCTGGAGCTTTTCCTCCATGCATCATCCTTTTTTTTTTTTTTTTCTTCTTTTTTTTTTTTTTTCCCCACCCCTCCCGCGGGTCTCTAAAGGGGTGGGGGGGTGGGGAGAGAGGAGGCTCGCTCAGCCGCGTCGCCCGGAGAGCGAAGGCAGCTGGAGGCGGCGGAGACAGCTCGGCCGCCTCGGGAAAAGCATCGCGAGGGTGGCGGGGCCGTTTTCAAAGCTCGGCTTTCATCGGGCGAGAAGGGAACGGAGGCCAGGTCTCTGCTGCCCACCTGGGAAAGCTTGTCTCCTCCCAACGCGCCTCCCGCAGCCTTGGCTGGGAAGCGACCAGCCGGAGAAGACCGAATATCGAGCTCAAACATAGTGATGTCACCTATAAAACGTGAGCCTCATTTCTTATTTCCCTGGCTTCCTTAAAGCCACACTCCGCCGTCTTTAAGCTGCCCTTCTGCCGGGAGAGTAGAAAAAGTGGCTTCAAAAACTCATTTGAAGCCAGCGTTCCTCCAAAGGGACTGTGGAAAACATCCCGTACGTGTGTATCTGTGTACATATTCCCACCGCCACCACCTCCTGCGTGTATACCTGCAGGCTGGCCTGGAAATGTATGA
Organism: Laticauda colubrina; assembly: GCA_015471245.1. Classification (NCBI taxonomy): domain Eukaryota; kingdom Metazoa; phylum Chordata; class Lepidosauria; order Squamata; family Elapidae; genus Laticauda; species Laticauda colubrina. Next base: position 55,821,183 of record BLBF01000022.1, on the reverse strand, counting down.
GTTTGGGTTCTGAAATGTACGAAGATTCACCATAAAGCAGCAAATGACTGTGCGCCCACCACTTGATTATGATCTGTAACCCATGGCTTGCTGTTTCGATGCACGCTGTGAGCTTGTGCACAAATTTTTGGTGTGCCCAATCACACTTGGCCAATAAAGAATCCCATTCTTTGTAGCTGTGGGTTCATACGTGAACACAAACATGAGAGTATCCAGAGTTTCACGGTAGCTGGCTCCATTTCTCAAGCTGGGGGGAAAAAAAAAAAAAGAGATTAATCATTGAGCCCCATTAGACTGCTGAAGTCTAAGGAGCATTGCAAATTACCATCTACAGTAAAAGTGTGATCTGCATTATTAATGTCATTGATGCACAAATATTTTCCAGGCACATAGGTGGTTACACAGACTTTCTAGCTATTCCACATGTTCAAAAAGCAGCTTTTTCATAAATACAATTCTCTTTGGGGGAGGGTGTATTCATTAGCAGGAAGTTGTTAATCTCATTGAAATGGAGCGATGAGGATATTTCCACAATATCAGGATCTGATTAAAATTAACCTCAGGTTTTTCACAGAATAAGAGACAAATATGATTCTGTTGACAGTGTGCAAACATAGAATCAAATTATTATATAGGTTAGTGTTTGCATCCAGGTCTGTAATGAATAATTTATTCTCTGGAAAGAGAGTAGCCAGTTTTCACACTTAGCTAATCATACTTAGGAAAACACAAAATCCACTAAAGTGGAAAATTATGATATGGAATAGAGCAAAGGGATTTTCAATGCTTAGAATATTTATTACTGTGTTTCAAGAGCCATAGCCCAAAATTTTGTTTGCAGTATAAGACTTTATCTCAATCCTTTCCAAAACAATCTCATTTCTGGTTTCCTTCTGCACTTTCTTTTTTGACTAGCTAAGTTGATTCAATTTATAGTTAAATCACCCAGCTCATTCATGGATTTTTATTCTGGATGCAGATGATGTTGTATTTCACTTGGAACTCTTCCATGCCTTCTCTCTCTCTCTCTCTCTCTCTCTCTCTCTCTCTCTCTCTCTCTCT
>BLBF01000022.1:55755130-55779410 GCA_015471245.1 Laticauda colubrina | reverse complement strand
AGCACTGTGGAGTGACATATAAATTTTAAGTGCTATTGCTATAAAGTACAAAATAGTATCGAAATAGCAAATAATAACACAAATAATAATAAAAAGAGAAAATATATATCTGTAAATGTACTTAATTGTTCAGCCAGCGGATAGTAGGGTGGAACTTTCTCCTTTGTCTGCTGATCATTCCCAGCATTGTTGATTTTTTGAGTGAGCCATGTCTCATTACATGATACCTGCTTATGTGAAATGCACCTAGAGTTATTATCTCACACTAAGTCATGGTTCACTTCATTCTATTTTGTTGAAAACAAATATGCAAACCTAAAACCCAGCAAGCTGTATTATGACTTAACATGATGTATGATCCTAGCTTTTACATTTTTTTAAAAAAAAGAGGAAGCAGATGGTGGACTGTATCACTGTCATTAGATCCATGGTATGTCTTAATGCTGCCTTCTTCTCTCACTTTTGGTCAAAGGTGGAGTGCATGCATCCACTTGCCCAGTTTGTACTCAAAGATGTCAGGCCCTCTTTCCAACTATGCCTTACGGATGGCTCGCCTGAGTAAACATATATTTGGAGAAGTTGTTCGGCCAACTGATTCTTCATCCATGAAAGTCGTTAAGCTGTTAAGTGAGCAGCCCTTGGCAAAGCGCAAAGGAGTCTATGACTGGTATCCTCCTCACAATATCTACAGTGGCCTCATGTGGAGGCTTCGTTCCTATGGCCTCTACAGGTAATTCAGAAATATGGGGATGTGGGGAAGGATGGAGGCAAACTGGTGCAGCAACAGTAAATGATGAATCCTCAAGTGTGACTTCTTCCTTTACTTCATGGAAGTTCTATCATGGTGCTGCAGGGCACCAAGACATCTGCCACATACCTAATTAATTTAATTTTAAAACAGTATCAGGGATGAAATCTCATGAATTCTCCATAACTAGCAACTTTTGATATTGTCACCTGAAATGCTGTGAAGTTGCATGGAAAAAAAAAAGTAAAATGTGTGATATTTCAAAACATTTTAATGGGTAGAACTGAAAATCAGTTTTAACTCTGCATATACCCACATATGTAAACCACCGTCAGACAGTTTGGTTGGAATTCTTCCTTTACCAAGTGTGGGTTTGCATTAGATAGATGGACATTGATTTTCTAAATGCTGTCCAAGAATTTTTGGGTATGGCACCCTGTTATGTTGTTAAATACCAAGCTGAATGGAGAAATCTGAAGTATTGGAAATCTGAATATCTGAAATGCTGGAAATATATATGATTATAACTATAATTGTTAATGATCTTATTCTCTATTTATTTGCTAGTAGCACTGTTAAATCAGTGCTTACTGCAAAGTCCCTAGGTTAAATATGTGCTAAATGGTATAAAAGAGCCAGTTTGTGTAGAGTTAACACACCAGGCTAGAAATTAGGAGACCATGAGTTCTGTCCCATCTTCGGCACAAAGCCCGCTGGATGACACTCATTCTCTCTCACCCCCTAGGAAGGAGGCAAGGGCAAGCCACTTCTGAAAGAAAACCCACCAAGAAAACTTAAAAGAGTAGGCCAGGGAATAGAATAGAATAGGATAGGACAGGACAGAATAGAATAGAATTTTTTATTGGCCAAGTGTGGTTGGACACACAAGGAATTTGTCTTGGTGCAAATGCTCTCAATCTACATAAAAGAAAAGATACTTTCATCAAGAATCAGGAATTATTATGAACAACACTTAATGATAGTCATAGGGTACAATAAGCAATCATATCATACTAGGAAACAGTCAATATTAATCGTAAGGAGTGATAAAGTTACATTCATACAGTCACAAGTGGGAGGGGATGGGTGTTAAGGAGTGATGAGAAGATTAATAGTAACCGTAATGCAGACTTTGTAAATAGTTGGATAGTATTGAGGGAATTGCCAGGAGTCGGCACTGGACTCTTTTCAGTCGGGTTTCAGGCTGGGCTATAGGATGGAAATGGCATTGGTTGCACTTGTGGATGATTGATATGTGGTGAGAGCAGGATGGAGGTATCCACCTATCCTGGCTCTCCTTGACCTTGCAGCGTCTTTTGATAGCATCAGTCATGGCATCCTTTGGGGATGGGTAAGGGGGATGGGGACGGATGGCAGAATGTTGCACTGCTTCAGTTCCTTTCTCCAATGCCGGTCCCAATCTATGTTAATAAGAAACTAGAGGTCCTGCCCTTGGCCACTCCTTTGTGTGGCACCACAGGACTCGGTACTTTCTCCACTTTCTGTTTTTAACATCTGCATAAAACTGCTGGGTGAGATCATATGGGATGAGTCATCCTTGATATACTGATGATGTATAGCTGTACACCTCCATCTTGGGTGGTCCAAGCGATGCTGTGACTGCCCTTTCTCAGCTGAATCCAAGCAAGACAGAGTGGCTGTGGGTGCAAGGGACCCCTGGTTTGTCATCATAAACTGGATGAGGTTGCATTACCCCAGACAGATCCAGTGTGCAAGTTGGCCGGGGTGATGGTGGTGGTGTTCCCTCCTGGACTTATGACTCCTACTCAAAGGGCAGGTGATACTTGTGGCTAGGAGAGCCTTTGCATAACTGCATGGATACGCCCTTAGCTGGATCTCAGGTCCCTGCGCATGGTCACTCGTACCCTAATCATCTCATGTCTGGATGACTGCAACGTACTCTACATGGGATTACCCTTGAAGAGTATTTGGTAGCTTCAGCTGGTGTAGAATGCAGCAGTGCACACAGCCCTGGGAGCTCCTAGAGCAGCACATGTAACACCATTACTGTGGTAAGTTGCATTGGTTGCCAGTTCACTTCCAGATCCAATTTGAAGTGTTGATCATTACTTTTAAAGCACTACATGGCATGGGTCCAGGGTACCATCTCTCCCTGATGGGACCAGCCCACCCCACTTATGGCAGCAGAAGAGGCTTGCTACCAATCCTGTCTGCTATGGTATTGAAGCAGGCAGGATCAAGGAGAACCTTTTCTGCTGTGGCCCCATCCCTATGGAACATTCTTCCACCAGAGATGAGAGCTGCCCCCTTCTTTTGTCCTTCTGGAAGAGAATCAAAATCTGATTTTTCCACTTGACCTGGGCCCCTGAAGAGGGTGCTTACCTTAGGAGGTGACTGTCAGGGTAAGAACAATTCATCCCCATCCTGTCTGGCTCTTAGTTCTCTTAGCTTGGTTTTAGTTAGTGCTTAATAATGTTTTAACTTTGCCTCAGAGGTGCTTTTTCAAAAGCCAACTGAAGTTTTTTTGGTTTTTTCCTCTTTCATGCCCTCCTGAAAGTCCAGGAATTTTCACAATAAAGTCCAGTTGCCTTTTGAAAAAGCAGCTGTGGGACAACCATGATCTGAATGGTTGAGACTCTCCAAAGAAATTTTAACTTTTATGTTGTTTTAATCTTTTATTTTTTTTTCCTCCTGTTTCAGTAATATTCCTCACCCTGTAAGGAATATGGGCTTCATAAAAATTGAATAAATAAATAATAGAAACACTGACTGAAGGAATAATTTTCTCTGTCCTAAGTCTCTATTTGTTTAACTTCATAATATTCTAGCAGTATTCATATGCAAAATTTTATATACATACCTCTATCATGTCTTCTTTGATTTTCTTCAGCTTTGCTATTGTGACTGTTTTTCATTTCAGGAATTATTTTACCTTTCCAACTGCAACTTTTGTAATAGTGGTGTAGTTTGTTTGGCTTTGGTTTAATGTGTTGTGTGAACTGAAGCACTGTGGATTCTAAGCTGTAGATTTGCATGTGTGCTTATTCAGCTGTTCTAAATCTTAGATCCTACCCTTTTGTACATGGGTTGATGTTACCCATATGTACAAATGTGGATGACACATTGATAACATTATATCTGTGATCTTGTTGGTTTTGATAAACATGCAAATGCTCATGCTCACACCCTACAAAATAAATGTAAGACATAAAGCACTTTATTTATTTATGCACTCTTGCCAGCCAAAATCTTATAAAACTGTGGACCTCATGAGATCTTGCAAGCTTTTGAGCTCCTTGCCTTAGAATGATAAATAAACCGAGCAATTTATTTAACTCAAGTTAAGTAAACTATGGCTTATGCATGAGAAAAGAAACAAACTCTTTTTTGTATTTATAAAAAATGGTTTATTCAGGCTTGCATGCTCACTCCACTCTAGGATTTAAGATCCTAGTTTGTTTCCTAACTAAAGTTTAAAAAGTCAGTCTCCAAGTTATTTTATAATTTGTTAAAAACCAAAAGATTCTTCTAATTTCCTTCTTCTGACATGCACAAAAGTAGGAAGTGCATGGATCCGAAGCGTGCTATGTTTTATTCATATGGCAAGAAATTGGGTTCATGTTAAGCTAAAAACTTACAACGGTACATTGAAGGGTTTTTTTTTTTACATTTAAAACATCCTGAATACTGCTATTTTTAAAACCTGTACAATGATAATCTAGATGTGCTGTTCATGGTTGGGGAGATAATGGCAAAGCAAAGGGACTTCTCTTTGGCACAGGAAAATATAAATTATATGCTTTAGTTTTGCAAGCTTCTTTATTAACTGATCTCTTGTTCGGAAAAGCCTGCAAGGGCTCTCACTCAGAAATGTGTTTAGCTGCAGGCAGTAAGCATTTTATGGAGGTGGAACAGAATCAAGGTCTGTGTGGTACTTTGTGAACAGTTAACAATATTAACAGCTCTACGGCCTTGAGGAAATGATATTATCTTGCTAATGGACAAATAATGCAACTGGGAAATATGAATCAGAATTATATCCTAATTCAGTGTATGGCTGTTTAATCATACTTGGCTTTATTAAAAGGTTTTGTTCATTTTGTTAGTTTAAACAGAATGCTCCCTGTAGTTAAACAAAACATGTGAAAGGACTTCTTGCTGGTCTTATTTTAAGTCCTCTAGAATTATATATATGGTCTCTAACAGATCTAATTGTACCATAAGCATTTAAAAAACATGCGGAAAACCTCTCTCCATGGGACTGGTAAATGGTGTTCAAAAAGTTGGAGGCTGCTGATGTAGACCATGGATCGAGTTGAGCACAACTAAAAAGATGGCTTCCATCCTTCTGAGGTCAGTAAAATGAGAACCTAAATTGTTGGGGGAAATATTCTGCCTTTGTAAACTACTTAGAGAGGGTTGTAAAGCACTATTAAGTCTAAATGCTATTACCAGTACTATTTGCTCATGACCCCCCTCCCCCTCCCCATTTTGAGGGGTCCTACCATCACTCACCAAATTCTAATGTTGGCATGCAGTAATAAAGAAAAACATTACCCAGCCCCAAATCAACTAGTATAGATAACAGTGTTAATTGCAGCAGATGGTTCCTATCCTACCATGTTTTCCTGAAAATAAGACCTATCCCAAAAATAAGACCTATCATGTTTTTTGCATGTGTATCCAATATAAGCCCTCTCCCCCCCCCCCCAAAAAAAAAAGACTTACTTTAGGGCCTGCAGATCCGCCTAGCCGCCCATTACATCTGGTTGCTCGTGGTGCTGCTGAGACCAGGTGAGGTGAGGTGGGGTGGAGCTGCCCCATCTGCACACCAGCTTACTTCAGGGCCGCTGCAACCAGGCCATCCATGCCCCAACAATTGCTCACTTGGTGGTGGCTCCAACAGTCCCATCCAGCAAGATCTGGTGTGGCCGCTGACCCACTTCTTACGCTTGCTTGTGGCTGTAATGGAGTAGGAGGTTGAGCAATGCACCAGTGTTGCAGCCATGAGGCGAAGCAGATGTCGGGGCAGGGATGGCCTGGCTGCAGGGGCCCTGAGGTAAGTCAGTGCATGGGGGCAGCTCTACTACTATCCCGCCTCTTGGCAGCAGCACTCAAAACAAATAAGACTTTGCCCAGAAATAAGCCCTAGTGCTTATTTTGGAGCCAAAAGAACCGGGTCTTATTTTCAGGGAAACATGGATATTAGAAGAGTGATTGACCAAAATTATTACCTCACACAGCATGTATTTTATATAGCCCCTTCCTCAGCTTTTTGTAACCTGGGCTTTAACATTAAGCAAGTTGATGCCAAATAATTTTTTTGTTTGAGATTTTTTGATTCGTTGTTTCCGAATTCAGTTTACTTTTCTCGTGCTTAATTTGGGCCCTGTATCTATGTAGGCCAGGGGTTCCCAACCTCTGGTCCTTGGATCAGCACTGGTCTGTGGCATTCCAGAAACTGGGCCACGTAAACAAGTGAATCCCCACCCACCAGATTTAGACAGCACACAAAACCACGTCCCCTCCAGTCTGCAGAAAAATCTCTTTCCGTGGAACTGGTCCCTCATGCCCAAAATGTTGGGGGCTGCTGATATAGACCATGGATTCATGTTGTCAATTTTGTGTGTATTCTGTTGGCATGGTTATGCATACCTTAAAATTAATTTGCTCCTTCTATTCCCAAGTCAAAGTCAAATAAATGTGATATGCTAAAAGTCCTGCAGAGAAACATAGTGCAAAAAGTGTGTGTAAGTGTATTCATGTGTTATAATCTGACACATCTGTATCTAAAGGACTGTGGTAGAAAAGGGTGGTAGAAAATCAACATTTGATTTAAAATTATGGCACAGAAATTCAACAATTAATGTTGAAGGGAACACATGCTATAGAATCATATAAATCTTTTTCAAGAAGAAAAGGAAGCTTTTCAGAATCTTGTGACTGAAAATTATAGGGTACAATCAGTACTTTTCTGCTGGTAAGAATAATTATGCTTTAATGAAAAGATTTGTACTCTTTTAAGATATTTTTTTCATTACATTTGCCCACTTAAGTCAACTCTTGGCATACACTTCCTAAATGAGGATATGAATAATTTAGGAAATAGTCACTAAAAGTGAGAGTGGTCTTCTGTTTCATGTTCATATCATTTTCCTGGGATTTAAATCTCTTACAAGTTACTAATTGATGTTCCATTTAAAAAAGGAAATATTGTTAATTATGTCTGACTCCTAATAGTTCAAGGATGGTTTTCCTTTTCAAAAGCTTCCCTGTAGATACACAAAGGAGGCCATGAAATATTATGGTTTCCTGTGTGAAGGACATTCTCCTATGAGCTATTCAGAGCATCCAGTAGTGGGAGTTGCTTCAATCTCCGCATTCACAGGCTGAGCTTGATTTGTGGAACGCTCCTCCTCCACCACATGAATCCTCAGCGTTCCCCAGTTTTGGCTCAGCCTTGTGCGAGACAAGCAGTGCTTTGGATACTTCTTTGACCAAAACAGGAATATTAGCAGGTTTGATTGCAATTTGGTTCCCTTTGCTTTTTTTTTGTCTTGAGCCTTCTCCCAATCCTTTATCAGTCTGAGAGTCTGTTTTAAGGGAACGCCGTTTGCGCCCCCCCCAAAAAAAGGTGGCGGGAGGCTTTTGGAGCTGCTCTGCACCACACCACACCACACCACAGCCAAAATATCCTTACCTTTGCCAGTTTGATTGCTGCTGTGTCTTTAATTCCTTTTCCTTGCTAGTGGCTTGATATTTCGTTTTTTAAAAGTCATATCACCTTTACACCCCCTCTCCGAATGCCGTTTCTTCGGTGGGGAAGTTAATTAGTATTAATTCCCCTTTCTTCTCCGCCATTCTGTTGATTTGAGAGCTCAGGCTTCATTTGAGCTCCGGCTTCATTTGCAAGGCGGGAAGCTGCTGCTGAGAAGCGGGCAAAAAAACTTTAACTGCTGGAGGCCATCTTAAGTGCCACCTCATGGCTGCATGCCTTGTCTGCCTTTCCTGAGCTGTGTGAGGTATTTTCTGCTTGAAGCAGCAGAATCCCTCCAGGATTCTGAGAGCAATTTTACCCTCGTTTTGGCTACCTGCACTCGAGGATAATTACTTCGCTTTAAAAATTTTTGGCTTTACCCTACAGCCTTATTCTCAGTGGCACAGCAGCAAGCACCTAGGCCAGTGTCCGCCTGTGCATGGAAGCTGCTGAAGGCCCTTTCAATCATCAATCCGGGCCTTAGGCGTTTGCTATTTGGCTAACTGGATTACACATTAATCTTGGTTGTTCTCTTATTAATATTGGAATATATATATATATATATCACTACTCATAGGAGCAATTACAAAGCAATTGTAGCAGTAATATTATAATAATTATTACAATCATCATCACTCATGATAATAAACTATTTGACAATATAATATTTTAATTTCAAATAAAATATTATCACTGAGATATGACTCATTATATATATAGAGACACCAGTAAAATAAATGCATAATAATAATAATAAAAGGGAGCAATAAGAGCTTTATCAGGGCAACCGTTCTTGACTCAGATCGGACCCTGAGTGTGCCAACAAGCTGCTCTATAATTTGTATACAAATTATATTCAATTACTGTTATTCTAATTTTAATCAAAATGGCAGATGGCAGCACCTCTCAGGCCCCTTGCTTGAAGGCAGAAGCCAAATCAAAACACAGTGGAAATTCTAAAGCCTCAGAAAGGGACGCCTTAAGGCACCATAAGGTCTGACAAAAGCAAATAGACAGGCATACTCGAGAGGTCCACGCTGTATCCCAGGGTGCCTCCTATTCCAGTCCGTCAGTTTCTTCACACCCTCCTCCTCCCCGAGATCTCTCCCTTTCATCCAGGCGCAGCTTGACTCCACAAGGACAACAGATCCAAGTGTCTGGAACACCGACCAGATGGGCCTCTGAAGCCATATTCACTCTGATAGCCGCTGGTCCTCGGCAGGGTGATAGTTTCATTGAGGAGATCCCAGAAAGGATGAAAGCCTGGATGGAGATGGCTATTCGCCAAAGGATTGCAGCGCTTTAATGTCCAGACCTAACCCTATGGCTACCGACCAAGAGGCCCAACCACTGAGGTCACTGACCATGTCAGAGCAACACCAGACCCAGGTACATTTACAGGGAGAGACCCCCCCTCCAAGGGCCAGAGCAGGAGGAGGAGGAAGTAGATCAAATCTTTCAAATGGCCGAGTCTGAAGTGAGATCAATGCACGATAGCGAGCCCCTATCAGAGGCAGACCCCTAAGAAGGGGAAATGTCTGAGGATGAAGGTCTTATTCCTGACCAGCCTGTTTTTACAGGCTTATTCCGGCCACAGCTTTTCAAATCTCTCTTGTTTAAGGCAAACAACATTGCAGGCCTAAACAAGCCAAAACCATCAGATACACCTGACCCTTCAGGAGAGGGACCAGAGGACATGATCTTCAACCAACCGGTAGTTGAAGCAGAGGTAATTCCAGTTCCATCCATATTTCTGGACCTGGTGCAAAAGCAGTGGGCCTCTGCAGCGGTGTACACCTCCCCAACTGGACATGATAAGAAATATTTCAACTTGGACACTGATTTTGCAAAGTTTCTGAGTACCCCTGAGGTAGACGAGCCTATAGTTGCTTTAGCGTCCCCCTCTATTCCCAGTGAGGCGCTGGAGGCCTTAAAGCCAGAGGAAAAACGGGTCGAGCTACCCTACACAGAGCTCATCAGTCTGACACATGGGCTATCAGATCAGCCACAGCCGCCTCCTTCTTCACACGGTCATCTCTTAGATGGCTTCGTCTTTTGAAGCAACATGTTCCTTCTTCTAACATTAGGGTGCACCAAGATATCGCCAAACTTACTGCAGCTGCTGAATTTTCTGCCGATGCTACCTATCACGCAGTCCAGTTTTCAGCAAGGGCCATTACCTCACACGTCACAGCGCATTGCTTGCTATGGTTAAGACACTGGCAAGCCAACTTCAAACACAAATCCAAGCTGGCCTCATCCCCCATTATGGGAGATAGATTGTTTGGCTCTTCCCTGGATCCGCTGCTAATTGAAACACACAACAAGAAGAAAATTCTCCCTTCCCTTTTTCGGAAGTCAGATCCTAGAAGCCCCCAGTCCTTTCAGAGGGGATCCTTTCGATCCTTCTATCAGGGATCCTTCTCTTCCGGATACCAGAGACCCCCAGCAGTTAGACCAGGACAGCAACCAGATAGGTCCGACTCAGTGGACAGAAGGGGTGGTCAATCCAAAAGATCCTTTCGGGGAGCAGGGAACTGGCCCTTCCGGTGTCCAAGATAACTCCCGGGACCCAATCCCCATTGGCGGACGCCTTAAGTTATTCGCTGACCAATGGGACTCCTCGACCTCTGATGCCTGGGTCAGAGATACGGTTAGATTCGGCCTCGCGCTAGAGTTTAAATCCACTCCCCCAGATTCCTTCATGTCATACCCTCCTTCCAGAGACCCGATCAAGCGTAATCATGGATTCCGCTATCCAACATCTACTGGATATATGAGTCATTCAACCAGTAGCTACCAATCCACAAGGGCAAGATTTTTATTCACATCTTTTCGTTGTGCCAAAAAATTCGGGGGGTGGGGGTGGAGAGCGATATTAGATTTGAAACGTCTCAACCGTTTCTTAGTATATCGCAAATTTAAAATGCATACTCTCCAATCAATATTTCTGGGCATCAGGAAAGGGGATGTGCTCCTGTCCATAGATTTGATGGAGGCATACCTGCACATTGCTATTCGGCCCTCCCATTATAGGTTTCTGAGATTCTGCAACAATAACCACCATTTTGAATATGTGGCCCTTCCATTTGGATTAGCCTCTGCCCCCAGGACCTTCACCAAGGTCCTCGCAGCACTAGCTGCCCACCTCAGGAACATCCCAGTACGCCTCCAGTGTTATCTTGATGATATTTTGATTTTATCTTCTTCCGCCCATCAGGCAGTCATAGACACCAGAACACGTTATTATCCTTACAAGAGCATGGCTTCTTAATAAATTGGAAGAAGAGTCAATTAACACCTTCGACTCGGTTAATTCATTTCAGGGCGGTCATAGATACAGTGGAAGACAAGGTCACCGGATAGACTAAATAGCATTCAAAAATTGGTTAAGGAGATCAGGTTGCTTAAGAAGGTGTCCTTCATGGACCTATCAAAATTGTTGGGCAAAATGATTTCATGTATTTGTATTATTCCATGGGCCCGCCTTCACACTAGATCCCTCCAGTGGTTCCTGCTACCGTACCAGCGATCCGGTCGAAGCAACTCCAAACACAAAGTCAGGGTTCTGACCAAGGTTCTCAAATCTCTCCTTTGGTGGTCCAAACCGGTTATCAACAGAGGCTGTCTCTTCAAGGAACAACAAAGGCTCACCATCATCACAGATGCCAGTCTGTTCGGATGGGGAGCTCACGTCCAGTCACTCACAACCCAAGGCCGATGGTCCGACATAGAACAGTCATGCAGCATAAACTGGCTGGAACTTCACGCAGTACACCTGGCCCTTCGCAACTTGGTTGAACAATGGCATAAGCTTGATGTGAGGTGTGCTCTGCGAATCTATATCAAGCGTACAGCGGCTTTCAGGAAATCAGAGGCTTTATTCGTGTCCTTTCAGCCCAATTCTCAGGGTTACAAGGTCTCACCATCTCCGAGAGGCCATTGGATACGGGCGGCAACAGCAAAAACATATCAGACCCAATCTCTGCAGGTGCCTAGGGGCATAACAGCTCATTCAACAAGGAGTGCAGCAACTTCGGCAGCATGGGCCACACAGGTACCAATAAATGAAATCTGTCGGGCCGCGGCTTGGGCTTCCCCATCGCCCTTCATTAGACATTATAAAATTGATGTGTTTGCCTCTGCTGTGGCTTCCTTTGGCAGAAGAGTTCTGCAATGGGTCCACAGGGACCAGGAGGAGATTCCAGACCAGAAGGAGTCCCTCCTGTAGGACAGGCCACGCTTTGGTATGTCCCACTACTGGATGCTCTGAACAGCTCATAGGAGAAAGGGCGTTGGTACTTACCTGACACGCCCGTTCTCTTTGAGCTGTGAAGAGCACCCAGCTCCACCCTTTTTTCCATCTGGTGGGGTCCTCTTTTGGCCAATGAACTTTTTAGAACGTGAGGATGAGAGCGCTTATTTCTCTCATCTTCGCCAAAACTGGGGAACGCTGAGGAGTCATCATGTGGAGGAGGAGGAGCATTCCACAAATCAAGCTCAACCTGTGAATGCGGAGACTAAGCACCTCCCACTACTGGATGCTCTTCACAGCTCAAAGAGAACGGGCGTGTCAGGTAAGTACCAACGCCCTTTTTTTTCAGTGCCATTGTAACCACAAATGGTCACTAACTGAACTGTTGTAAGTTGAGGACTACCTGTAGAGGAAATCTTATCTGTGGGCTAGGTTCACATATCATGTTCAGCTAAGATGTTTTCCAAATTACAATGATTCAAAGAACGTTAAATCTCAAAATCACCATGTGCTCTACAGGGTTTATTATGACAAGGCTCACAATACATGAGACCTGTCATTTGTGAATATCACAGACAGACACAGCGAGAGAAACACATGTAAATTAGCATAGATATCCCATAGAAGAATTCTCAAATTCAGAATAGAGCTGGTAGGGACTTTGGTGGTCTTCTAGTCCAACCCCCTACTCAAGCAGGAGACTCTATACCATTTCAGACAAGTGGCTGTCCCGTCTCTTCTTAAAAACCCTCCAGTGATCAAACACCCACAACTTCTGAAGGCAGGAAGTTTTGCAGGTTAATTATTTCCACTGTTAAGAAGTTTCTCCTTAATTCTAGGTTGTGTCTCTCCTTGATTAGTTTCCATCCATTGTTTCTTATCCTGCTCTCTGCTGTTTTGGAAAGTAAGTTGACCCACCTCTTCTTTGGTGGCGGCATCTCAAATACTGGAATACAGCTATCGTATCATCCCAGTCCTTCTTTTTTCTCTAGGCCTTTAATCATTTAGTTGCACTTTTTCCAAAGTCTCGACATCTTTTTTGTAAAGTAACCAAAACTGGATGCAATGTTCCAGGTATGGTCTTACTAAGGTTTTATAAAGCAGTACTAATACTTAATATGATTTTTATTCTATGCCTCTGTTTACACAACCAAGGATAGTATTAGCTTTTTTGTTGTGTAACTGTTGTGGTTCACTGGCAGCCTGTGAAGACAGCAGTAGAATCAGATAATGGGGAAGAACGGGGACCAGCCTGGGAGTCTGGGGAGGACTCGGACGAGGGTCCTCCGTCAGATGCAGAGATGGGGCCAGGACCATCTGGGAGTTGTGTGCTGACTCCAGAGCCTTCAGAGTCTGGCAGCAGCAAGGCAGAGGACCAGGGGAGCCTGTTCCCAGTGTGCATATGCACAGAGCTGCTAGAAGGCAAGAGGCTGAGACAAAAGGAGCGACTTGGGAGTAAGGCTGGGAGGTGATTGCTCCTCACATAAGGTATAAAGAAGGTGCAAAGGTAGAGAAACCTTTGCAGAAAGCAAAGTTGTTTGCTCTTTTGGATTAAACCTTGAAGCTCTCTGTGGACTTTGTACTTTGGTTGGTTTTTTACAGTTAATTTGGCACTTTGGTTGTTGGCAGCAGTTCAAAGGAGATAAAGGTAGGTGCTTATCTCAAGGGACTGTTCAGGACTCATTATGTTTGGGAATGAGCATAATTCCCAGCATTGAAATAAAACAAGAGTTGTTTGGACTAAGCGTATGCTTAATTACGGTCTCAGGAAGCCTTGGTCAGAACATTAACATTTAAGAATATTAAATAGTGAATGTTGCTTCATCTCATCTTTCCTGTTGGTTAAAACTGGACATCATTCTAATTTGAGATTAAATAAAGCAAACATGAACTTTGACTCATTCTTTGCATTTGCCCTTTTGATTTAGGGATGAACATGAAGATTTTAAAGATGAGATGAAACGGTTGAGGAGATTACGTGGAAAAGGAGCCCCCAAAAAAGGAGAAGGAAAGAGAGCTCTGAAGAAGTAAAAGCACTATTAAGCCACAAATTTATTTAATAAAACATCTTGGAACAGGTGGTGACTTTATTTAGTACTCTAGTTTTAAGGGGATTTTTTCCATCCAATAGAGGGCTCTTCCCATTTCAGGACTGGAATCTTTGTCCTATGATGTCACTGTGATTTGTCTTATCAACATAAATACCAAAATTACAGAGGTAAGTCCAATCATTTCAGTGTTTCCAACATATTTTTTTTCCTCTGGTCAGTAGGGAGGATAAGTTGTCAATGGGAGCATTCCATACAGTTGGCTTTACCCATATGAGGCTAGTATTTGCATCATGGGTAGATGTTGTAAAAAAAAACATTTGTTAGTCAAATGCAATATAGTTTTAAAAAATAGTGCAACAGTTGTGATACAGTTAGAAAAAGTGATACATTGTTTATGATTGAAATAAACTAAAACTTCAAAACAAGATCGTGTAATTTTAAACTAGTTCAGCTCTTTAATAGTATTAAATCTAGACCACATTAAGCATATTAGTTAAGACAAACTTGATGTGGATTTCTTGAGTTCTTTGTTTAACATCTGGAGTGCAGATTTCATTCTACCAATGCAGGGTAGTTTTGTTTTCCTAGCCCCAGGTTGATAAAGCCACAGTTCATCATTAAATATTAACTTCCATATTGTTGGAATATAATTTGACATCACATATACATCTTTTATTGCTATGTTTTTCCCGAGGGTTGTATTAATATACATAATAAACCAAGAAAGAGTCATAAAGAATATGCCAACTCTTATGAGTCAGAGAATCCCCAAATTTCTTACAATGCTAAAAGAAGACAAATCTGATTTTCAGCATTTTTCAAACATTCTTTCCAACCCACTTTTTCTCTGGTCAGGAGGGAAGGTCAGTGTTGACTAGGAAAAAAACCATGCAGATTTTTTTTTTTTAATCATGGAATTCTGGAATATACATTGGGGAATAGAAGCTCTGCTAAATTCTTTCTCATCGTGTTCAAAAATAAATGATTATGGGAGTTGCAGTCTGCTATTTTCTGGAAAGTCATAAATTTCCCCTTTCGGATTTATATTCATGCAAAACATTATGCAGTGTGTTTACCCAGCCTTTGACATGGTCTGTCTAAGCTACAATTGGTTTCGTTCATTCACAACCAAATCAACCACAATATGCTACAAAAATGCATAAACTAAGCCAGGGGTGTCAAACTCGATTTCATTGTGAAGCACATTAGGTTTGTATTTGACCTTGGGGGCGGGGGTTGGGTGGGCATGGCCAGCTTGACATCACTCGTCAGGAGCATCTATGGTGGTGCAAGTGCTCTGCCAGCGAAAACAGGCTTCCGAGCTCTGTTTTCAGCTGTGATTGCCTCTTGCACATATCCCTCTCAAGCTCTGTTTTTGCTGACAGAGGCCCTGTGGCTGGTCCTTCAGGGTGGTCGCACAGGCCAGGTCTAAGTATCCTGTGGGCTGGATCTGGCCCCTGGGCCTTGAGTTTGACACCCCTGAACTAAACCATAGAGTTCTTTCTAAAAGATTCTTAAATTTTCCTTTAAATAGTAAAAAGAGTACAATTCTAAAAGAGTACATTAATGAGATATACCAATGCAAAAAAATAATTCTGCTACAGAAAATCCATATATACAAGGTTATTAATATAAACGTGTATCTTTCAGGCTATCATTATAGTGCTGGTTGATTAGCCTACTTTTTGATAGAATGTGTATCTGAATAGAGCCAAAAGTTACTTGTTTATTTATCTTGCAGGATGTTTATTTCAACCAACATGTTGCAGGTTTACTCAAAATCAACACAATGAAACATAGTAAAATTTTACACGATTTAATAGAAAAGCAACTATGATAATATACAACCATATATGTTATTAGATTCCAAATGCCTATGAAAGAGCTTAGGGAGATTCCGGATTTTCCCTGCATCTCATTTGACCAAATAAAGTATCCTAAGCTTTGCCACCTGGATAAAGGATGGTAGGTTCTCACTGGAAAAAACAGCCCTTAAACATCTTAAGGCATATAGGGCATTAACTCTTACATTTGTAGCACAAGTGTTATATAGCATGTAGACTTTCACCTGTCAATATTCATGTTATGTTATTTTGTACAAATTGCAGCTTTAAGTTTTCAAAGGCAACCTCATATTTAGCACACTGAAATGGTTCGTATGAGTACAAGAGGAATAATGTGTGAATTACTGCCCCAGGGTCTCATGCTATAGGTAGGGGCTATAACGGGTACACCACCTAAAGATTGGTAACAGTTCCCCAGCCACAGCATCTACCTTTGCACACGTTTATAATTCCACCTACATCCTTACTTGCCTACAAGTTTCCATCCATTTCTATGCATAGGCAAGAGAGGGAAAGTAACAAAATGTATGTCGTATCATCACAATGCAAAGCTGTGATTGGGATGGTTTTGTCCAGTGTTGAGATTACAAGTACAAAAGACTCAAGTTTGCATCATTAGGTTGCAATGTATGTTTTATCATTTTGTTTTGTTTATTAAAACATTTAAAGGTACAGAATAAAGAGTGGTGTCTTCCAGAGTAATTTAAATTAAGTAAATTAAGTAAAACAATACAATAAAACCATGCATAAAAATAATATCCAAATATAATTTGGAGGTTATACAGAACCTGGATAATCAAATTAATGAATTTTATTAAGTAAAAACAACTACAACAACTACTTCCTCAGAAACAAACTCTTAGTATTTCCCAAAGACCTGGTGGAATAACCACTGAAAACATTTGGTCCAACATTTGGTTCAATCTCTTCATTATCACAACCACTATCTTGATCAGCAACCTCCCGCCATCCCCTTTTCTCTTCTCCCTTGCTCTGGCATTTCCTTCTGTTCTTGCTTAGCAAAGATATCTTGATCGCTTGCCACTTTTCCATTCCTAGCCAGGCAGATAGGACAGTGGAGTATGCAGAAATATATGGAGGCCTAAAGGTGATATTACTCTGTATTGTCTTACTTAATATATGGAATGCCATTCAGGGACATTTGCATCTTGAGTAGCCTGTAAGATCTGCAAAATGCTGATACATACAGTACATGCATGTATGCATACTTTCTTAGCAATGTATCACCTCAAACACAGTATTTTTTCAAATAAGCAATTCATCTCGAAATAGTTTATAGTCATCTAGGATAATCAAGTACAGAAATGAGAAATAACTATGAACTAGGTGACTAAATTATTTTCTCACACTTTCATGTTTTTTAAACATAATATATGACTATAATATTCATAAGAATAGGGCACAAATGTCAGAAATCAATCTAAAGTGTTTTATTTCCACATAGCTGAAAATCAGTTCTTCAAATTACAGAGACGAGGCTAGGAGGCTGTTGAGGCAATATATAAGAAAACTCAGATTGTTCACTAATATTCTCATTTCAGAGCGTGGGAGATTTCATTGCCATGTTTCAGAACAAGGCTTATTTCGATTCTACGTTTTGGGAGAATGCTCATTTCTTAGCTTTAACTTGTTGAACGTCAATTAAAGCAGCAGCATCTGGGCTGATTAGGTGCGGGCTGCGAAGATTCGGACGATCGCTAGACGGCAGCAAAGAGATACAATACGAACACCTCAAAAAACTCTTGCTGCCACCCGGGGGTCGCCCAGCTTTCCGCAGTCCAGTCCAGTTCTACCACAGTTCGCTTTTAAACGATGTAATTCAGCCGATCGGAGAAACAAAAAAGCCACCTATCTCCTAACAAATGTGTCCCGATTGGGGGGGGGGGGGGGGGGGCGTGTCGAAGCCGTTCCTCGCATCTAAAGGTTTCCCTTGATGACGTAAGAAGAGGGGGCGCGTCGTGATGTCAGGGTGTTTCCTGGTGACGTTCCGCTGGGCATGCGCACTCGCGCCTCGGCGATTCTGGGTGACGTCACGCTCAGGGCGTGACGTTGGCGCTGCTGCTGCTGCTGCTGCTGCTGCTGCGGCCTCCCTGTCTGGAGAATTGGGTGGCTTGGTTGAGCTTCTTCTGCCCCATCCTTCTGTCCCCCCCACCCCTCGTTCCACCCTCTCCCCACCACCACCACACACTTTCCTTCCGCTACGGGTCGCATCTGGGGGCGGCCGGGTCGAGAGGAGCGACACGGCCGGGCCTCCCCTTCTCCCTCCTCCTCCCCGTCCCCCCTCTTGGCCCCCTCCTCCTCCTCCTCTCCCTCAGCGCTTCGATCCAAGATGGCGGCGCTGAGCAGCAGCGGCAGCGCTGAGGGGGCATCGCTTTTCAACGGGGACATGGAACCCGAGCCGCCTCCGCCCGGACCCTCCTACGCCGGGGGTAGCGGCAGCGCCGGAGGCGACTCTGCCATCCCGGAGGAGGTGAGGGCTGCCTGACTGTGAGGTGCGCGGAGTGGCGGGGAGGGGGAGGAGAGGAGAGGAGAGGCAAGGCCGGGCTTGGCATCTCAACGCGCCGTTTTCTCTGTGCTTGGGGAGTCCCGAGAGTGGAAGCCCGTCTGCAGGGGCTTAAGCTGACGAGCGGCGATAAGGCGTAACGAGTCAGAGTTTATAACCCGGGGAAAGATGATTGTCCGAAGCCCCGGACGTCTCTGCGGGGCGATGGGGCCAAAGGCAAGACGTTAAGGCAGTCGGAGATGCTGAGACGGGAGTGGGGGGTCGATATCGTAAGCTGCCCGCTTGCCCGGAGGGAGGGGGCGGGAAAACTTCCCTGGCCTGATTGACAGAACCTCCGTCGCCAGGAAAAAACCGTCTCTGGCTAATACAAGCTTTTCCCGACCGGGTGCTGTCCTGGTTTTATTGCACTGCAGTTTCCATTAAGCTGTCTGCAGGATGACAGGGATGTGTGGAAGCTGTCGTCCAGTTTCACAGGAGGGCATCAAGTTGGGGAAGGCAGCAATGAGTTGCTGCCCTCCGCTGAACTGTTGCTACAAGCGCAGCATCAATAGCCCCCCCCCCCCCCCAACCTTGGAAAAAAGCTGCTTTGTGAAAATACATTAGTGAAACCCTCAAAAAAGTTTGATTTGGGGACTTTCAATCGAAATCACCAGGCCAAGTGAAATATTGCTGATTTGTTTGGTTTGCTACACAGTAGAATGCTCTGGATTTGTCTTTTCAGACTTTTTTTTTCTTCCCTCTGCGTGATTCTTAGTAGTAATTGTCTGCCAAGGATAGATGTAACTGCAGGAACTATGTCAATAACATTATCCTTCATCCCTTTTCCCCACACTTGCCATAATGACTTCTTTTGACCCTAATGCATTACCCCAAGAAAATGCAAGAAGAGAAGAGATAACTGTCTGTGTTTTGTATAGACTTTTCAGAAGTGATTGGACTGCCGTTTATCAGAAATGGTGTAGGGTCTCCTGCTTGGGTGGGGTTGAACTAGATGACCTACAAGGTCCCTTCCAGCTCTGTGTATCTGTATCTCTGTCTCAGATAAACAGGCAGGGGAAGGGCTGTCTGTCAACAATTTATGGAATTAAAAAAAAAGGTGGAATTGCTACCTTTCTAACTCAGTCATTAAAAGTTACCAGAGGATTGCGTATTTTTTTCCCCACAAGCAAGCATTTTCAGGTGCCCTCTGAACAGGACCTTAGCACAAATGGGACAAACCTCTTGGCATTTGGTTTCTTGTTGGCAAAAGATGTAGCAGATTGTTCTTAGTACCCAAAACTGGATTCAGTGCAAAAACCTGTATTGTTCCTTTTAAAGCAAATGTTGATTAATACTTTATTCATCTGAATATTTTTACTAAGTACTAACTACCTAGCTCTAAAATGATATACTGGGGCAGGAATAAAGGAGAATAGTTTTATAAATACACGCAAGTGTGATTTGCTGAATTATTTTTAGGTACAGTTTACTTTTTGCATAACTACTTAGTATGAATTTCATTTTCCAAATATGCATCAGTTATTTTTGTATTGTGCTGTGAAGTTTCTCTGGAGAAAACCAACATAGCTTTTAAATTAGATGCAGAATATGGTTGGAAAAAGATAAAGCTTAAATAGAGTTTTTTGAATGAATATCCACAGTTGCTGTTTCTAATCATTTCATTTCCATAGGAATAATAGCAACCTGAAGATAAAGATATAATAAAGCAGTACAATATCTTTTTAGATGTGATACAGTTCCCTAATAATGACTTCAGGTTTTATATATTTGATATTTTTAATTACAATTTAATAACAGAATAATAACTACTGTAATAGGTTAAAGACAATATTCATCCAACATTTTCTCACAGAAGCTTACCAGCCTCTGAGGTACTAAACAATAGCAGACATATCTCTCTTCTTCAAATATTCAAAGTAATATTTAGATCCATGCTGCGCCAGCCCAGTAGTCCCATTAAATCTTCAAGGCTAACAGCTCTCAGTGGGCCTGTCCTCCTTGAATTTATTCAAACTATTTTTAAAGTCATCTGATAAATGGTTATAAACCCAGGTTAATTATGCACTGTGGAAGGTAATTTTTCTGTTCAAAGTATCTTCCTTTAAGTTTCATTGGATAACCCCTGCTTCGAAGTGTTTTAAAAGAGGAAGAAAAAATTTCTGTCCATCCTTCCACGTTCTCCATAACATGTATGATTTTATACAATTCAACCATGTCTCTAAAGAAGATGGATGGCCCAAAAATGTAATAAGCAAACTAATCATGTCTGCCCTTAGTTATCTTCTCTCTAAACTGAAGTTCCAGATGATCTAGATTTTCTTGTAAGGAAGATGTTTGAGTTCCTTGATTTTTATTGCCCTCTTCTGCATATTTTTCCACTTTGTTATAATGTTTTTAAACTATTCCACCATTCTGTATATTTGCACTATATTGTTGATAGTTTTGTTTTCAATTCCTTTCCTGATGAACTCTTCCGTATGGAATTTGCCTTTTTATCTTGCTGCAAATTGATCAGCATTTTCACTGAGATACCCAACATTACTTCAAGATTTTTTTCCTGTTTTTTAGAACAGAAAACATGAATTGGCTTTTGCCCCTATGTGTACCATACTCTACAGATAAATTGAATCATGTTTGCTGTTTGATCATTTTCTAACTCATTCCTTTCTCATCAGTCAAAATTATCTACTAGTTAAAAAGCATTTGCTCAATATAGATTCTTGAAAAATTCTCTCTTAATTCCTTCATTTGAAAAAATGCCTATTTCTTCCTGCCTCTTGGCTTTGTTTTATTCATTTAGAAATTTATAAAATAACAAATCATCTTATATCCAGAGTGCCAAGTTTATTTAACAGCCTTTGATGAGGAACTTTTGCAAAGAGTCTCTGAAATTCCAAGCGCACAATGTGTCTGCAAAATCATATGCATTCTTTAAAAAAAATAGAAAATGGTAAGGCAAGATTTAGTTTTGCAGATTCCATGCTGATTCCCTTACGCAAGACTTTTCTATGTGTCTAGCTTATTTGTTTTTTGATGTTAAACTAACAGGTGTATAATTTCAAATGTTAGTTGGCTGAGGAAAACTATTGATTCATGTTGGTTTAGAGATAAAATCTATTGACTAGTGTAGGGCTTTTTTTGGTAAAACAATTTATAATTATCCATAAATACTTTCCATATGACCATATATCAGGGTTATTATGCCTTTCAAATAAATTCAGCTAATCTTTTATTTTGAAGCTGTGGGTGGATTATTTGAGTAATAAATGCATGTGATTCCAGATAATTTTGCTTTTTAGTTATGTTTAGTGATGGTATATGTTTGTTTTTTGGCTTGATTTATCAATATGATTAACAGTACAACATGCAATACATGATTTGAAAAGGACATCTTGATAGGAGCCTAAAGAATGTTTGCGTGTGGATTCTATAACTAGTCTGTGTAACTAAGGATTAACCTGTCTGGATGTACCACTGATGGAATGTTGTCTGCCTGGTGTTTGATAATCTACTTGATTAGCCCTGATTTGTCAGCAAAACCAAGAGGCTTATCAAGTTTCCAGGATGCTTCTATTGGTGGCTTTCATTTAGCTTGATAGTTGTGAGTAGTGTATCCATGATGGTCTCCTTTGGGAAACCTTTATTAAACAGAATACATCTGGAAATTGATTGAGCTCAGCCAGACAGGACCAAGGACCAAGAGCATTCAGTAACCTATGGTATGTCTTGGAATGAATTTCTTCAAGTGACACCACCTGAAAAATGTCTGAACTGGGTTGGTAACTGAAAGCTTGCTAACTCATCTTGATACTGTAGGATTATTCAAGTAATAAGAATGCAGTTACTATTTCATAATAAACTTGCCATGCACATGATGGAAATTATTGCAATGATTGGTGGAACTAATTTGTTACATGCAATTATAATGGATAAAGCTAGTCCATCATGCCATTAAAAGTGAACCGTTGTTTCTTAGCAATTCTCTCGAACTGAATTTTGTCTAGGATTCAAATATATGTTTTGGAGAATAGAATAATAGATTTGGAAAGAACCTTGGAGGCCTTCTAAGCCTCCTCCTGCTCTAGCAGGAGACCCTATACCATTCCGGACAAGTGGCTATCCAGTCTCTTTTTTAAAAGCCATTCCACTGGTTAATTGTTTTCAGTGTTAGGAAATTTCTCCTTAGTTCTAGGTTGCTTCTCTCCTTGATTAGTTTCCATCCATTGTTTCTTGCCTTGCCTTATGTTGCTCTGGAAAATAGGTTGACCCCCTCTTCTTTGTGGCAGCCCTTCAAATATTGAAACACTATCATCTCACCCCTAGTCCTTCTTTTTATTAGATTAGACAAACCCAATTCCTGCAGCCATTCTTACTCTGAACTAAATGTGTGTAAATATAAATTCTTTTTATCTCAGATTATTTAATAAAATGAGTGTTTTAGATGGGGAGATGTAACAGTCAACTAATAATTCAGTAAACTCTTGATTGTTGTATCAGACTTGAATGTAATATAAAAATGTGACTGCCTTGTCATCGTGCCTTGTATACCCTTCCTATAAATGGTAACTTGTATAAAAATATAACAACTATTTTGAATATTATTGAAAATATTACACATGTTTGGGGAAGGGGTTGTACTCTCTTTGAAAAAAGCAGGTGTTTCTTAATGACTAAATAAGGCTGTAAGTCCCTTGGTCCAACTTATGTTTTTATACCAGCTGTTTTGAGACTGTGCTTATTCTCCTATGAGCTGTTCAAAGCATCCAGTAGTAGGAGGTGCTTCAGTCTCCACATTCATAGGCTGAGCTTGATTTGAGGAACACTCCTCTTCCTCCACATGACTCCTCCTCAGCATTCCCCAGTTTTTGCTCAGCCTCCTGCGAGACAGGCATTGCTTTCGATGCTTCCTTGACCAAAACAGGAATCTTAGCTCATGTCACAGCAGGTTTGATTGCAATTCAGTTCTTTTTTTTTATTTGTCTTTAGCCTTCTTCCCAATCCTTAATTAGTCTGAGAGTTCTGTTTAAGGGAAGTGCCGTTGCGCCCCCCCCCCCAAAAAAAAAAAGTGGCAGGAGGCTTTTGGAGCTGCTCTGCACCACCTCCCCACAGCCAGATTTCTTTTACCTCTGCCAGTTTGGTTGCCGCTGTGCTTTTAATTCCATTTCTTTGCTAGCAGCTTGATTTTTCGTTTAAAAAAAAAAAAAAGAGGTTAAACTGAGTCGTATCGCCTTTACCCCATCTCCGAATGCCGTTCCTTCAGTGGGGAAGTTAATTAGTGTTAATTTCCCCTTTTCTCTGCCATTCCGTTAATTTGAGAGCTCTGGCTTCGTTTGCAAGGTGGGAAGCTGCCGCTGAGAAGCGTGTGAAAAACTTTAACTGCTGGAGGCCATCTTGACTGCCACCTCGTGGCTGCGCACCTTGTCTGTCTTTCCTGAGCTGTGTGAGGTATTTTCTACTCGAAGCAGCAGGATCCCTCCAGGATTCTGAGAGGAATTTTACCCTCATTTTGGCTACCTGCACTCGAGGATAATTACTTCGCTTTAAAAATTGTTGGCTTAACCCTCACAGCCTTATTCTCAGTGGCACAGCAGCAAGCACCTAGGCCTGTGTCCGCCTGTGCATGGAAGCTGCTGAAGGCCCTTACAATCATCAACCCGGGCCTCAGGCATTCGCAATTTGGCTAATTGGATTATACATTAATCTTGGTTGTTCTCTTATTAATATTGGAATATATATATATACATCACTACTCATAGGAGCAATTACAAAAGCAATTGTAGCAATAATATTATAATAATTATAAGAATTATAATAATCACTCATGGTAATAAACTATTTGACAGTATATTTTAATTTCAATAAAATATTATTACTGAGATACGACTCATTTTATATATATATATGTTTTTTTAGGCTCTCGCGGGTACTTACATGTGTGCTGTTTAGCTTCCTTCGGGTATTATCCCACGTCATTGTAGCTCTGTTAAAGTTGTAGCACCGTTTCAGCAGAATCTCATCTGCCATCCTCAGGCTTCTGTATAGAGTTAGTTCCTGGTTTCAATTTGAAACCTCTATACTCTATACAGAAGCCTGAAGATGGCAGATGAGATTCTGCTGAA
>BLBF01000022.1:55739878-55750130 GCA_015471245.1 Laticauda colubrina | reverse complement strand
TGACTCCACAAGGACAACAGATCCAAGTGTCTGGAACACCGACCAGACAGGCTACTGAAGCCACATTCACTCCGACAGCCGCTGGTCCTCGCCAGGGTGACAGTTTCATTGAGGAGGTCCCAGAAAGGATGAAAGCCTGGATGGAGCTAGCTATTCGCCAAGGGATTACAGCGGGGCTGTCATGTCCAGACCTTACCCTATGACTACCAACCAAGAGTCCCAACGGCTGAGGTCACTGACCAGGTCGGAGCAACACCAGACCCAGGTACATTTATAGGGAGAGACCCCCCCTCCAAGGGCCAGAGCAGGAGGAGGAGGAAGTAGATCAAATCTTTCAAATGGCCGAGTCTGAATTAGGATCAATGCATGATAACGAGCCCCTGTCAGAGGCAGACCTTTAGAAGGGGAAATGTCTGAGGATGAAGGTCTTACTCCTGACCAGCCTGTTTTTACAGGCTTATTCCGGCCACAGCTTTTCAAATCTCTCTTGTTTAAGGCAAAGAACATTGCAGGCCTAAACAAGCCAAAACCATCTGACACACCTAACCCTTCAGGGGAGGGACCAGAGGACATGATCTTCAACCAACCGGTAGTTGAAACAGAGGTAATTCCAGTTCCACCCATATTTCCGGACCTGGTGCAGAAGCAGTGGGCCTCTGCAGCAGTATACACCTCCCCAACTGGGCATGATAGGAAATATTTCAACTTGGACACTGATTTTGCAAAGTTACGAGTACCCCCGAGGTAGACGAGCCTATAGTGGCTTTAGCGTCACCCTCTATTCCCAGTGAGGCCATGGGGGCCTTAATACCAGAGGAAAAACGGGTTGAGCTAGACCTACGCAGAGCTCATCAGTCTGACGCATGGGCTATCAGATCAGCCACATCCGCCTCCTTCTTCACACGGTCATCTCTTAGATGGCTTCGTCTTTTGAAGCAACACATCCCTTCTTCTAACATTAGGGTGTACTAAGATATCGCCAAACTTACTGCAGCTGCTGAATTGTCTGCCGATGCTACCTATCATGCAGTCATGTTTTTAGCAAGGGCCATTACCTCGCATGTCACAGCGCGTTGCTTGCTATGGTTAAGAGACTGGCAAGCCAACTTCAAACACAAATCCAAGCTGGCCTCATCCCCCATTGTGGGAGATCTTGTTTGGCTCTTCCCTGGATCCACTGCTAATTGAAACACACAACAAGAAGAAAATTCTCCCTTCCCTTTTTTGGAAGTCAGATCCTAGAAGCCCCAGTCCTTTCGGAGGGGATCCTTTCGATCCTTCTATCAGAGATCCTTCTCTTCCATATACCAGAGACAAAATGATTTCATGTATTTCTATTATTCCATGGGCCCGCCTTCACACTAGATCCCTCCAGTGGTTCCTGCTACCGTACCAGCGATCCGGCTGAAGCAACTCCAAACACAAAGTCAGGGTTCTGACCCAGGTTCTCATATCTCTCCTTTGGTGGTCCAAACCGGTTATCAACAGAGGCTGTCTCTTCAAGGATCCACAAAGGTTCACCATCACCACATATGCCAGTCTGTTTGGATGGGGAGCTCACGTCCAGTCACTCACAACTGAAGGCCAATGGTCTGACATAGAACAGTCGTGCAGCATAAACTGGCTGGAACTTCGCGTAATAAACCTGGCCCTTCGTAACTTTTTCCCCCAGGTACATGGTCAGCACATACTGATACTGACAGACAATGTAACAGCCAAAGCTCACATAAACAAGCAGAGGGGCACACAATCGAAACAGCTAATGCGGGAAGCGGAGTGCCTGTGACGCTGGGCGGAGAACAACATATTTTCCATCAAAACAGAACACATTTCAAGTCTGTCGAATACACAGGCAGACTGGCTAAGCAGGGCCACCATAGATCAATCGGAGTGGCGCCTCCACCCATCCCTGTTTCAAGAAGCGGCACGGACATTTGGTCAGCTAGTGGTGGACCTATTTGCTTCCCCTCTCAACACTCAGCCTCCAAGATTTTTTTTCCAGGTACCCATCCCAGGGTACCCATCCCAGGGGGCGGAGAATTTCAACTCGCTCCACTGTCGTTGGCCCCTGGGGCTCCTGTATGCATTCACTCCACTTCCGCTGGTTCCCAAGGTCATCCAGAAGTTACTAGACGAGAGAGCGGAATTACTTCTAGTCGCGCCTTATTGGCCCAGATGGCCATGGTTCGCAGACCTCTGCAGTCTCTCGGAAGCCCCCCCCCCCCCGGAGAATCCCGTCAGACAGAATCTCATTAACTCAGGGGCCCCTTCAACATCCGGACCCTCAATGCTTACAATTGACCCTCTGGAGGTTGAGCGGAGGGGTTTGAAGAGTGAAAAGCTCTCCAACAGAGTTATCAACACTATCCTAGCCGCCAGACGCCCCTCAACAATTCGCATTTACAACACCACATGGTCCACTTTCTGCAAATGGAAAGTTTCAAATTGATCCTGCCTCTCCCTCTGTCGCTCAGATTCCAGAGTTTTTACAGGAGGGACTTGATAAGGGGTTGTCACCAAATACATTAAAAAGGCAGGTGGTGGCCTTGGCATCAATTTTCACTTGCGAGGGCCTCAGTTCTCTTTCACATCATCCATGCATAAGGTCTTTCCTTCGAGGAGCCACCAATTTATGCCCTCCAGCAGTGCACCGTTATCCCACCTGGGACCTTAACAAGGTCCTTGTCGCTCTCACTAAAGCCCATGTCACACTGCACCAACGGATGCAAAGAGGATGTAAAACGGAGAGAAATGCTTGCCATCCATTGGAAAACGCGATGCATCCGTTGTGTACTCACTGCGTCCGTGATTCATACTCTCTATCCATCCAGCATCCGTCTACTGTGATTTCATCCGCTCAAAAAGTTTTGAGCTGCACAAAACTTTTTGAACGGATGAAGTATCCAACGCGTCCATTCTACATCCGCTACGCATACAGGGAACATCCGTTATACATCCGTCGTCATCCGTTACGCGTCCGCTATATCTGCTAGGCATCCGCTGCGCATCCACGCAACTCAAATCCGCTCCAGCGGAAAACACACAGGGAGGAAGCGAAACGGACGCGGAACGGACACACAGCATTTGTAGCACGGACGTAGAAAGGATGAAAGCGGATGCAGCTACGCATCTGCGTCATCCGCTACGCATCCACTACGCATCCACTCTTTCCGCTACACGTCCACTTTGCTATGCTCCCCCAGAAGCCCTGCGGACGTGCTATCCAGTTCCATCCACTTTCATCTGCTAGGCTTCCGTTGAGCATCCGTTTTACATCCGCGCTACGTCCTCCCCCCGTCCATTCTTTTCCGTTCTCTTTATGCACATTTTTGCCCCTTTTGAGAATGGATAAGAACGGATGGAGCCACCCCCGGATTTTTGGCCGTCCGCTGTGTCCTTTTACATACGTTTTGCATCCGTCGGGCGATGTGACCTAGCCTTAAGAGTCCTTTCGAACCTTTGAAAATGTCAAGTCTCCAATTTCTGACGTACAAAGTAGTTTTCCTTGTAGCGATCACCTCCGCTCGTCGTATCACGGAAATTGCAGCCTTGTCTGTCAGACAAGATCTCTGCGTTTTTCATGCTGATCGAGTAGTCCTTCGTCCTGATCCCACATTTATGCCCAAGGTCAATTCGGCTTTTCATAGAGCACAAGAGCTTATTCTTCCAAATTTTTGCCCCAGACCATCACAGGGGATGGAAAGACAATGGCATAAGCTTGATGTGAGGTGTGCTCTGCGAATCTATATCAAGTGTACAGCGGCTTTCAGGAAATCAGAGGCTTTATTTGTGTCCTTTCAGCCCAACACTCAGGGTTGCAAGGTCTCACCATCTATGATAGGCCGTTGGATATGGGCGGCAACAACAAAAACATATCAGACTCAATCTCTGCAGGTGCCTAGGGGCATAACAGCTCATTCAACAAGGAGCGCAACAACTTCGGCAGCATGGGCCACACAGGCACCAATAAATGAAATCTGTCGGGCCGCGGCTTGGGCTTCCCCATCGCCCTTCATAAGACATTATAAAATTGATGTGTTTGCCTCTGCTGAGGCTTCCTTTGGCAGAAGAGTTCTGCAACGGGTCCACAGGGACCAGGAGGAGATTCCAGACCAGAAGGAGTCCCTCCCATAGGACAGGCCACGCTTTGGTATGTCCCACTACTGGATGCTCTGAACAGCTCATAAGAGAAAGGGCATTGGTACTTACCTGACACGCCCGTTCTCTTTGAGCTGTGAAGAGCACCCAGCCCCACCCTTTTTTTCATCTGGTGGGGTCCTGTTCGGCCAATGAACTTTTTAGAACACGAGGATGAGCGCGCTTATTTCTCTCGTCTTCGCCAAAACTGGGGAACACTGAGGAGGAGTCATGTGGAGGAGGAGGAGCATTCCATAAATCAAGCTCAGCCTATGAATGCGGAGACTGAAGCACCTCCCACTACTGGATGCTCTGAACAGCTCAAAGAGAACGGGCGTGTCAGGTAAGTACCAACGTCCTTTTTGACATGATTTCTTTCATATTTATTTTGGGGATAAATATATATATTAAATATTATTGCCACCATCCTCATATGATGGAAGTCTGTTCTTTTACAATTTTGTCTTTTTTTCACCTCCTGGTAGTGTTATATGCAGGGGAGGGGAGTGTAAAGTAGTGTTGCTCATTTATTTAACAACCATTTCTAAATAGCTAAAAGTTTTAATAATAACCTGTGAACAAATAATATGGGATAGAAATTTAGAGCTATAGAAATAAGAAATTTAGTTAACTTTTCACAAAAGCGGTTGATGTCTTGGTCCTTTCCTTTTCTTTTTTTCCCCTAAATGTCAATTTTTTCTTTTTTCACACCTTCTCCTTTTCTCCTAGAACCATGCCCCAATTTCCATATTAGAAAGTGTCCGGATAACTCCTTATTCACTTTAGTAAAATGCAAGAATATTTTGCATAGTCTCTCACATACACATTTTACAAAGACAGTGGAAATGTAGAAAATAGTAGAATAGTTATGTGGCAGAATGCTTTGTTTATGTATGTACATTGATTGTTCACCTATGAAAAGCGGAATCTTGCTTAGTCTGATTAAGTTTTGATTCTCAACATAGTATATAAGGGTGATGAATATAAAATACTGGTGTCGATCTCAAATCTCAAGAACAGGTTTACATAAGGGTGATGAAGATAAAATACTGGTATCTATCTCAATCTCAAGGAGAACAGGTTTAAAAATACAGTGTTATGGATGCTAGAAAGTTTCTTGAGAAAATCGTAATGCTATTTGTTGAAGTTAAGTGATTCTTTGTTTTGAAAATGTTAAGAGCCTTATCCCAGTACAGATTGTCATCATTTCCTCATTATGCAATTAGCTCTGCACATTATTTCATAGCAAATTCCATAGTTTGTTTCAAATATGAGTTTCTTATTTACAGAAGATGTTTAGTTTTAAAAATATCCTGTCATACAGGTCCTGAGTGGTAAACTCTTTTTGTTTCTTGCAATAAAATTGGTATGGATCACTAAAATCTTGAATCTTTAAGATACCTATGATGTTTATTGATAATTGATATATAGTGGAGGCAATAAATTTCCATTTTTAATACTTTATTGTTCTGTTTCCAATTACTGTAACTCTTCATGCTCAAATATTATTCCTGGGGTAAAATATGGATCATTACTGAATATATATTTGTGCCTTTCATAGAAAGCATTATTTCTGGATTTCTCTCAATACCTTGCACTGTAAATGTGGTTACAGTAAAATTCAAGCAAAATTATATTTATGTATACTTTTAAACATATTTAAGACTGCTAACAGAATGAATTGCACCGAACAAAATAATTATTGAAATTTTGATAAAATTTCTGGCCACACATTTATTGAGGTCTCCGTTTTAAAGGTTTCTTTGCTTCCCTAATTGTCTAGCATATAGAAAGGGTAATAAAACATGTGAATCAAAATAAGCAAGTTATGTAGTCCACACTTGTATAATTAAGGGTTCAAGTATTTTTCTTCCTGCAACAGCTGTTCCATTTTCTGGATGCCCACATTTTCTCATAATGATATCGATGTTTACTGCAATATAGACATTTAAATAACTACTTTCGAAGTTATCATGGTAAGAGTGTCACATGGCATATCCTTGCAGTAGAAGTGAACAGTGTTAGTTACTGAGGTAAAAAGTGAGTGTTTATGTTTTCAAACTATTATTGGAAAGTCCCCCTGCATTTTGTTTTACATATTTTCTGGCTATATTAAAATGCCTCAATATGCAATATTTAAAGTTTATAATGCTTCTGACCGATCATCGAATTGGATGACAAAACTAGGAGCTGGACTTCTGCAAATTCTGGAAATCTATAGGCTCTCACACATTTACTTTAGCTTACAGCCATACTTCAATAAACCTTCATTTTCACCATTAAGTTCAGTATAATGGTGCGATGATATAAAATATGACAACCTAGCTCTTAAATTGTGATTTGAAAAGAAGATCAAATATTATTCAGTGTGGATTTCCAGGAAAGAGTGAATATGAATCTACTTAAAATATGTTTAGGTATTTTTGTGGCTCATCTTCTTTTCTTTCAGGTGCCATCTAAGAAAAGTCTAACCTTATTTTTTAAGCCAGTTGCTGATAAAACATCTATTACACAGAATTTAAACAATGGTAAAATCATTGAACTTTTATATACCACAAAGATCTGGCTTCTCTCCAGGTCTCCCTAAATTCTGTGGGCTAGAATTTTACCATTCTTCTGGTCCTTTTTGTTGGGCCACATCCCCAGAATAGGAGAGTATTATTTGATACCTAGAACATTGTTGTATGGTCTCCCAAAGGGTTCCATCTTATCCTTCAGGCTCTTTAACGTCTACATGAAGCTGTTGGAGTACTTTGGTAAACAGTACTATCAGTATGTTAATAACAGCAGCTCTATTGGGTTTCCCATTCAGTTCCAAGAAAGCTATTTGTCTCCCTTGAAAGTTGCCTTAGCTCATTTATGCATTAGAGAAGAGAGGACAAGATTATATTAAATCTGAATGAGATGGAGGTTTACAAATAGAAAACTGAACTCAAAGATCAAGGATGGCTTATACTCGTCCTAAAAAAGCATAGTTCTTAGTGTGGAAGCACTTTTTAATTCTCAGCTGACACCAAACTCAAAATAGCAATAGCACTTAGACTTATATACCGCTTCACAGTGCTTTAAGCCAGTGGTCCCCAGCCTTTTTTGTACCAGGGACCAGTTTCACGATTATTCATTCTTCTATGGACCGGTACCTGAGTAATGCGAGACTCCACTGCCATCGGGATGGCTCTTCGTTAGAAGCCGCCCACCCCTTCGACCAAACTAAGGCGCGAGGATTCCTTCAGTACCTAAACACTGCTTTCCAACCGAAAACCTGGAAACACTTTCCAACCGAAAACCCAGAAGAAACCGAAAACCCAGAAGCGCAGTCGAAACAAGATAGGCGGCGCCCAAGCTTTGCGGCCTGGTACAAAATGATCCACGGACCGGTACCAGTCTGGGGACCGGTGGTTGGGGACCCCTGCTTTAAGCCCTATCTAAGCAGTTTACAGAGACAGCATATTGGCCCCAACAATCTGGGTCCTCATTTTACTGACCTCAAAAGTATGGTAAGCAGAGTTAACTTTGACCTGGTGAAATCAGGTCAAAAACTGTCAGAAACTGCCAAATTGCAGGCAGGCAGCAGGCAGCAGAAGTAGCCACTCTAACCACTGTGCCACAGAAGAGATAGCTGTGGCAACTGTGACGTTGTCATGAATAATATATAAAAGTTGAATAGTTGTAGAGTATGTAGCAGACAAGTTAAATACTAAGTAAATGTTGCTAAGATAGATGAATAAAATAATTCCTATACTGAAAGATGTGTGCTGCTTGTCAGTGGCCAGTTTTCCTGATAGGAGGAGAGGGCAGCCTCAGGCATTGCACTTGGACTAGAGATGGCATTCTGTCAGGTATTTGGTTTGAAGGCCACTCTCGGGGTTTTGAAAATGTGGAAAGTACCAATAAAGGAGAATATTTGTAGCTCAGGGTTGAAATGAGGGGTCCTTGGTGTTCTCTGAGTTTGGTTGTTTTCTTGCACTAGGTAACATGATCTAGATAACGACCAAAGTAGGTAATATCATCAGTGCTAGTACCTTCTCCAGGCTTTTTAAAATAATTGATTTTAGTATGATTTTTCCATTAATTTTCATCTGCAGTTTAAACCTATGTTTTCTTTTAAAATAATTACTTACCATCTTTAGTGCTCACCAGAACTGAAAGATAAGATGTTATTCCAATAAATAAATAGTTGTAGAGTTCTGTTCTCCATAATTTTGACAGATGGTTGAGTCTCTGGTGATTGCATGAACATTCAGTGTACTGTCTTTTTTTTTCCCCCCAGAATCAAGTACTTAAATTCTTAGGTGGTGTTTTTTGGCTAATTGTTACTGTTTTTATATGTATTTTAGAAATAGCTCCGTTACAGTACCAAAGTAATAATCATATTAAAGTTGACAAGAGAATAGAAGTAGACATGATAAGATGGTTTACATTATTTCTTACAAAGGTTTATTTGCAACACAAATAAACTCTCAAATCTAGTTTCAATGATTACATGGATATATCTGTATAGGTAATCCTCAACTTACAACCATTCATTTAGTGACCAGTCAAAGTTACAACAGCACTGCAAGCAATGATTTAAGACCATTGCACCATCCCCGTGGTCACATATCAAAATCTGGATGTCTGACAATTTATGAGGGCTCGTGGAGTCATGTGATCACCTTTTGGAACCTTCAGTGTCAGTGGGAAGCTAGGTTCAGTTAACAATCATTTTATTAACTTACCATATATACTTGCATATAAGCCGACTCTAAAACTCAAAAAAAAAAAAAAATCAAATTAGGGTGTCGGCTTATACGCGCATAAATCTGATCTCACACAAATGAACTGACATGACGCCACTTCTCAGATCACGCAATATCATCTGTATTATCATACAGTCATACATATAGCACATTTTTTTTACTCTGGGCACCTCCATTTTGCTTTTTCTATCACCGGATCATAACACGCTGTGATTGGTTAGTCATTCATGTGACCGCTTTCATGTTTGCAATCATCACGTGCAACTTTGTGTCCAGTTTCTTTGCGTTAGTAGTAGTAAAATTCAGAAAAATATACCCATGTCTGATGTTAAAAGAAAAAGAATATTGTATGCCGCTTCTTTTAAACTAAAAGTAGTGAAGGCCACAGAGGAAACAAGCAACCTTGAAGCAGCAAGAACCTTTGGAGTGGATGAGAGCAATATTAGAAGATGGAGAAAGGATAGTACATTAGATTGCACCCCTAATTCAAAACGTACAAAAAGAGGGGCCAAAGCTGGGCAATTCCCTGAAATGGAAAAGGACATTCTTGAGTGGTTTGAGGCTCAAAGGCAGAATGGCTACCGTGTGTCGAGATAGGCCGTGCGCTTACAAGCATTGCAGATGGCCAAATCTGGAAAATACCAAAGTACCTCAACCTTCACTGCTTCCCTGGGCTGGTGTATAAGGTTTTTGAAGAGAAATGGGATATCACTAAGAACAAAAATAGCCCAAAAGCTACCATCAGAATTTGAGGAAAAGGTGATGAACTTCCAATGTTTTGTGATAAATAAACAAAAGACTGGTGATTTTCCTCTCAGCAGGATTGGCAATATGGACGAGACCCCTATGTGCTTTGACATGCCAAGCACTAAAACATTGAACCAAAAGGGTGACAAAACAGTTCTTATTAAGACAACAGGGCATCAAAAACCCCATTTTTTGTGGTGCTGAGTGGTGCTGAGTTGCACTGCAGATGGGGTGAAGCTACCCCCAATGGTAATCTTTAAACGAAAAACCCTTCCCAAGGACAAATTTCCCAGTGGTGTGGTCATCCATCAGCATCCAAAAGGATGGATGGATGAAGAAGGCATAATCAAATGGATAAATCAAGTGTGGGTATGCAGAAATGGAGGTCTTCTCAAGAAACACTCCATGCTAGTCTGGGACCAATTCAGAGCTCACCTAACGGAAAAGGTAAAAAGGAGTCTAAAGGAGTCAAACACCATTCAGGCAGTCATACGAAGGAGGGTTGACTGGAATGCTACAACCCCTAGATGTCAGCCTGAACAGACCCTTCAAGACACACATGCGAAACCTGTGGACACAGTGGATGGCAGATGGCAAGGCTGAACTAACAGCCAAAGGAAACTTCAAAC
>BLBF01000022.1:55723009-55734878 GCA_015471245.1 Laticauda colubrina | reverse complement strand
TTGTTTCCTACACAAATGCTTTGATAATGAACCTTCATCAGTGCATTGCATATTGATACTCTTTTGTTATTAGCCCAAACAACACACCATGGTATTTGGGGGTCGGATTATATGCAAGTTTTTGCAAAATTCCTCATTTTGGGGCAGTTTTTTAAGGGTCGGCTTATACGCGAGATTGGCTTATATGCGAGTATATACGGTAATAACTACAGTGGTTCACTTAACAACTATGGCAAGAAAGTTATGTAATGGGGAAATTTAACAACTGTTTTGCTTAAGTTCAGAAATTTTGGGTTCAATTGTGGTTGTATGTCGAGGAGTACCTCTATAGTTTACTTGGCAACAGGGAAATAATTGGCCAAAGTTACTTTCTGGGATTTTTGTTTTTTTGTTTGTTTGTTTTATTTTTACTTCTTCCTATAACCTTCCAATAGTTACTCATGCTCTTGATCATCTGTGCCACACATTTGCATTATGCACTTTTATGAGCAGGCATTGAGTCTTGCTCTCAACCACTAAATATATTACTGGTTTTGTTGTGTGCTATACAAGTGAAGTTTGAGAGATAGAAAATTATTGAGCAGTTGTTTTAACTTGGATTATATATGTAGTGACTAGGCATTAGGTGCACACACATCCTAGCTAACAACATTAGTAAGTGAATTGGTTGTCATCATATATTTGAGATATTAAGTTTAAAACTTTTAAATATATTTTATTAAGAATACTGAAATATTTCTTATTTTTTTTCTAGGTGTGGAATATTAAACAGATGATTAAGTTAACTCAAGAACATATAGAAGCTCTGCTAGACAAATTTGGAGGAGAACACAATCCACCCTCAATTTATTTGGAGGCAAGTACTAAGTTGGAAATCATTATTGTTGCTATTATTACCTAGATTTTCTGCTTATTAAAAAATTTCAGAGTACTTATAAGTTTATATTGTTAAAGGAGACGGGATGCATGACTGATAAAGCAGAGACAAGGCCTAAAAACAGGGTCTTCAAACTTGGCAAGTTTAATCCCAAAATTCCTGAGCTAACATGACTAGAGGAAGAATTCTGGGAGTTGAAGTCCACAAGTCTTAAAGCTGTCAAGTCTGAAGACCTCTGGTTTAAGGTTTAGCAAGAGACTTTCACAAACCAAAGGATATAAGAAAAGATTCAATTATGAGTCAGGTCTGAGTTAGTCTAAATCTCTAAGGCTAATCACGGGATAATTCTTTGTTATCACAGGGGCTAATTCTTTCCTACTGTCTAGTGAATTCTGAGCATTTACAGGTTTTGGGCAATTTCCCATGTTTATTCTTCCTGTGAAATGGCATTCTACCAAGGGATTTAAATGTTGAAATGAGTGTGTAGAATGAACGATGAAAGAAAAATAGGACAGAAAATGAAGGCAGTAAGAATTGTACAAGTTGGAATTAAAAGGAAGGATAGAGAGAAAGTTAAATGGTATAAAACCATTTCTATAGGTGGGGGAATAGGATAATAAGAACAACATTTAAAAATGGTTAAAAAAAAAATAGAACTGGTGAGTGATGTGATTTGGGGTTGACATGAAGTTGTCCTTCCATAACAGCAAAGATTGACAAGGGCACAGAAGTAGAAATAACTTGCCTTTGGCCAGTATCTTTTAGGAACTATAAGATAAAGTGGCAGCTGCCATTTGTGGCTGAATAGCTGCTGTTTTATCTCATCTGCTGGAGAAGGGAGGCCATGGACTGGAGAGTCTTGTGAAAAGCAGTAACAGAAGTAGAAGCTAGTTAGAAAAACAAAGGTGATTGATGTGGCAGATATGGGTGACCTGGGATGTATGTAAAAACAATGGAGGTGTGCTAGCTGGAAAACTTTGTGCCTGCAAAGTTATCTCAAGCTTGATCTATAGGTTGTGCATAGAGAGCATAAACAGAACATCCAATCTGTTGGCCAAAAGATCTGTTCAGAAGCAAAAACAAACTGAATACAGTGTAAAAACACTGAGTGAGAATGGATTCTTGGACTGTGACAATAGGGAGAGGAACCTCCAAATGAGGAGCATGGAGGATTTTTTTAAATAATGAAATTGAAAATGCAGTTGTTGAAATTGAATAAAGGTAATGCTTATATATTGTATGACTGGGAACTCAGAGAATTGTTGGGTTTGATGGGTTCAGTAGAGTAGCAAAGTTGGTCCACATACTATGATCTGATGAGCATACAAATGCAGAGAGATCCAAGTACAAGAGGGATGGGACTGGAAACCACATTGATTCAATATTGTACAAAGGAAACTATGGCTGACATAGTTTATGAACGACCGTGTTTCTCATATAATAAGGCCGGGTCTTTTTTTTTTTTTTTGGAGCCCTGAAAAAATGGCTAGGCCGTCTTTTCGGGGGGTGACTTAATTTCCCCCCCTTGCATCGGGTGGGCGGCAACGGCTTGGGTGTTGACCTCAGCGTTGGTGGGGCACTTTGTATCGGGAGACCTTCCGCCATCGTTGCTTTCCCTTCTCTCCATGCTGCTGCGGCGTTTGAAGCAACGCCGCGGCATTTGGTGCAGCCATGCAGCATTTGGCATAGCCATGCAGGGCCAGCCAGGGCTCCTCCCTGCAATCGGAGCCCAGTGAAAACACTCGGCTTCAGGCACTCCTGTCACCGCCTTCCTGGGCATCGTTCGAAGGCAAAGCCCATTCTTTTAAAAACGACGCCCTACTACCAGTATGGCAAAGTCTCCCCTGCCCAAGAGGGCAGCCCAACCCCAGATGGGGAGGCGAATATCCCGGGGCTGCAACACAGGATCGGCCCACCTGGGTCGCCGAGCACAGCTGACAGACAGGTCCTCCAGGCAGAGCTGTGGCCAAGGCAGCGAGTGCCTCCTCACTGGGCCCTCCAATCATCCCGCCAGGGCCGCGCCGGAGCCGGGTAGGCTGGGCAGAGCCGGGAAAGCGAGCTGCGGGTGTGCGCCCACCTGCCAAGCAAAAGAGCCGGGTGGACCCGGGCTTGGCTTCCTTCCCAAGTCCCTCCAGTCCAACCCCGAAGGGGCCACTGGGAGAGGTTGCCTGAGGCAGTGATAGCACCCACCCATCCATGGATAGGAAGGCAAGGCGACGGCCCACAGCGCGTCCTCTGAGCTGAGCCCTGCCGAGTGAGCACTTCTACCCGATGCCTGTGCCGCTGCATTGTTTGGAGCTGCCGGCAAGTTTGGAGATGCGTGGGGACAGGGACAGGCTGGGCGGGGGGGGGACGGGCAGCTTCGGGCTCTCTCTACCGGATCCGCTGGCTAGGGAAGCAGTGCTGCCGTCGCCTTGCCTCCCTGTCTGTGGACGGGTGGGCAGTATCACTGCCTCGGGCAGCCTTTCCCGGTGGCCCCTTCGGGGTCAGGTTTGGAAAGCCAAGCTCGGGTCAGCCCGGCTCTTTCGCTTGGCAGGCAGGCACACACCCGCGGCTCACTTTCCCAGGTCTGCCCAGCCTGTCCAGCTCTGGCGCAGCCCTGGTGGGATGAGCAGAGGGCCCGGCGGGGAGGCACTTGCTGCCTTGGCCAGAGCTCCGCTGCTAGGCAGGAGGGCCTGCCTGTCAGCTGCTCTGGGTGCTCCAGGTGAAGCTCTTCGCGCTCTGCCCAGCACCAGGCAGGGATGGCAGCTGGGTGCTTCTCCCAGGATGGGCCGATCCTGCGCTGCGGCCCTGGGAGATTTGCTTCCCCATGTGGGGCTGGTCTGTCCTCTTGGGCAGGGGAGGCTTTGTTGTACCAGTAGTAGGGCATCAGTTTTAAAAGAATGTGCTTTGCCTTCGAACGATGCCCAGGAAGGTGACGACAGGAGCGCCTGAACCCGAGTGTCTCCACTGGGCTCCGGTTGCAGGGAGGAGCCCTGGCTGGCCACGCGTGGCTGCGCCAAATGCCACATGGCTGTGCCAAACGCCGAATGGTTGCACCAAATGCCACATGGCTGTGCCAAATGCCACTGCGGCAGCATAGGGAGAAGGGAAAGCAATGGTAGTGGAAGGTTTCCCGATACAAAGTGCCACACCAACGCTGAGGTCAATGCAGGCAGCACCATATCTGGGTGTGCAACAAAAGTACTTCCTAATGGCAAGCCCTCCCACCATTCCCCCCCATTTTGAATGTTTTAATATAGGCCTTAATTTGGGGAAAGGGGCTTAATTTCATTTCATGCCTATAAAACATGCTGGGACTTCCTCTTGGGGGAGGCCGTATTGTTGGAGAAACACGGAAGGATAACACCAGAGTTTCAGGCTGCTGCTGAAATGCAAGTTAAGATGGCATCCAGTCATGATCTAATGTTGGATAAATTTATATGTATTATTGAGGCTTGGCTTCATAGCAATAGGGATATGCCCTGTCATAGATTTGCCTTCCTGGGTTTTAGGTCCTGCAGCAGCCACAATGCTAAGATTTGGAAAGGTATTGCTGTGATCATTCAGACGACTTTAGCAGTGAGTGAGAGCACACTTCTGGCAATAACTGGATGTGAGTGTCTGTACATGATGTTAAGCCAGGGCTTAGCCTTCTGTACATGTTCTGACCACTCTGCTATCTAGCAATTGTCCTTCAGAAGCTTTTAGACTTTCTTCCTGGACTGATCCTGAGGTCACTTGATGTTTTGGGGGGACTTCAGCCTCCATACTTTCGATACGGAGTTTGGATTGGCTTGAGAGTGGCAACCATGAACTTGTCCTGGTAATCTTAGTTCCAGCTCACAAAGGTAGATACATACTTTAATTAGTTTTTGCTCCAGGGCAGATGAAACTGCGCAAAACATCATTACTGATCTGGTAGTAACACCAGTTGAATCCCATCCCTGGGCCAGGCTGCACATTTTGAACATCCTGGATATTTGTGAGAGCAGTGGATCTATTAAGGTGATTTGTCTCAAAATCTTGATGGATACTGAGAGTTTTCTGAAGGTTATGATGTTAATGCTAGATGTGCTTCTGACAATCCTCCAATCATGGTTCAAAGATCTAAAATATACATTCTTTCCTCAGTTATCATATGATAATGCTCTTTTGTGCTTGTTAACTCTATCATCTGAATTGGTAAACCATGATAGAATATTTCAGACTCTGATGTTGTTTCTGGTTTTGAAGATAAATTGTTGATGTGGATATTGCCTTTCAGCAAAATCCATAGTTTCTGCAAAGGAGAAAGAAGAAATGCCTGGAGCACTAGTAGGGGAAGATGAAGAGTGAATCTGATTGAGCATGAGTAAGAACTTATATTAGGGCTTACATTGTGGCAGTAAAGGCAGAAAAATTGTGTTTTCTTTGCCCTTATTGTTTTTGCTGGTAGCTGCGCAGCAACCCAGTTCAGGGAGAACAAATCCCTGCTGAGGAGGGACAGATTACAGAGCATGTGCAGGGTTATTGTGAGGAATATTTTTGTTATTTGATAGATAAAATTGTTTGGATTCACTCAGAGTTGGATTCTGACTGGACAGTGCCCAAAACAAGAGAGCAAGTTTTATTCTGTGGCTCTCAAGGAAATGGACAGGAGTTTTCAGTCTGTCAGCTAAGCCAACTGCTTGTTAGATCCAGGCTCCTAGATAAACTACACAGGAACTATGATTAGATGAACTAATTCTACTTTATTGTATAGCTACATAACAGAATCCTGCAA
Organism: Laticauda colubrina; assembly: GCA_015471245.1. Taxonomy (NCBI): domain Eukaryota; kingdom Metazoa; phylum Chordata; class Lepidosauria; order Squamata; family Elapidae; genus Laticauda; species Laticauda colubrina. Next base: position 55,729,257 of record BLBF01000022.1, on the reverse strand, counting down.
GTTTAAAGGTGCAAACAACCATTTTGAACCTCCTGCTTAATTAGGGCAGATTTTTCCTAAGTTTCTTCCTCTGACCCTTAAATCACTAGGGTTTCTGGCTCCTTTGTCTGGTTGTTTCCTAGGCAACATCTCTTCCCCTCATCTCTCAAGGTATCCACACATTTCAATTCGCTATTGTAGTCTGGTCCATGTGGTGATATCAGCTTCTTCGAGGAAGTTGGTGATCCCCTCAGCGTTGAAGGAAGCTGTGGTGCATTTTGGTAGAGAGTAAGGAAGATGACCTTGACAGAAATATGCAACAACTGTTATCTAAGTGAAGAAGGCTAAAACATTCTTTAAGTCCTGGGTGGGGAGAGAGGCAGCAGGGCAAGATATTTATTCAGAAAGTTTGTCGGACAAATGCCTCCCTGATTTCTTGCCAAAGACCCCTGGGGATCTCCCTATCAAGGAAGCACAAAAAAATCTAAATTATTTTCCAAATATTGTAAATATTTGCAATTTTTTTAAAAAAAATCTCAACTCTTTTCATTGTGTTTTTTATGAAAAATAATTACTTAATATTTTTATATGATTCAATAAATATTCTACAGATAATATCCGTTTGAATTTTTAATATGGTACTGTAAATATTGATAAATGTAGCCCATGCAAACAAGAGCTCTGTAGAGTCCTCAGTAATTTTTAGAAATTAATTAGGGTCCAGAGAAGACTTTCAGAAACACTGCACATGGGTATAAGTAGGAAAGGAGATAAGGCACAATCAGACTAAGTGGCTATGTCTATCTGAGCCCTTAAACCCAGGGGCACTCCATTGATTATTCTCAATGGGGTATCAGCCTTATGAAATAGACCAGAAAGAAACATGACCAGATGAGCTAATTTGACTTTATTGTAAGATTATATTTATAGAATCTTGTAAGTCTGAAAATACTTCCTTCCCCTGTCCTCTTTATAGCCCAGATAGCTATAGCACTTAGATATCTTTACAGCCCTCTCTAAGCAGTTTACAGAGGCAGCATATTTCTCTCAACAATCTAGGTCCTCATTTTACTGTCCTTGGTAGGATGGAAGTTGAGTCAACCTTGAGCCAATCAGGATCAAAATGCTGAACTTCTGGTAGTTGGCAGAATTAGTCTGCAATACTGCATTCTAACCACTGTGCCATCACTAGGGAAGGTCGCTTTTGAGCCTCTTGCTCCACTCACATTCCTGATGTGGGCTAAGCTGCCTTTTATCTTGTCTTTCAAAGTCATTCCAACAGACCATTACAGGGCACACTTTCACATTTGAGACATGTGCAATCTGGGGTTCCTCTTGGATCCTCAGTTCCTACTTATAGAGCAGGTAGCAGCTGTGACCAAGATGATTTGCACAGACCCAGGTAGTATACATATTACCCTAATCACCACGCAATTGGATTACGGCCATGAGCTCTACTTGGGACTGCCCTTGAAGATCATTTGGATACTACGCTAGGCCAAAAATGTGGCAATGTGGGAAATGTTGGAGACACCCCACTGTTTCATGAGTTATAGTGGCTAGCAGTTTGCTTCTTGGATGTAATTCAGATTTATCACCTTTAACACTCTTCATGGCAAAGGATCTTGCTATCTGAGGGATAGCAGTTCTGAGGGATATTTATCTGCAGTTTTCTCTGTCTTTCAGGTAAGGTCAAACAGGATGAATAATTGGCCCCATCAATTAAGGCATATCATTTTGCCAGACCTGAAAGCATGCCTGCTATGTTGCAATTCTTGCTCTCCAGAATGATCTTACCCCAGAAATTAATGTGGTTTCCCCCTCTAATGTTGTTGAAGAAATTATTGAAAACCTGGTTATTCTCCCCAGGCCTTGGGAATAAGGTGAATGTGGAGCCTGGTTTGTATTGCTTTGGGAATTTCAATCTTCTGATTGGTGTATTCTTATATGTTGCTTGTAAGTTAGTTGTTGTTACAGACAATTAGGAATTGGGTGGAAAAAGAACGTTTATTGGGAAAACAGTATATAAGTTGGTAGCTATTCACAATGTTTCAGGCAGCAGAAAATGAAAATTATCAGTCATTTACCTGTCTAGATGTGGGGTGTGTTTGACTTGAATCCAAAATATATATATTTAAAAATACAGTCTGTATATATCCCCCAAATATTCGTTGGCATAAATCAGGGCCTTTGCAGCAGGAATCAACTTTCAGTGCCTAGGAAAGACTGCCGTAAAATAGCTGCACATCTTTTAATTGTTTATGCCCCTATTGGTGTCTGACAGTTGGTGACATAGCCCACATATCAGTCTCTTCTTTCTAGCAGGAAATGCTTAGAAGAAGCTTTTAGTAGTGTGTGGATTTGAGGGACTTAGAAGGGTGCAAGTATTACTGGCGCAAGAAAAATATTGATTCAGATTCTGTATATTGGAAATGTTAAAGACTATAGATTACATAGAAAAATATCAAACTACAAATGTTTGTTTATAAAATGAGTGAATATTTGTTTAATGTTTGTGTTAAAACTTTATCTGCCTGACAATTGAAAGAATACTATTATTCTTTCCTTGTACAACGGGCAGTAAAGGCAAAAAATATTAATTTGTTAAGCATGCTTGAGAAGGATGTTTGGTAGCACCTCATTGAATGTGCATAAAAAGGGACAATAAAGTTTGTTTGGTATAGATTTATGTTAGGCAGAAAATTAGGTTTTTGGCCTGCATTGGTTATTAATAAATGTATGCATAGAAAAAGAAAAGTAAGACAAAGCATGTAATAAAATGAATAGGTTGGATTATGGACCTTTTTGTATAAAATTTGGAATAAATAGTTGATTTAGAATAATTATGTTAAGAGCAAATAAAGAAGGTAAATGGATGCTTAATAATGGTTAGTTGAATGCATCAGCACTGAGCACTAAAACAAGGATTTGTAAAGCTGGTAGTGACCTTATGATTTGTTGGTTGGGAATATAAATGTGTATGTACTTGCAAGCAGCATGCAAACAATGCTGAGTTGTAGGCTGAAAGCCCAAATGGTTTATTTTGTGTGATATATAATATGGCAAAGAATATGAACAAATATGATATCCTAAAACAATTGTGTTTGGAAGACAAAATTGAGTTTTACATAAATGATGAAAAGCTAGAACATTAGATGAATTTTTAGTACAGATAAGTACATTCATGAATTAATTCTGATATGCAAATAATTCTAGAATAGTAGTGGGTTATATACAGTGGTGGGATTCAGCCAGTTCGCACCAGTTCAGGAGAACCGGTTGTTAACTTTCTGAGCAGTTTGGTGAACTGGTTGTTGGAAGAAAACATTAGGGCAGAGAACTGGTTAAATTATTTGAATCCCACCGCTGGTTATATATAGTCTACAGTAAAAAAAATTTTTTTTTTCTGAAGTGAAAATAGTTGTATGTAAGAATAGGTTTCTGCCCATTTTATAATATAGGTAAGAATATAATCGGGGGAAAAACAAAGTAAGTTGAATACAATGGAAATTATTTAAAAAATTGAACAAACATTTAAGAAATTAAACAAAAAGAATAAAACCAAGAAAGAATGGGTGCTCAGTAAATTTATATCAAATATAAATTACTAATATGAAATAAGTGTATTGAGGTAAATAATGATGAATTGAGGCTGAATTACTAAATAAATGGAAGGATAAATGGGTTGGGAAGAATAGCAGTTCAAAAACCTTGAGGTTGGATGAATTTAATGAGATCTTCAAAAAGTAAGAAATTAAAGTTTTTTTTAAAAGGTAGTATGAATCAGCATATGTACTTTGACTATTTGGCAATGTTGGAAAAATATGAAGAAGTTTAGTAACTGGTGCTAGTATAAAGTAAATGTAATTGTAGAATTTCTTTTCTTGAATCTATATTTCTTATTTCTCCCCCTCCCTCCCTCCCTCCCTCTCTCCCCCTCTCTCTCTCCCTCTATGTAAAACATTATATGTTGTCTGGTGTACAAAAGAGTAGGTTTAGGTTGGTCCATTAAAAACTCATAAAGTTTAGTCTGTGTACAAAATAAAATAGGATGTAGGAATCACTAAATTGTGATAACTCTTTTAATATCAGGGAAATTTTGTTTTTGAGTTCCCCGCTCCCCCTTTTGTTATGTGGATATCAGTGACTGCAGTGGCTAAGAGAAGTAGAGAAGGTGCTAGAAGATGGTCTGTTGTGATAAGCCGTATTGTGGACTGCATCTTCATTGCTTGTAGATGCTTAGTTTTACCCAGTTAAGAATTCCATATACATTACTTGTTTTTTTCACAGGGCTCATTGTTCTTTATTTAGCACCAAAGTTCTAGGCAAATTAATTTTCCATATATGCATTATTATTTGCTAGATTGCACATTGGTGTCGCAATCCAGATTTTCCCTAGTTGAAACACTGTATTTATATAGGACTTTATATTTCTATTATGAACTATTTAAGCTCAGACATTTTCTCCTACCTCCATGCACCCAGCTTTCCAAGCAGATTAGAAGTTTCCAAACCATAATATGCTATTTGCAATTTCCAGTTGTAGAAAGGTACATGTGATTATGAGTCTTAAATCGGAGTAGCTTATGCCAATGGTTTTACAAAACATAAAAAAACAAGGAAGCAATACAGTGTCTACTTTGGGCAGATATTTTTTTTTAAATAGGGGACAAAGGGTGAGTAGAAGTAATAATTTCTAATTCTTATTGATTCTTCTAAGCCAATTTTCTAGTGCATGTATATCACTTGGGTAGAATAGAATTATAAAAGGTAAAATAAATTAATCCTCAGCAAATATCTGTACTATATAATAGTAAAGTAATTTTCATATATAGAAGAGGGGCTTCACCTTTCCCTTTTAAGTGATCCTTTCCGATGGTTTCTATACCAATATTTTTACCAGCTGGATCTATTTTCATAGTCTCAAAGCCTATGTGGAGTCAGGGTGATAGGACTTGGCTGGAGATAAAATATGCAAAAAAAAAAAATAGGAGATTGAGAAGGACTGATCAACTTTTATTGTCCCCAAAACATCTTCATCCACCCTTAAATTAGTGTTGTGCTGTCGTGTACAAAATAAATCTGCATATTATTGTAATACATAATTTTGCATTGGATAAAATGTATATCCGGTTAATTGTCTGGGTTTCCCATTAAGCTTTGTGCTACATGTGTGGATTGCATAGCACTGTCTTGTTCAGACTGATGTGCAAGATGCCAGGCAACTTTGCTGTCATCACTTCAACACAAGTGGTCAACAGGTCTTAGAAGATAATGAGAATTGTGTTCTAGCACATATGAAGATGCCAAATTGAGAAGAGTTAGTACTATAGTAGGTTTAGCAGTCGAGTTGCAAATTAGTTAGAGAATTACTTAATTATTCAATTTTTTCTTATAGGCATACGAAGAATACACCAGCAAGTTAGATGCATTACAACAAAGAGAGCAGCAGTTATTGGAATCAATGGGAAATGGAACTGATTTCTCAATCTCCAGTTCTGCCTCAACAGAAACAGTTACTTCATCTTCTTCTTCTAGTCTTTCTGTAGCACCTTCATCTCTCTCTGTGTATCAGAATCCTATAGATTTATCACGGAGCAACCCTAAATCTCCTCAGAAGCCTACTGTTAGAGTTTTCCTACCCAACAAACAGAGGACTGTGGTAAGACCTGAACAGCTGTCAATATTTCTCTTTCTAATATTGCCAAAGATACATGTCTATGGCTAAAACAAAGTGAGTCACAGGATTGGTGATGTGTCATTCATGTACTAATGATGATCATTACATAGTCAAATAAGGAGAGTATTGTCCACAAAAAATCCCAAATATTGTACTGGATTAGAAATGCAAATAAAGGGCTGCAATACATTATCAGTGGTAGCTTGGCAAAAATTTGTGAAAAAGGGGCAACATTAACAACTTACATTTTGTACAGTATATGTAGGAATTTTTTTTCATTTTTCATTTATTCATTTACTTATTATCAATAATGGTGTTGTGCAGTATGTGGAATGAATGTATGTATGCTCAAAGGGCCAAACTATAAAGTTCTTGTCATATTCTGCTCCAGGTATGCTGGAAAAAAAGATGTTGAGGAAATTTGCATGCTGTCTTTTTAATATCATCGTACTTCCAATAGTGATGAGATTAAAGATGATGATGAGATTAAACCCTCTCTGCCCAGCAATTAAAAATTATGTGTATTCCATTCCTGGGATGTGAGATAGATAGATAGATAGATAGATAGATAGATAGATAGATAGATAGA
>BLBF01000022.1:55693912-55722999 GCA_015471245.1 Laticauda colubrina | reverse complement strand
AGATAGATAGATAGATAGATAGATAGATAGATAGATAGATAGATAGATAGATAGATAGACAGACAGACAGACAGACAGACAGACAGACAGACAGACAGACAGACAGACAGACAGACTGACTGACTGACTGACTGACTGACTGACTGACTGACTGAATGAATGAATGAATGAATGAATGAATGAATTATAAAAATGTGTTACTGCTGCATTTGTAAATCTTTGAAGAGTTCTGCAATCCAATATGGCTCCCTAACCCCAAACTCCAACATATGGGATAACAGTATTTTTTTAAAGCAGAACCTAACCATTGATAACCTTGAGCAGAACAACAGAAAGCCAGCTTGTGGGAAGAAGGGATTGTAATACAATGTATGTTGAAGGTGCCACACTTGGGATATCTGTGTTGGACTTTTAAGTATTAAATGAGAAGTGGTTTTTATACACAGCAATGACATCATGCCCAGTGATAATTTTACCTTCCTTTCTAATAATTTCTTGCACGTATTTAGGCTTGTTACCAAGGACACCATGGAGATTAGGAACATGGGAGAGGAGTTAAGAGAGATTGTAGTTTCTTTCCTCAGTGGGAAGAGAAGGAAGGACAGGCTACACTAAAAATATAAGATGACAGGATCTGAAACAGGAATTACCAGGAGTGTGCATAATTACCAGGAGAACACATAATTAAAGGGGGTGGTATAGCAACAGTGTCATTTTAGGAATGAGAAAATTAAGCATAGCAGCACAAAATAGAAGGGGACTGCAGAAGGAATATTAAATGCAAAGGCAATTCAAAATGCAAATTTCAATTTAGCACAGTCTAGCAGAAGCACCTTTTACCTCTACTTCATTTCAGTGGGAGAATTGAGCATGTTTAACCCTTTCCCTGAAATCAGGATAACTTAGCAGTACTTCACTGTACTACAATCCTGTAGATCTCTATTCAGATGTAGCATCCACCCAATTTAATGAGATTGAATTTCAGATGTGCAATATAATTTAAATTGGATTTGTAGTTGTTGTATTTAATTGTCAATTGTTTTAGTTTTCTGCTATAGTTTTAATGTATCTCATTTTATATCATGTGCATGTTAAATTTTGATCTGTTTTTTGAGGGATAGATATAATGCTATATTTTACAATAAAGGGTGAGGGTTTTTTTACAACTCCTTAATAACTCAACCAGAATTTTAAAATGGTTTTAAAATATCACATTGTATTAGAAGGAAAAGTAATAAAGTTACAGAATAGTTTTGCTGTCTAACCTAATTTTTTAACATCAAACTTCTAACTAGCTTAGTATCTAAAGAAGCAGTCAAGTGAACTAAAACTGTTCTCCAGTCTTTTGGAATTATGCTCCAAAATTCCTTAGTATGAGAATTGATTCCATACATTTCTAATATTATGGTTTCAAATACTAATTTTACCACTTGAAAACTAAAGCTTAAGACCAGTTAGGACTTAGAACTTCTAAAAACTTCTGAAAATGTTCTTTAAAAATCTGATATATTTTCAGGTTTATAATATATATACTTTGTGATGCAATAGTTGGTTTTCCAGATTAAAATTTGTTTCTTCCCATTACTAGTTTCTAAAGTAAAAGCTGAGCAAGGAAGATGTGCCAAAATAAATTACCCTAAGAAGGGTATTTTGCAATTGCAGAGCACAAACAATTCCGTGAACATTAGAAAATTGTCTACGCAGCATACTATTAGTACTGTCTTCTGCAATACTCTGTGTATACCATTGCTATTCCCAGCACAAAATTCTTCTCTTGCCTTCTAGAAGTAGGCAATATATAGTAGCAGCGATGGCAGCTTATAGTAAGGAGGTGGATTCCCAGGAGGAGGATGAGAATTCTCCAGAGGAGTAAGGGGCAACTCAATCTAGATATTATGTGTGAGATAAAGAGAGTAAAGATAGCCCGTCCCTAATAGTTCCCAGAGTTTACTGTAGATGCTGATAGTAGAATACTCAGTCTTGCAAAATTCATTCCATTGGTGTGAAACAATAAAGAAGTCCTTTGGAAGAACCACCATCTTTCTTGTTTTGGAGCCTGACAGTAGCAGAGTCAGGTACTTGATAGGAAAGATATAAACAATGGAATAAGGGAAGCAGACTGAGGGTGAATGTTTCTAGGAAATTTACTTTAAAATAATTGAAAAATGTTTTGTTTTCAGTAGCCTTGGTATTGGAATCTCAGCAGTTAAGATTTCAGTACTTGTAAATTATGCTTTGCATGTAGATGGGTGTGAGGTAGCCAACATACCTCAGAGGAATTAATGCCTGGAACAAGTGATGTCTTCAATAGCAGGACAGTATGGTTAATTTTTCTTCTCCTTTTATCTTCTGAACATCCTATCTATCTGCTCGGCACTGTTCAAATATAGAAGTTGACATGATTTCTCTAAATGTCATAATTATGTAAATAAGTGTACAGTATACAAAATTTAAGTCCTAACATGCAATCTACTCTGATTCATAAAAATGCAGCCTAGGAATCTTTTGATTATGTTAAAAGTTTGCCATGCTACATCTGGGCCTTTAGAGATAACAATAAAATTTAGGTAAAGCATTAAAGATAAAATGTTTACAATTTATTCTTCCATTAGTGAAAGACTAGAATCAGAATATTAAGAAAAAATCTAGATGGATAGGGAAAGATCTTTTCTCAGAAGTAAGAAGTCATCTTGCTTTCATATTATGCTCTATATTTTATATCCTTTACAACATATGTTCTTCTACACCAATGTGTCCATTTAGGTATTTTTTCATGCTATTTGTATATTTATGTGCATGTGTGTTATTATTGTATAATTGCATGTGTATTATTTTCTATAGCAAATAGTTTAAAAATTGAGCAAAAGTGTTTGGAATTTTAAAAGTTAAGGAAACTATTTAAAGAAAAATAACCTTTTGAACAGGTATAGAAGAATGAAAAGATTATTGCTACAGTTGCATAGAATTATTTTCTTTCCTCACATTCTCAGCAGTTTCCAGTTAACAATAACTACACAATTTTTAATATAAAGAGGCAAATGCCTGTTCACAACAAATCTTTGCAAAGTTTTCAGATTAACATATCTTTTCCATTTATGTATTTAGTGTCCTGATTTCAGTTAAAACCCATGAATGTATGTAGGACATCTGAATACAAGTATGTTCTGTTTTCCTCAAGAAGCAGACTCTTATTTAGTCCTTAATTCCATTCAGAGTCACCCAGCTGTTTTTTCCTGAATAAATAAAATAACTTGAGAACAAAAATATGTAATAGAAAGTGATAATATTGACAGTGTGTTTGTTTTGTTTTGTTTTGTTTGCAAATTGGTTGACAGGATTATGGTTTCTGGTTATTTTGTGTTCCGGCAGAACTGAAGAAAAATGTATTGTAAAGATTATTAATCTATTTTAATGTTATAAGTAAGAAGGAAAGAAATGGACACAAGTCTCTTAAAAGGAAATTTGTATAAAATGTCAGGCATATCATTTGATGTGTATTACAGGAATATTTAAGAACATATACTATTGCATATGTAATAGTAATTATACCGATTGACAATAATTATGCTTTGAGATTTGTTGTAAACCATCTTCAAGAAGCATTCCAAGGGGCTCACAAAACTCTGCTGAGATCTGGCATATTCTCAGAGGAGTTTTACCAATATCTGTTATCCATTACAGAATGATTTTGATTCTTTATATTCAAAACCAGCAGATTCCTAAACACTGCTTGGTCTGTTTCAGCAGAATTCTTAAAGCTCGTAAACATTAATATATATAAATTTAAAGAGAGTACATTTTTTTAGTTTCAAAATATCTTGTATCATACTACACTGAAATTTAAAGCAGTGTTGCTGTTGTTGTTTGAAAAAATTGTAGGTTCCAGCACGATGTGGAGTAACAGTCCGGGAGAGTCTAAAGAAAGCTTTGATGATGCGAGGTCTTATCCCAGAGTGCTGTGCTGTTTACCGTATACAGGATGGGTATGATTTGATTGCAATATGGTTTTATGGGTGGTGATCACTTAAGAGAAAAATACTAAAGGGTCTATTTCCAGGTGTCTGAGAATATTAGCTTTCAATATTTCAAAACAAGTGCCTTCAGAAATATGAGAGCCTCCCAGTAAAAGCTGATCAGACTGTGGGAGAGCAAATGGTCGGAAGAGAAGAAGAATTCATTCTCTGGATTCATTAGTTGATTTACTGGAGGATGGTTTAATGTGATCTCTCCTTTACATTATAGTGTAACAGCTTCCAAATTGTTTCTGTCTCTCTGGCTTTCTATGGAGACTACTCTGGCACTAAACTGGTGCATTCTAGACATTCTGGAAGTTGTCATGTGATCAGAACGAAGTTTCCTTTAAAAAGAGTTACATTAAGTTTCTATGAGGAAAGGGCTGGAAAACAAATATTTGGTATCACCATTCTCTAATAAGCACATCTACATCATTAAGATTGGAGTTTAGAAATTTTGTTTAACTTCAGAAAACTTATTTACACTGTAGGGAAAAGAAGCCCATTGGTTGGGACACAGACATATCCTGGTTGACAGGAGAAGAACTGCATGTGGAAGTCTTGGAGAATGTGCCTCTTACGACACATAATTTTGTAAGTCTTGCAACTTTTAAAAACCACATTGGTCTTAACTCTTCCAAGCAAAGTATTTACATTCTCTCTGATAACTTTTGCAAACTGCAGTCATAGCACACTCTTGATCAAAATTGTGTCAGTTTCTTATTTGTATGTCTTAGGAAGCACAGCCAGAAAAATGACAGCAGAATTAATTGTGAAAGATTATTGGATTATTTTTTCTCAATTTCTTTAAAAATTTGCAACCAGGTCTACCTAATTAGAAATTGCCACATTTGGTGGAAATATGTACCAATTTACTTGCAATCTGGCTAACATAATCTAGATATATAATAATTTGTAGTGTTTAAATTTAGCAGAATGTAATTCTACTTCTATATGATATTCATGGCCAGTTCTTGATCTACAAAAATTGGACATCCCTAATGCTTACCAAGTTCCCTGACAATTAGGTTGCATTGATTTAAGAGATAATTTCAGTTCAAACAGATATATTTAGAATTGCATCTTGAATTGCTCTCATTTTGCTTTCATAAAAATATGTGTGTGTATGGGTGGGTGGGTGTGTAGGCTTTAATATGCATAAATTAAATTCCTACTAAGCATTTAGAACCTATATTTCTTAATAGTGATGTCCACCTCTGTACAGAGAAGTAGAAGGAAATAGGGCTAGGCAAAGTGTTTACATTAGAACAGAAAGGAATAGCAAGAATACCTGTTTTTCCACCATTGTATGATTTCTTCAGTGCCTGAATAAAATTTCAGCAGTTAAACTGTTTAACTGAATTATTTTGTATGGGTGATTGTCTTCAAATCTTGAACCCATTTTCTTCAATAAAATACCTTGTAATAAAATACAATAAAAAGTCAGAACAGGAAGTTGCTAGTTTAGGCCTGAAGGCAGATAACTAATTAACAGTAAGAGAGAATATCTCATTATCTTGTATAAATGAAAATTGTATTTTGCTTTAATGCAAATAAACATTTAATGATATAGCATTTCTTTGAGCAAATATGCTCTAAATTTTGTTAATGATAATAGCATGCTCTATTTAGCATGCTCATACATTCTTCTATGTTTCTAAAGCAGCTTTCCTAATCTGATGCCAATGGTATCTGCTGGCAGGAAGGAAGAGAGGGCATGATGCAAATTCTTTCCTCTAAATGCTTCTGTGTGATGTTGCAATACAAGTACAAAAGAATGAACTTTGCACTATGCTATCATAATGCACTTTTCATAACTTTGTTGTCATAGTTGCTAGAATCGCCTAATCAACATGCTGAAAGACTATGGGATTTTTGGAGTTGTGAACTAATACACCTGATATGTTCTAGATTTTGCTTTCAGTGTTTCAAAAACACATTTTGCTTCAGAGTTGTTGCTTTCAGTGTTTCAAAAATGAACTATCATCTTCACAAGTATACTACTTATAGAGTAATATTGGAACAAACCATAATCAAATTAAAATGTAGACAGTTCTTTGGTAAGATCATATTGAACAAAATAGCATTTTATCTCTTATTTTTTTGATGTTATAGGTACGGAAGACATTCTTCACTTTAGCATTTTGCGACTTCTGCAGAAAGTTGCTTTTCCAGGGATTCCGTTGCCAGACCTGTGGTTACAAATTTCACCAGCGTTGCAGTACTGAAGTGCCACTAATGTGTGTGAATTATGATCAGCTTGAGTAAGTAACTGGAACCTCATTGCATTTAAATGCCCTAAAGCATTGATGCTTGCCAGTGCAGAACTCTAGGAAAAATTAATGGGATATAGTGGCATCCTTTGTGGTACAAAAATAAACTATGTCTTCTGATGATGTCTTTTCCATAAGAGAGGTGCTTGCAATATAGCTCAGAACCAATTTGGTTTAGTGTTAAGGCATCAGACGAGAAACCAAGAACTGTAAGTTCTAGTCCTACCCCCCAAAAAAACCCCAAGAAAATCCAGTTGCCTCCTGAAAAAAGCACCTTTGGGACAACCATGACCTGAGAATCTCCATGGACTTTTATCTATGCATTTTGGGTTGAACACCTTTCAAATGGTGTGGGAATATGAATAGATTTTCTAGAAAAATTGCAGACTACAGGAACCATTTGCACTTTAGTTTGAGATTTAGCTTGACACTCTCATCCCCAACTGCCTGAGTCTGTCTTCAACAATTGAAGGGACACAGCAGAAAACATCCTGCAGTCAACAAGGCTCTGCACACATTAGCACTACTCAGGTGTCCCTGAGGACACAGATAGATCTCCCAAGTGTTCTCAAAATTTTTTTAAAAAGAATGCAAATGACCAACTGTCTGCAAGGAATATAAATCCTTCCATTCCCCACCATCTAGTCAGATGGAAGAAGCTTCTTGGATGAGAAGTGAAATGTCTTTAAAGAAAAAACAAGGAAGTCCAGTTGCCTCCTGAAAAAAGGACTTTGGGTCCTACCAGTCACTGTCTCTCAGCCCCACTCATTTAACAGGATTGTTGCTGTGGAGAAAATAGGAGGAAGGAGGAGTATTAGATCAGTTTGCCGCCTTGAGTTGTTTGTACAAAAAATAAAGATGGGATATAAATAAAATTATACTAAATATCTGGCTGACTGCAATAAATCATAACAATAACAAGGGTGCAGTACAAATCTTAATTTAAAAGGAAGTGATCAAGTGCATACATGTTTTTGTATCATGGAAAGATTTATGTTGGATCCATTCTGCTCCAGCTATATTTCATATGCAGTGGTCCCAAAATCCAGGGCAAAATGACAAGCCCATAAAATTTTGTATCAATAATGTGTGACTGGCCAGACAATAGAATTGTCATTTGCACTACTATATAAAATAGAGTTTGTATAAAATAGAGTTACATTGGCAAAATTTATGTAATTATTTATTTATAAAATTCCTATCCTACCTTTATTCACCACATCGTAAAATAAAAGGATTTAAACCGTTGTGGCAGAAAATACTAAGTCTTAATACAAGTATATAAATACAAGTATATAAATATAAATACTCAGTATATAAATACTGAGAAAAGCTTAATTTTCATTCTTAGAGCACAAAGATTTGTTAATGAAAAGAATGCATTTTGTTCATATTAATCTGAGGAATAGTCTTTAAAAATCAGAAGCAGTGCTTAAAAAAACAAAATGTTTATTGATGGTATTTCAATGATTTAATAAATACAGGTATATAGTAAAAGGATACCATAATGAACTCATATATCCATTCAGTTGCTGGCTTATTCTTGGGCAGAATGGATTCCTTTACCTAATACATCTAGTTCTCCATCAAGCTGAGACCAATAACATTATTCCAAAGACTTGCTGGTCTTTAAAATGTGGAGCTTTAAAATGTGCATGGGGTAATTTATCTCCATTACAAATGTAACATTTTAGCCTTACTTCTATCACACAGAAAAGTAGAAAGTTGCTTAGATCAAGCAGAAACCAGACTTCTACTATTCTGTCTAATAAAAGGAGTTTAATAAAGTGAGAATTCCAAACTATTTAAATTTAAGTTTCCTAATTGGATATAATTTTCTATTACATTCTTTGGGGGATTTGATAATAAATTTATAATATTTTCTTTCTCTTATGCTATTATTCTTGTTCCACAGTTTACTTTTTGTCTCCAAATTCTTTGAACATCATCCAATACCACAAGAAGAGACCTCTGTAGGGGAGACCACACCAACATCTGGATATTTTTCAGTGGCCCTTTCAGATTCTTCCGGGTACGTTCTTAAATCTTGGCTATTCTAATCATACTAAGATTTTATTTATAAGCTGACTGATTCAAAATGTTTTGCATCTTGATTAGGTAGATTGTGGTTTGCTACATTTGTACTTAAATGTTGAGCATCTGGATTGAAATTGGGGACTTTACAGAAGATGGTTATTTTTGAAAATAAAATTTCAGGTTGCAGGAGAAAATGGGTTAATATCTCATCCTGAACATCTAGATGATCTCTCCCAGGATTTCATGGAGATGTTGAGTAGGCTAGGGAAAAAGGCTGAACTTTTACGCACTCCATACAAAAGTACCTGGGAGTCTGACCTCTTGCTGTCCCAGCCCTCCCCAATTATCAAAGTAGGATTTGCCTACTCAGGTAAAAGCAGAACCCCCGCAACTCCTAACTCTTATAGGTCCAAAAGAATACTGTAGTCAACTATATCAAAGGCTGCTGAGAGTTCTAAGAGAACAAAGGTGGTCACGGTATCTCCAACTAAGCTCTCTGAAACTGCATCTCCACTCCTTTCTCAATAACTTACCTCTCCTTAAGAGATAGGACAGTAGTTTTCCAGTTTTGGTGCATTCAGACCTGACTTCCCCTTCTCTCAAAGAGTTGTTGACTACTCCATGGATCCAGTTTCTACACTCTTTCCCTGCTGCTTTTAGTAACTAGGTACGGCAGAATCCAAATTCCCAAATAGCAGAGCCAAGATCACAGAGGTCTTTGCCTATTTCCTTAGGATCCTCAGTCTCAAAAGTGAGTGTTTTAATCCACCAAATGTTCAGCCAGGCTACTTAAATTGATTGGATTTTATGCCCCATCCTTCCCCCATAGGTTTCTGCACCCTTTTAAAAAGTGCAGCTGTCTAAAATTCTGCAGGCACAATAAGAGTTGAGGAGTAATTACCCTTCATTGCTTTTATTGTTACACGGTAGGCTTTCATCTTAGCTCTTCCTCATATCCAGACACACATTTGTTTTTTGTTTCCCACCAGCATCACTCTAGGTGTTTCTTCACCCATTTTGTTTCCTAGAGGTCCAAATAAGGAAATACATCAGAGACAATCTTATTGAACAGCCTGTTTGCCTTCATTCCCTGCATGTTCCAGAGGTCAACAATATGTCCACAAAACATCCTTTCAGATCATTGGGAAACTCCCCAAGCTCTATTAGAAAGCCAGTTGGACCCATCAGATGATCCATTTTAATCAGCCCTGCCCCTTTTCAGATATTGGTTGGTTCAGTTGACCCTATTGTCCCAACAAAATGATTTATCCTTGAGCTTCTTTAAAAAAAACTGAAAGCATGTCCCAGAGTATTTCTGAATCTAAATCATATTCAATTTCCACATATGGGAGAAATCTTTCCAGCAGGAGAGAAAACACCATCACGAGACATTCATGTAAAGAAGATTCCGTTATTTAGGAAATTCTGTTATTTCTTTAAATGTCTCCTGTCCAAATACTAATGCGCGCATGTGCACATCACTCACGTCAAGGGCGCTTCTCCTCGCCTGGCCTCGTGACAGTGGGGATACTGCAACGGTCATAAGTGAAAAGCGGTCATAAGTCACTTTTTTCAGTGCCATTGTAACTTTGAATGGTCACTAAATGAACTATTGTAAGTCAAGGATTACCTGCACAAAAATACTTGCTTGCAAAAAGCTGCCCTAAATACCAATCATTAAATTAAAAATACCTGCAAGCCAGAGTTACAAATCAGACAGGGTGCCAGAGCACCTTGAGGAATTAAAATAGCTAAAATGCAATGATAACTATCAGCAGCCAACTCTTGCTCATAAAGTGAAACCCTTTAATAAAGAGGTCATTTAAGCTCTGCAGAAAGAGCATGCCCAGGAGAAGCAATTCTTTGATCCATTTGCACCACTTAAAGAGACCAGCTGGTCTCACTCATCTCACAAGATATCTTAAGGAAATCATCCAGATTTAAAGAAAGGTCACAGGAAAGGCAGTAAAAAAATCAGTGCCAAGCTTGCATCCTGCCTCTTGAAAGAACACCCCAAAAAGGCAGTTCCAGATACTACTAAAGCAGTGAAGGAAGATCCCCTCCCCAGATAGAAAAAGAAACCATGAGGCAGGAAAAAATTCAAACACAATACAAATAATTAAATCACAACAGTAACTTTAATTGTTTAGTTGTTAAACCAATTACCAGAACAAATAGACACAGGAACTAGCAGATTTCTCAAAACAGTTTCTTTTTAGGAATAGAGATTAATCTTTTTCCTTCCAAACAAAGCTGAATAGGGAAAATTATCCATCAATAAACAC
The DNA here is from genome assembly GCA_015471245.1 of Laticauda colubrina. NCBI lineage: Eukaryota > Metazoa > Chordata > Lepidosauria > Squamata > Elapidae > Laticauda > Laticauda colubrina. Next base: position 55,712,391 of record BLBF01000022.1, on the reverse strand, counting down.
AGAATTAAACTTCATCCAAAACCAATTTTAGACCAAAACTCCGAAAGGGTATGTAAACTCACATTTGAATGTCAATCTTTCTAGCTAGCCAAGAAGAAGTATTTGCAGGGGAGTATTTCCTCCCAACAGCAGTGTAAAAAGCTTAAAAGAACCATTCCCCTTTAAGGAAAAAAAAATCTCCTTCACAGACAGTAAGTCTAGGCCAGGGGTCACCAACCTTTTGTACCTCAGGGACCACCAAACTCATACTTTTAAATCCTGAGGACCACTAATATGAATTTTTTAAAAAGAGATAATATATTTAATGTATTTTTTTTTAATTTTTGTTTATTAAATATAAATGTACTATTTAAAAATTTATATATATAGATAAAAAATATAAAAATACTTAATTATAACAAAAATACATATAACAAGAAAAGCAGAGCCCCCACACATAATCTGGTCCCCTGACATCTCATATCTCCCAAATCAGAGGAAACCTCTCCCTCCTTTGCCAGGTGTGGCTGCCTGGAGTTGGGGGAGGAAAGGAGGGCTGGAAGCCTCCCTCCACCTGGAAGCCTCATCCCCACCCTGGGTCTTTAACACCTGGCTTGCTTCTCCACTACTGCCTCCTTCTCCTCCTCCAGCACCTCCTTCTCCCAGTAGGGCAATTATGAACTAATTTTTTTGGTTATACTGATAGTCCAGCTGCTCTCTTTCCCGTGGTAAGACTGGTGTGTGGAGAAAGGAGCTGGTAGGTGCTACTTGGTGGTCCTGTGGGCAAGGCGAAGTCATTCCAGTCCCAGTTAAGATATACCAGTCACAAACCCAGAGTCCGATCTGAGAGTGTGCGGGCGGTTCAGCACAGCGGGCAACCTCCACTCTGGGATGATGAGCCACGTGCTGAAGACCAGATGGCTGTCAGGAAAGTGGGGCAACAGGGGTGATAATGGCTGTGGATGACTCATACACGTGAGAGATTGCGGCATAGGTCTGTACTGCGAGGGGGTGGGGGTGGGGGAAAAGGAACCTCTGAACTGATGTTACCTCCTGCCTCTTGCCTCCATGCATCGAGGAGGTTGAATGGCTGCTAGTGATGCCTTCAGGGGAAGATGTTGCAAGGGGGATGCTCAACCCCAACCAGGAGCTTCTCTACCTCCTCGGCAGAAGTGCTCACATACAAATCGCTCACTGCCCCTCTGGCCCCCGACAAGCCTTCTTCCCGCTGAGCATGTCAGCACTTCTGACAAGTATGAAAAGAAGTTTCTGAGGGCAGAGGTGTGGAAGATTGTGGCATCTGAGTGCTTCCTGGGTTTTTACTGGCCTGCAAGGGGAGGGCGCGATCTCCTGCCCCCCCCCCCCCCCGGAGCTTTTGTTCCTCCTTGGCAGAAGTGCTCACACGCAAAGCGCTCACCGCCCCTGTGGCCCCCTCGACAAGTCACCTCCTTCCCGCTGAGCATGTGAGCATTTCTGGCAAGGAGGAAGAGGGGGTCAAGCCTCTTCCTCACAACATCTTCACCTGTGGGCAGCTGCTTCCTGCGGCTCAGGAGGTCCATGCTCTTCCCGCTGCTGCTCGGCCTCATTGATGCACTGAAGCAGGAGGCAGCAGCCACAATGGGTTTGCTAGGGAGACTGCAGGATTGCCCCACCTCCCCACCTCAGCATGCTGTGGCCCACCAAAATTTTCTCACGCCCCACCAGTGGACCGCTGATCTAGGCTGTCTGCCAAGAATGTAATAAGGTTGGAAAAAAACAAAAGGAGATTTCTTCTAACTATCTGTTCTCCGAACTGCTTAGAAAGTTAACAAGGGGTTCTATAGAACCAGTCATAACCAGTAGAATCCCACCCCTGCTTCAGCCCCATCACTCAAAAAAGGCAATGGCGATGTAGATCATAACTATGTAGAAGCTGAATGTAAAGAAAGAAAAGCTGGATATTAGAGTCCTGCTATTACTGTCTCTCATACACAGAATCAAAAAACATATAATATATTGGCCTGCTGAATGAAATAACAAAGATACTGTTCCACTTTTTTAAACAAATTCTGCCTATTGTTTGAATTCCATATATAATCAAAGTTACAGGTAGCCTTGAACGTCAGTTATGGCTTCTTTTCAAGATAAAATTTATTTCCAATCAAATGCACCACTTTGATAATCAAACAATATTTGACTTCTGAAGAAAACTCTTTTCTCAGACCTAAAAGTGCTTCCCTAATAACTTCTCTTTATCAGAGAATACACAATGTTTTTACCATATATGTTCTCTTCACCCTGTTAATTCAGCAAATCATATTAATCATCAGTAAAGCCCCTCAGTAACCTCTCTTTTGACTAATGTGTTCTTTGGTTCCACATTTTGGACTACTTCTAAAGCATGCTTCTAGTAAATTTCATGTCCTATGGATTTGTGTTTTACATCTGTGTATATCATATGCTTGTAAATATTTGTTCCTTCGAACAAGATGCAAGAATATTGGTGTATTCATCCTATACTTAAAATCTCTAGTCAGACAATTAAGCAGATGAAGGAACAAATTTAACTTACACTAACTTAATTCACCAACTATTCACCAACAACTTAATTCACCAACTATTTCATGATGTATAATAAGTAGTACACAGGTCATAGTCCTGTTTCAGAAGCCTGTAAAATGCATGGAAGGTTATTATAGTTGCTGTATAGTTTTTGTCACATCTGTGAAATGAAGCCTTGTAGATCTTATACTGTTTTTTTAATGTCTTGACCTTCTCAGCCCACCAATTCTCCCCAGTCCATCTCCTTCAAAATCCATTCCAATACCTCAGCCATTCCGACCTGCAGATGAAGACCATCGAAATCAGTTTGGTCAACGTGATCGCTCGTCATCTGCCCCTAATGTGCACATCAATACAATAGAGCCAGTCAATATTGATGTAAGTCCCAAACTAACCATTTTTTTAGTCATTTGTGTATTTATTTCTTTATCCCAAACATTTAGAGGCAGGTGTAGCAAGAAAAATTATACGGACAGCTGAGTACTTTCTTCAAAGTACTGCAAGTATATCTTGATATGGGCGAATGTCTTTTGATACATCACATACTATAAGAATGATAATGATTTTTTATTTAAACAATTTCAACCAATCATTGTAGTTTCTCAAATGCAATCTAGCTGGTGAGAATATAGGACTTCTTTGAAAAAATAAGAGTAAAGGGCTTACCTTTGTTTGGCATTATTAAATGCTACACGTATCTCTCCCCAAGTTAACTATTGATTTTATTTTGCCTGATAGTTCAGTGTTTTATTTAAAAGCTTGCTACTTTTCCATTAATGGAAGTTGGTCCATATGCTAACACCTTGGCTATTTAACACTGCTTATTGATTATCACTGTTTCCCTATATCTCCAATCAGTAGGCTTCATTTTCCTCCTTGCCTCTCTAAAACAGTGTTTAAAGTATCCATTAGACCGAGCCTCCTCCAAATTGCTGCTTGATAGTTCACTTCCAGGCCCAAAAGAGCTCAAGCACTCTTTATTAGAAACCTCAGTTATTGGCAGATAAGAGATGTTTTATAGGTTGATAGTAAAGTACGCTGTATCTTTGCAGCTGCTTTCAGTATGCTTTTCTTAGTTAAATGAAAAAAAGGTGCTATGTCACCAGTCCTACTAATGACAAGCAACATATATAACGCATGAATAAGGTGCATATAGTTTTTGTTTTTGGTTTGTAGGACTTGATTAGAGATCAAGGGTTGCGAGGAGAGGGAGGTAAGTTACTTTGTTCTCTTGCATACCCAATGCATTGCTTTGCCTCCTCCCCTTTATACAACCTCCTTTATGCAAAATACAGACACAGGAGAGAAATATAACTAGTGCAATGAAATTCAGTTGTACTTACTTGTCCATGACATTTAGCGTTGTCTTATAAAAAATTCATCAATTTCCATTTGAATGTGGGTGAAGGGAAGATGAAAACAATATGCAAAGTGGTAGCCAGTGTTTTAAAAAACAACAACAAATAATTAGAAATAAAAGAATGCAATAGGCCTTCAGTTGATCCTTGTCCCATAAAAAGCTTAAATCTGCCATCTGATTCTTTTTTAAGATGTCTGTCAGCTGGCATAATTTCTAAATTGACAATATACAACAAGAGCATCTAGAAAAATATCTATATTTCCCAAAAACATAACATCTGAAGATATTATGTACATTCTTGCTGAAAAAGAATTGGTATTGCCAGGCTACTAGAGTGTGTGTGCGTGTGTATACACACACGCGCGCGCGCACACACACACACACATATAGCATATTTTTAGATAAATTCCACTACTTAAACTGTCCAATTAATCAATGAAAAACAACTCTGAACAACTCTTCAAAGAGACTCCCTAGCAACCATTTATCAGTTGCAGGTGCTTACCAAATAATAAGTATGCAAGATGAAGAAAGATACGCTTATACTTTTTGTGCTTTTAATTTATAGAATGAATGATATGAATGATATTATGAATTATGATTATGAATTCATTCATCTGTAGAATGAATGATAAATGTTAATTAATGCAGATGTCTTCAATCCAGTCATCATGTTTGCTGTCCCCTCTGACTTTGATGTGCTTAGAATATGTGGACATGTATGATGCTTCCATGGTGTAAGAAGTTTCCAGATTATAGTGCCAGGATCCATGGTCAGGCAATGCTGGAACTTTGGCAATTTGGAAAAAGTCACTTCAAGTTTTATCAACAGTTCTAGTAAAGAGAAATGTCACTGGCAAAAGTCATAATTGCAGAACTGTGTATTTTCCCCACCATGTTACATGGTGGATGTTGCTGCAATAGCTACAGATCCTGTTCAGGATAAGCTTCATTTAATGCTTTGACTTGGCTACTATCATTTGAATATATGGTGCAGGCTGTACCATGCAGTACAGGAAAGCATGTCTCCTTAATCAGCTGACCCTTTTGCTTTCCATGACATTTGTTTGTTTTCTTTCTTTTTAATACATTTGCAACCTATGCCTTCACTACAACATTTAGTAGAGACTCAGTTTTTAGTCAGAATTTGTTTCTTCTCCCTCCCCTCCTTTCCCAGTTACATCTAACAAACTGGCTACTACTTTGCAAATCTGAGACTGCAGGTATGACTTCAAGCCATGAATGCTGCCTATTACATTGCCCATTTGATAATTGCATATGTCTAGGGAGCTGTGGCTTTTGGAACAGTTTTGCCCATTCTGTCCAACATTTAAGTGTTGTGTACTAGTATGTCATTTTAAATTCTGGTCAATAGGCTCTCTCTGGGGCTTACCGATTCCCAGCCTTTTGAATAATATGCTGTATTTTGTTTTTGAAATGGAATCACAAGTTTCTGCCCTGCAAAATCATAAGCAGTCTGTGCATAGAAGTCTTAAGCACCTCAGTTATGTCCCATGACTTTCATTTCTTCTGTGTGTCTGTCTTCCTGTCTCTGCCTGCCCGTCTCTTTCTCTCTAACAGCCCCTATGAACCAGCTGATGCGCTGCCTTCGGAAATACCAATCCCGGACTCCCAGTCCCCTCCTCCATTCTGTCCCCAGTGAGATAGTGTTTGATTTTGAGCCTGGCCCAGTGTTCAGAGGTAGTTGGGCTCTTCTTTCTCATTTTCACCCAAATCAAACTAAATAAAACCACAGATGCTGTTTGTGCCTCACCCTCACAGCGTGTGTATGTAAGTGTGTGAGTTTATCAAAACATTATCATTTTTATTTATTTATTTATTTATTGGCTTAGCCTGGCTGGAATGCTTTGAATGTGCTTTTTTCCACTTAATACTCACTCACTCTTAACTCACAAATTATTCTGTGTTGGACATCTGTCATAAAGCTGCTGGAGCATTACGTTATAGAGATAAGGTTTTTTGGAGGTTTTTTATCTTCTTTCGAAGTATTGCTTGTTTTACAAAGTCTCGAGTTACAGTATGAAAACAAGGACAGGACAAGTCCTACAGATAATTAACATTTGTGTAAAACTTTGTTCAGATTTTTCTGAAATAGGGTTGCCAACCGATGCAAAATGGGGGGATCAAATTGGCCAACTTTCTTTATTTTGTAAGATAAAACCTTTGCTGGCCCTCCAACCAATTAATTCATAGATCCTGAAGTGAACTTCAGTGCAGAAGTTGACAACTCTGCCTGGATTCCAGCAGGACCATACTGTTGTGCATGATCTTGAGGCTTTCCAGGATTTTGGAGTAGATTGACATTCCTGATTTTCTTGTCTATCAGTTTTAACTTAATGCTTGAGTAAAATCCTATTTAACACTGTTTTTCAGAAATCTGTTGCAGAGCTAATGATTCTGCTAGCAATTTTGTTAATTATCTGGAATATGATTTACCTCAATTATATATATTGCTGCTGTGACTAATCTGTAAATTAAAAGGATATATATTATTGTGTAGTATGGTTCAGCTAAAGTCAAGATCACTTTGAGGACTAAAATATAGTAATATTCCACTTTTCCTGAGATTATTGATACAAAAAATATTTTCTTCTGGGCAAAACACCAGAACCACAATTCAGGATTGGAATTAGACACAGAAACAATTTCCCCCCCTTTAGTTGAATTATAGTCCAGAAATTAAACTGAAACATAAAATGTTGATACAAGATTCACTGCAATACATAACTGCAATACAATTTGTACAAAGAAAGACTTGTAAATGTAGTTCTTCAATTTATACAATTTATTTCCTAGGAAACTATTCACCTTATAAGTTATACAATTAAAAATAAATAAATACCTTTTAGAACAAACCAGCTTAAACGATTAAACCAAGAACAGGCATTATTTAAACATACTTTCTTGTTTTGTCATAGATTAAAATGTTTCTGGTTTATATTGTTGGAAAAGATACAGCTTTGTTTAATAAATTAATATAAACAGATTTCAGCTACTGTAGTCTTTATTTACTGGTTTTAGCATTTTACTATGACTTTATGAACACGGCATCTTTCAGATTTATTGAAGCTGTATCCAAGAATTTCCAAAAAGTGTGGTCTAACACTACTGTCCAGAAATTTTGGTAGTTATGCTTTCTGCACATCTGGAAGATGCTCATTTGAGGAAAAGTGGCATAGATAAACCTGTACTGTATCTTATTCCAACATTTATATCCTTTTCTCCATGAAATATCAGTATGGCTACTTAGGAAACTAAACTTGTGTTCTACTGCCAGCTTAAATTATTTGGAAAGGAGAAAGATAATTATTCTTCCCTACAATTCCTTTAAAGTTTTAAATTTCACTAAACCCTGTTTTACAATTATAAAAAGCACACACATGCAAATGAACATCTGTACAAGAAATGCAAGATATATTCTTGAAATCTGAAAATATCTTGGGCGAAAGAAAATTCCCTTTTTGCTACATAGACATTTGGAAAATAAGCTAAAAGATGAAAAAGGAAAGGAAAGGAAACCAGTGAAAAATAGGTTTCCAAATGTTCAGTCAAAAGCATAAGACAGAGGTCTGAGATTTTAGGAAATCTACTTAGCTCCTTCAATATGAGCCACCAAAAATACGTCTTCACTGTTGTCTTAAAATTTACATTATTTTCTTTTAATACACCTAGATTATTATATATACCTCTTTGGAGTTTATAACACTTTAAACAAGGAAATAAATAAAAACAAGGCTCAGAAAAAGCAAAGTAATATAACCAGTAAGAACCCTTTAAAAACTCTATAGGGTGCAGATTGGTTCTTTCCCCTTTTATGAATTAGTCACATTCTAACTCCATCTTTTGGCAAAAGTTTTATAATTAAATTGAACTAGAATTGCACCCTGTAATGTTTATTAAATGCATCTAGTTTGCAAGTCTTAATCCTTACACTTAATTGTCTGTTGTGTTTAGAAATACTGCATCTTATACACAACCTTTGCAATTGCTGTTTGCTAATTAAGTCAATGTATCTTAAAAACCTGGAGCTGTTTTTTGACCTTTAATTACAAATATAGGCTCAACTACAGGATTGTCTGCTACACCACCTGCATCTTTACCTGGATCTCTCACTAATGTGAAAGCATTACAGAAATCCCCAGGGCCTCAGAGAGAGAGGAAGTCCTCGTCATCTTCTGAAGACCGAACTAGAATGGTAAGGACAAAATTAGCTTATTGAACTACCACCCATTTGAGATTCACCATGTAAGCCAAGTTTCTTAATCTCTTTAAGTATGGATAGGAGATCAAAGTGGGCCCACAGCCTTTCCTACTTTGTGTATGCAGATTCGCCTGTAATGTTCAAATCTTGATGTCATATAACATAGTGTGCTATGTTTATAAAATGGGTTTGGGCTAATTGGGGCTTTTAAAAAACGTAAAGGTAAGGCCATTTCACAATCACCATGCGTACAATTTTTACTAAAAAGATTTACGGAACTATAAATGTGCTTTTCTTGCAGAAAACCCTAGGTCGAAGAGATTCAAGTGATGACTGGGAGATACCAGATGGCCAGATCACAGTTGGACAAAGGATAGGCTCTGGTTCATTTGGGACAGTCTATAAAGGGAAATGGCATGGTATGTAACTACCACAGCAACTATTTTTCATTAACGTGTATATAATGAGATTTTATGGGACAATCAGTATTTGCCCTCTTATATGCTAAACACTTAGTCATTTTATAAGTGGCATGCTTAACTCACTTTAATTTTTGAGCAAAATATCCGTAGTTCACTTTTTGAAATTCTTTTTTAAGGTGATGTTGCAGTGAAAATGTTGAATGTTACGGCTCCCACCCCTCAGCAGCTACAGGCTTTTAAAAATGAAGTAGGAGTTCTCAGGTAAGATTATATTAATTAAATACAGATGACACAACCAGAAAAACCACTAACTTAAGAATTCATTTAGATAATAGCAATAGCACTTAGACTTATATAGTGATTCACAGTGCATTACAACCCTTTTTAAGCGATTTACAGAGTCAGCATATTGCCCCCAACAGTCTGGGTCCTCATTTTACCCATCTTGAAAGGATGGAAGGCTGAGTCAAGCTTGAGCCATTCAGAATCAAACCACTGCCCTGCAGTACTGTATTCTAAACTCTGAGGCACCACATCTCTTAATCAGAAATAACCTCTGCCTTTCCTGCCCAATTGCTCCAAACATGTACTCACTAATAATGGATCTTGTCCTTCTGGTCCAACACTTTTTTTTAACAGTGAATTGATGAGGTGATTACTTAGGTATTTTGTAAAAACAGGGCTACTTAGAACAAGAAAAAATGGGTTTTATCTCTGGGTGGTGACTTTTTAAAAGCAAGGAACAATGAAAAACAGATCAAGTATGCCCAGAAATGAAAACAACAGTGATAGAATTCTATAACCACCAGTAGGAGAGTTTTATTCTTCCATACTTCGTTTGCTGGCATTCTAGTGGCATCTAATTTGGTCTAATGAAGACTAAAATGTCAGACTGTATCTGATTTGATATTTAAATGAGCACTGATGTAAAGTTTTAATCTCTATACATAGCATGTTATTGCTGGATTTTTTCTCCCCCAAGTAATTTTAAGTTTTCCTTTTTTCCAACACCATAGGAAAACACGACATGTGAATATATTACTTTTCATGGGTTATTCAACAAAGCCACAGCTGGCTATAGTTACGCAGTGGTGTGAAGGGTCCAGTCTTTATCACCATCTACACATCATTGAGACTAAATTTGAAATGATCAAGCTTATTGATATTGCACGCCAGACAGCACAAGGAATGGAGTAAGTTGGGTATGATTTGCTAAGCAATATGGACCAGGAAACCTGCACTAGTTCTCTATACTGAAATAATTCATAGGACGTTTCATTGGACCAGTGAAGATTATATTTGTTCAAGATGATATAAAAACAATCAAATATGTTGATTTTTCAAATTATTGCTGAGTTTAAGGAAATTGATCTATAAATATAGAACACAAACACAAGTGCTTGAGAGTTTTTAATATGTGCAATAGGTTGATTGATTGCTAGATGGTCAAAGACCAAATAGATGATAAATATTCAAACAACATAAGAGACATATAGAAACAACTAAAACTATACATTTTATCTTTTAGCGAGAATTGCTGTGACAAGTCATATAGCTTATACGAGGATTAATGAAATTTTAAAGTAGGCAACATTAGTTAGGCTTCATAAAAAGTAAGTATAGAACAGAGTCTAAATTTTATTCATTGTTAAAACATACCAAAGGGTTTCTAACGGCAATAGGAATTTAAATCCTAATTTCACAAGATAAAAGCAGTACTGTATTAGTTGAGTAGAAGTGTGTATATAGCAACCTTTTGTAACTTAATCCAAATTGTAGGTTCTTCCTTCCAAAAGGAGTTTGTAGAAAGAGCACAAAATATGTTCATGGTAAATATACATAGGATTACAATCCAAGTCTGAAATTGTGAGGAGTGGAAGGTGCTAATTACTTCGCTGTAACAAATTATCTTTATTATGACTTAATTTTACCTGGCTTTTTGATAATTCCTTAAGTAAGTGGCATGATCAATTCACTGCCTGTTTTGTTACTTTGCAGTTACTTGCATGCCAAGTCTATCATCCACAGAGACCTCAAAAGTAATAGTATCCTTTAAAAACACTAACTTTTATCATTCACCTTCCTATTTTCAGAGTGAATAAAAGAAGGGGGAAAAGTAATAGTTGGGATCAGTTGAAGATTCATATGTAGATATTGGAGAAGGGTCAACCTTAATTATTAAAGAAAGCAAATATCTATTCTGTGCTTAACTAATTATTGTACATCTAAATATGTTTGGAGATGGACATCCAGATTCACATGTCTTGGAAAGAGTGTGAATGGTGTATCTATCCTAAATCAAGTTTATATATTTCATTATATAAAATCAGCTATCTCTCATACAAATATGTGATCTGTATAAAACTTTCAGAAGCTTTGGAGTCTCAGTATCTGCATGGACATCCATTTTGTAACCACATTGCTTTAATTTATCATCACTAACCAATGTTAGAAATGCAATCTAAAAGCCCTCTTAGCTGTATATCGGTGTATCATATGGCCTGAAACATGTTTTTAAAACTAAAATGTTTATTATAGGAAAGCTTAATGCTGGTTGATTTCATAGACATAGCCATTTATTCATTGGTAACAATATTGAAGTGATTTGTTGTCATCTTTTTTCAGGATGGGTTTTTTTTTTCCATCTTTTCTATAAAATTTCAATTCCTGGTGGCCTCCCATCCAACCGCCAGCCAGGTCAGATCCTGCTTAGTTTTTTTTTTTCCTTTACATTTCCTGTCAGATATATTTCTTCATGAAGACCTCACGGTAAAAATAGGTGATTTTGGTCTGGCAACAGTGAAGTCACGATGGAGTGGATCCCACCAGTTTGAACAGTTGTCTGGATCTATTCTATGGATGGTAGGTGAAGGGAGTATTTTCCAAATTGTTCACCAAAATTGCACTCATTCCTTTTGCAGAGAAAGGAACATTTCCAATGTCTTTAGGATGGAAATAAATGTGTAGCAGAATATCACCCCAGATGGAATGGTTGGAAACCTTTTGCTTTCAATCCAAGACTTTTTCCTCTCATTGAACGTTTGAATGCAATCACTATTCAAGTAGTGATTATTATGTTTTTTCCCATAATATCAATCCCCTTAATGTCAGTGAAAGACTATCAAGTACCATAATCATTACAAGGAGGTTGTGACTGTATTGCATACAATTTGACCAACTCAGTATCTGCTTAGAAATTGCTTGATTTCTATTAATTTCTATTAATGAGGATTCAGTGAGGATAAATATATAGCTTTTATTTATCCTTTTATTTATCTTTTTAGATACTAACTTCATGTTTGAGGATCTGAGATATATAGATAAAGTCTGCAATTGCAACAGATTAAAGCAGTTTGTTTTCTATGTCATAGGCACCTGAGGTTATTAGAATGCAAGATAAAAATCCACATAGCTTTCAGTCAGATGTGTATGCATTTGGAATTGTCCTTTATGAACTGATGACTGGGCAGTTGCCATATTCCAACATCAACAATAGGGACCAGGTAAGTTGGGGTTGGGAAAGGTGTTATTTCTAAGTTATAGGAAGTTCTTGACTTATGACCACAGTTAGAACCTAAATTGAGAATTACCGGTACCCATCCTTTCATATTGTAGTACTGTGGTACTGACAGATTATTTCAGCCTTTGCAATGTCGTCTGGTACATATTTCACTGCTTTCAGTTTGAGGTGGACTTTTTTTTAGGCATGGCATAATCTGCTGGTATGTTAGGTGATTTAAATATCTACATTCAGAGATCAGTATGTCTTTTGTACAAAATAATGTGATAAATTGAAAATTATTTGACAACTTTCAGTGAACTTTTTCTTCATTTGAGAATCAGCATGATAGTTAATTATGCAACATCATCTGGCTTATTCAGACATATACAGGTTTCAAGGCTGCTTAAAGAAAATAGAATAGTTTTTAAATATTCTGGGGAAAAAGGATAAGAGTTGAATATAACTAAGGCTGTAATCCTGTTACCAAAAAATGAAATCCCCAACTAGTACCTTCTAGATATGTTAGCCAAAATTTCAGTATTTTTAGCTGGAATCTGGTGCCAAGTTGCAGAAGGCTGATAAAAAAAAGGAGTATTGAATATTTTTGCGTTGAGATCTTGGTTCTTGGGACACTTCAGTCATCTTGAGGTCTTGGGAATCTGAATTGTAGATTTCTTTTGAGTGTATGATAATCGAACAACATGATCTCCCGATTTAATGAACAGAGCAATTAATTCAGTGTGCCAGGAGAAAGAAATGTGACTTACTTGTAACAGTAGCAACTTCCATCCTATTCCAAATGATGGTCTTTGAAATTGAGAAAATTTCCAAAATAATTAGCAATGTTGGGCATGCTACCTGCTTTTTAAATAAGACCTTGAAAGTCAAGTGAGTATGCTCAAGTTAGATTTTGCTTTAAGTAAATGTGAATCCCAGTGTTGTTGACATATAGTACAATGTATTTCTTTTGTGTAATAGTACCAAGTAGGCACCTAATTTGTAACAATAATTTTGAGACTTAGTAACATTTGGTAATTTTTTCTGAGTACTGTAGTGAATGGTGGTGGGTATTGACTGCCTTAATGGTCCTTCCTGTTTCAATTACTGTACTTGCTGTAGAGAAGGCATAGATTAATGTGGTGCTTATTTAGAATTATTGAGATATTGGACCAATGTATTTAATACAAATGCCACTTTGGGAATTATGCAATGGATGCAGAACTAAAATTGACAGACATGTTAAGATTTCCTGTCAGCCTTTTACCTTCCAGCGTGGAAAAGAATTAAACTTTTGAAATATATATACGTAAAAGTATTCAGTTTGTGCAGCATTTACATTCAGTGTCTGAAAAGTGCTTTGCAATATGTAGCAACACAGACTTCCCAGGAAAAGATGCAGTTGCTTTAAGATGTTACAGTTTGGTGCCAAACTCAAAGTCCCATGCATTCTGAAGCACTTTTTTGAGATTTTTAAATCCAAAGCATGAAGCAGCCATATTTGTTTTTAAAAAATCACAATAGATGAAATTTAGTTTCCTCTTTTTCACGCTCTCTTCCTTTCTACAAAGATTATATTTATGGTGGGACGAGGTTATCTTTCTCCGGATCTCAGCAGAGTGCGAAGCAATTGTCCCAAAGCCATGAAGAGACTAATGGCAGAATGCTTGAAAAAAAAGAGAGATGAAAGGCCTCTCTTCCCCCAGGTAAAAATTTCTCATATTTGGGTTAGCATTTAGCAACAGTAGCACAAGAGCATTACAAGAGCAAGTTGACAATGCAGCTGGATTTCATCTAGTTAGATTGGCCTGTTCGAAGATAATAATGGAGTTAATTCTTAAAATGGCAACTTCTATATTTATTAAATTTGACAAGATTCATTAAATACAGTACATCTGACAGATTGCAACTTTAAATATTATTTGTGATATATTGTGTCCATATAAGTAATTATAGGTTTTCCTTTGTTTTCAGATCCTTGCCTCTATTGAGCTTCTGGCCCGGTCATTGCCAAAAATACACCGCAGCGCATCTGAACCCTCCTTGAACCGGGCTGGTTTCCAAACAGAGGATTTTAGCTTATATGCTTGCACATCTCCAAAAACACCTATCCAGGCAGGGGGATACGGTGGGTTTTTGGTAAACTGAAAACAAATTGAGAATTGATTTCTAATTTCATTAAGCAATTTAAAATCATTGACAAAGATGAACTGGCTGACTAGGAGCTTATCTAATCCTGGGCTTGCTAAATTTGCTCAGATTAGCTATCTGTTGCTGGCAACAGAGGGTCCTCAGAATTGCCATCCTAGACAAGCTCATGAATGCCTCTTCAGTAAAATGATTCTCAGAAACTAATATGTATCCATTTGTGTTTGGGTTATAGGTGAAATGTTTCTTTTTTGTTTGCTTCATTGTTGTAGTTCAATTTGATTCTAAGTAGAATTTTGTGTTTGCATCTTAAAGGAATGTTGTCATTCGATGGCAACAATTTTAGATCAGCAATATTGATGGCAATGCAAAAAACAGTAAGATAAAAGAGTATAAAAGAGTGTAGAGCATCATGAGGCTAAAATACTTGAAGGGGCTTTATAAAGCAGAAAGAGAAATATGTCTTGTTTTTGTCTCTACGAGTGTGTTGAAATGGCTGCTATTAAAATAATGATGCCCATAATGGGGTAAAATAGTCTTGTAAAAGCAGAATAGTAAACTTTAAAAGTTGTTTAAAGGTGGGATACAAAAGCTTTACCACCAGTTTTCTCTCAAAAGTCAATGGCTTTGCTGTTGCTGCTCAATATTTTGTGGGTTAATGTTTCCTCTGAAATCTCCTTTCTGTGGAGAAAATGTTTCATGCTTTTGTATGGAATTTATCCAGTTAAGTTCAGATCTTCCAGTAAAGCAAATTGTAATTCAGGAATTCTTGGACAAAATTATTTCATTTTTCTCTCCTCCCTTTTAAAAAAAATTGATATTTTGTGCTGGAATACCTATTTCCAAAAGTATACCCTCATATTGCCATTGTTACATTGCCCTTGGCTTAAATAATAACCCTTATTATTTTCAGCATTGAACTTTTTGTCTCGATCTGTCTTTCTCAATTTTGTACCCCCTTAAGATATCCAGGATAAATCTTGGAGATAGGAAAACTGAGAAAGGCTCCAGGTGAATTGATATTTGCTGTACTTTATTGTTCATGACAAAGAATTAGGTACCTTCCTATATATCTCTTTGGAGCTGTCTTATTTTTTCTGTCGAGCAGAAACATTTGGTTTTCCAACATAATATAGTAGTTGGCTAGGATTTCTGAGAGTTGCAATCCTAACAAATCTGGGGTTTGGATAAGGTGAGCATTATTCTCAGAAACTGGGAGATAGGTAGACCTTGTGCTAATAAAATAGCGTTGATTTCTAATCATGCTTGCTAGGAGGAGGGAAAGTCTCCCATAGTAGGCAGCCCTCTGTGGCATATCAAATGTCAACTTAGACTTGGAACCATCTGTCTAAGCAAAGAATAAAAGGAAAGAAACTTGGTCCGTTTATAAGAAGTTGTTGGGATTTAGTAGCAAGAGGTCTGGTATCTCAACATTTTGGCTGCTTCTAATCATGCAACAGTCACCCAACTTTGTGGTGCCTTTTTTTTTTCATGACATTTTACAGAACATATATTAAATTTACGTTGCTCTTCATTTTCTTATATCGTCTAAGAAATGTTTATTGAAGTATTGGCAGTTTTCGATTCCAGGGCAGTTTCCTATTCCTGCTTAGTGAACAGGATGTACAAAATTTTGGTAATATTGGGTTAAGTTATTCTTACCGTAGGACACCATTAAATAACCGAAGGAGTTTCTGAGAAACTGTTTCTTGTATAGTTCAGGAAATATCAGAATACGTGGTCTGATTATCTGTGAACAACCATAAAATTAAACTCTCAAATATTCTATTCTTGAATCTGAAACCAAAATGGCTTTTAATATGACTTGAAATGGCCCTCGTGCTTTGAGAGGAGGAACTGAACATGCTGCATGCCACGCTTATATGACTAGATGAAATATGAAGCTTTTTGTTCTGCAACCTTGTCTTTACCATTTCTTATCACCGTTCAGAATTGTTAATATAGAAGAGCAACAGGAACAAAATTATTAATATAAATTAATTGTTAACCATAAGCCTCCATACAGACTCAAGATGACTGAAAAAATACAGTGGAAATGGGTAGGAGACCATAAATGTTATTTGCTCCATATTATTTGCTCCTTATTAATGCAATAAATTCAAAATCTAGAAACATTTATCTTTTTTTAAGGTAAATGGCAGTAGAGAGTCATGTATACTGACTCATATATACTAAAAAAGTAGCATGTATATGTAAAGCATTCTTGTGTTTTTGTATTATTAATGGACTAGTAACATTGCAAACTATTTACATTTATGCTAATAGGTAACTGCCATTCTGGAATCAAGCTATTAAAGGTGCACTTTCTAAGTTTGCATAAATATAGATGAAGGGATATTCCATCTATTTTCTGACTCCTACATTACTGACCAAAATGTTGGGACTTTAGAGAGCTCCTACTATTCCTTTTAATATTTGGACTTTAGGCTTCAGCTACTATTATGTTAAATCTCCTAAATTTGTAAGCTAAAAACACATGAATAGGAATCGTAGAAATATATAGGTTAACATTGTCTGCTTGCAAATTGATTAATAGAACCTCTTTTACAAATTCTTGTAAAATGGGCCAGGCTTATTTTACTGATTTTTAAAAATATTTTATTTGAGTATGCTTTTATTCCATAAGTCCAAAAGATCCTTTGACACAATTAACTATTAACAGCTTCATTTCTCCCTAACAAGATCTCTGGTGTATGGCATCAGATTTATACTGGATAAAGTTTCTGTCTTCCTGATGAATTAAACCTAACTTTTAAAACTTGATTCTTATCCTCCCTCTACAGGCGAATTTGCAGCGTTCAAGTAGCCACAGCATCACTGGCAGCAAATCCACTCTTATTTTTAAAGTCTTGTGTTCCAACCATTTCTTTTTAGAATATTCAGACTCGCTTGTGCTCCTCTAAACACTGCAATTTAGAAAAACTATAGATCTGTACACTTAGATCAGATCAGAAGGGAGCTCCCAATCCAACCTTGGGTGGAAGGGAAAAGTTCTTGTTTGGGACAAGTGCTTTCCGCTGCCTCTGTGTCCCCCTCCAACAAAAGTCATGTGCATTTGAAGTGGCTGCCTGTACCGTTGACATCATTCCCAAGAAAGAGGGAGGGCTGCGCTTTGACTTTCTGGTGCTGTGGCATGATGAAGTTGGAACTCCTTCTGCATCATAGGCTTGGAATGATCTGCTGGCCGGCTTTCTCCCTCTAACTACGATTCATCAGAGGCTGAACGTCTGATGAGACAGAGCTAATCAAAACAATCATCCTTTGGTTTGATTTTATTTTGTGTGTGTTTTTCCTTCCTGGTGTGCTTACTGATCAACAAAATAAGTGCAGTGTTTCCTTTTCAATTGAACTTCGCTCTTTTGATTTCACAAAACGAAAATTCAGAAGAGTCAGTCAGAGTCATTTGAAAAGGAAAAGCGATTCTGCACTTTCCAGAATTGCTTTAGCCTCCTATTCAGAGCCATCCTTTTCCACATCTTTTCCTTTTTGTATACTTTTGGAATGGGTTAGGAGCTATTTTTTTGTCGGTCCAGCAACAAACGTTTTTACAAAACTGTAGCAAAGCTCAACACACATGGCTTCTTTTCATTTTGTATTACAAATCTGAATCTATGTTTTGTGTGTTGAACTTTTTGGGGATGCCCAGAAAGTCTAATACAGACTATGAATAACAAGTGTACCTATTTTAAAAGGTACAAGGTAGTGACAGGTACCTAACGTTTCATAAGCAGACATTCTCAGGTTGAATTGAATACATTTCAAAAATGAAACCCAGCCACAATCTTCCCAAAAATTAGACATTCCAAAAAATGTGCTTTGGTACTTTTTTTAAAAAAAGCAGAACTTTTAATCATGTTAACTCAGCAAACTGTGAATGAACATTGTGTGCATGAGAGAGAGAGAAAATGCAGCAAATTGGCTTTAATGGCAGTTTGCTGTTTCTTTTGTTGTTGTTTTTCTATACAAATGGTACTTGCTGGATCAACACTACTCACCTTGCCTCTCCTCACCTTTTCCCATGCAGTTTCTTTTCTTGCCCTTATTTTGTATCCTTGGTGATTGCATTTTGCTTTTCTCTTTATGCCTTGCCCTTAAATCTAATTTGCAAAATGGTTTCCACTTCTTGTTATCCAAACAAGAGAAAATGATACAAAAATCAGACGTTAGGTTATATCTAGTAGAATTATAAAGCTGTATGAATTATGAAGTAAGCAGAATTCTCTATGGTGTGGTGATTTTCTTTCTTTCTTTCTTTCTTTCTTTCTTTCTTTCTTTCTTTCTTTCTTT